>CM070504.1:66038999-66345011 GCA_036346375.1 Guadua angustifolia | reverse complement strand
TCATGCTTAACACGCTGGATTGTTTTTGTTTTTCCTTTCTAATAGATAATATGTTCCATCTTTGTCTTCATCTCCTACACAACCCCTTTTATTCCTTTTCATGTTTTAGCAAACACCATAATATTCGTGATAGAGGTGGAATTGAATTGCTTGGTTACAATTTATAAAATGATTTTTCACAACATGGTGTTAAGACCATGTTTCTTTGTGATGGTGTCACATGACACGTGTTAAGGCCGTGGATTGTTTTGTCATCTCGCCCCAAAGTGTTTTTGGATTTGCAAACAATGGTGTATGTGTGGTAGCAACTTGGCGAGATAAAAATTCATTTTATATTTCAACCAAGTCATGAAGACATACTTATATTCAATTATCTTTGCCATTGATGTTGTCCTCTATTTAATTTTCAGTTCCTCCTTGTTATTTCTTGTGGCCATAAAGTTTAGCAATATGCCAATACAATTCAATAAAAATGCTCTGAGGTTTCTATGGGAGTTAGATGGCAGAACCATAAATGAAAAGGGTGAAAAAAAACTACTATATGAAAAGTAAAATGGAGCCTATCTTTTCCATTGTGTTAGTGGTATTAAATAAGCTGCTCTTGTGATGTTATTGTCTCTAATTAATAGTGGGAGGAATCCTAAAAGAAAATGGTGGTGATTCTCTAGGCAATAAACATGTCTCCAATATCAAGATTAGACTGCTTATTCTGACATTTGTATTTGCATTTGTTGGTTCTGGACATTTTGGACTTGCAGTTACTTATATTTTCTCCATATTTGGTGTATTCAGGGTACCCTGAGAAGTTGCCCCAAGGCAAAAGTTGAAACTCCTATGGTTGCAATTGAGCAGGTTCCTTTTTGTTTTACTATTAGTAATTGGCCAATCACATAATTGCATGGCCATTTTCATACATCGCTGAGCCATGAATTTTTTCATACCCTCCTCAGGGCAATGCTGCTGTCTCTTGGTCTCAGGTTGGAACCGACAATAAAGCATTGGTGGCACCGAACAATGACACTGTTGCTGCGAGCAATGGCGAAGCGTAAGTGCAACCTATTGCTTCCTTTCCAGTGTTATTGAGGCAAATGACGAACTGAAGCTGTGTCTCGGCTTCACCATCATGGATGACAGTGGGCCTGCAAATGCGGCCGCGATAGGAGCGCCAAAGGTGCATCCAGAATAAGTTATATTAACATGCCATTACTGAAGCCAAAGATCCTGGATTCATTGCCTATAGATAGACATCACAATAGAAGATTCTCTAATGAAGAATACTGATTCTTGTCAGGTTTATATTTCTTGCTTGCCAGCTTTAGATATATGTAATTAACATAAAGTGCCTGATTGATGTCTGTTGTGTAAACTCCCCCATGTGATTTGGGGTGTTGCTGCTTTCCTGAGCAGTATACATTTACATAATAAGGTGTTTACCTTTTTCCAGAGCACATTGATTGTTCCATCATGTTGTTCAAACTTTGAAGTTGCTTTACTCCGAAGTGGTTGTTTGCCCGCATGGCCTTTTCTGCTTTCTGTGTCTGTTGTGGGACTTGATAATGTGTATTATCGCAAGAGAAGGAAGGATGGCAAAGCGGACCTAACAATTAGGGGTGAAAGTGGACGCATGTGTCCACGAACCCGTTTAAGTTAGGCCACAAAAACAATTTATGTGAATACCCGTATCTTATTTGATGAATTAAGTGGCTCAAACTATAGCCCGCGAAGTCCATATTGCGTCCACATATAGCTTGCAAATACTATGTGGATTATGGGAAGTAAATACAATAAGACCTACGAAGCAGAGCTATAAAAAGGACACTATTTCTTAATTCAACAAGAGCTGCTTTGAATTCAAAACTAAGCGTATCGTTAGTTTCATCTTTCTTTACAAGTAGTTAATTTATCAAATGCACTTTCTTGGACTTCCAGATAAACCAACGTATCAGATACTGATAAGTGAATTTCAAGTATGCCTTTTTCAGTTAGATGTCAGGGCCTTCAAGTATTATTGTAACTGAACTTCATCATCACATCATCTCGAAAAGAATTAAGATTACTATGCTGAGAATCTAGGAGCAATATGGTACATCATGACTTCTTCGCTGCATAAATGATCCCTAGAAAATGTCCAGAACCCATTTGAGAGGCTACATTGACACTAAGTATTTTTTTTGTTGGATGTTCAGAACAACTATTACTTTAGTCTTTAGATATTGAAGTATTCACAGTGTTGTGCTTTAGAGGTAGCGATGTCAGATGTGCCTCTGACGGTGCTTTAGAGTATTGGTACTAAGCAATAGTTGCATTTTTTATAATATTCGGTGTTCTGATTTGCTTCTTGTATATGCACAGTGATCATAATTGAGATTGTGCAAGGTATGCCTATGGTCATATTTGCTTCTTGTACATGGACGAGATGACCTTATTTCAGTATTGCTGACAGCATAGCAATGTAGTTTCTGTTTATCTTTATCTACTCTGCGGATTGTGGGTGCCACATTAGTCCGTATAAATTTTGGCGGGCTGCTGCATTAATTTGCGTAAACTTTCACGGCATGTGCAGACAAGTACCGTATTGCCCGCATTCAATCCCACCTTCATCCCGAGTAACAACTCAGGACCTGCCCAGTAGTTGTGGTGCCAAGTCGTGAGAACTGATGAGGGCAGCCGGCAGTTGATAGCAATCTGCGGGTTAGTATTCTTATCTAGTTGTTGCTTATCAAGTATTAGTTTAGATTTTATTGTTAGGTGTCGCAGTTTTTCATCTATGAGGAAAGAAAATGAAAACGGCAAGAAGTATTTTGCCACAAATTACCTTCTGAGTGGTGCCTTCCGATTAACAAGGCCGGTAGCTCCGTTCGCTAGCTATCCGTCGAGTCGCTGTGACGGTTTCGACGTCCACCTCCACTCGTGCTGGTCTTCAGCCGGGTACTCGTCTCTACACCCAGACTCACAACAAATTGGTATCAGATTCTATTGATCCTCCAGCCATGCCGCAGCTTTCTCTCGAGGAACTTTCTTTGGAGGAGATGAAAACTTCTATCGGTGAACTGTTGGCCATCTTGTGAGCAGGGCACTCAGCCCATGACGCACACGGTCAACACAACCAAACCGCCGATGATACTGGGTGTTGTCAGGATCCTAGGTTGGATCGCCACGAGCGGTGGCCGGCAGCCGACCCTCTAGGCTTTGGGTCGCACGGCTCCACTCGTGCGGCACGACCTCGCGCGGACGGCGCGAGCGTCAGTCCTAGGACAACGGGGGCCATCTTCGAGCTTCAGCAGAGCATCGCCACATTCCGTAGGGTGCCGACGATGCATTTCCACAGCCCCGCTGGACACCACGCACCCCTTGCCTTGACCTTCCAGATTATGATGGCACTAGCGACCCACTTCTATGGTTACGACAGTTCGAACGTTTCTTCCAGCTCAAATTCCACGACGGGAGCATGTCGACTCCATGGGCCTTCACCTTCGTGGTGAAGCACAACAGGTGTTGGACAATTGGATGCTCGATAACGATTGGATTTCCTGGGAAGACTTCTTCGACACATTCTTGCAGCGCTTCTCTCGTCATTCCGGGGCAGGGCCCTTAGGGGACCTCATTAATCTCAAACAAGGAGCCACTCGTGTCGATGATTATGGCCGTGAGTTTTAGCGGCTTCTCGCTTGGGCTCCCCACATGGCACGCGCGGACCAAGTGGAGACATTCACTGCTAGGCTTGCCAAAGCTTTAGCGGCGGACGTCCGTTGAGAGCGCCCTCGTGATCTCACTGAAGCCGTTAACTTTTGCGCAAGAGGTTGAGGAGAGGAAAGACCTTTGGGTCATGGAGGCTCTACAGGGTTATGTGTCTCATGGTAGGGGCCGTGTGGCTTTCAGCTAGGGCATGCCGTTGGCCACCGTGTCCCCTGTTCCACCGACTAGGGGACATCCTTCTGACACTCCATCATCTAGTAGCAGCAATCGGCCACCGGCAAGCCTACTGTCCGTTCGACATCCATGGCGACATCATCCACTAAATTGCGCCTCAATGCCGATCAATTGGCTGAGCGACGTGCCAAGGGCCTATGTTATCATTGTGATGATTTTTATAGCAGAGGCCACCGCTGCAAGCGGCTTTTCTCTATTGAAATTTGCAGCAATGATCCTAACGACAGTGAGGTGCTGAACACTGCAAAGGAAGTTGCAGCAGATAAGGATGATACACTAGCCCCCTTCACTATCTCTGCTAGCCATCCTGGGCCCTAAAACCGATGGAACCATGCAAGTGCCGTTGCTCATCTAGGGGCACTGGCTACTCTGCCTCATTGATAGCGGCAGTACACATAATTTCCTCAGCAGTCATGCCGCAATTTGAATGGCATTGGATCAGTGCCAAGCATCGTCCCAGCAAGTGAAGGTGGCTAATGGGTGCGATACCTTGCTTGGGACACATTCCAGAGGAAAAGTTCAACATACATGCACACTCCTTCATGGCGCCGTTCCTAGTGATCCCACTTGATGGATTTGATGTTATTCTTAGGGTACAGTGGCTCCAAACGTTGGGCGATATTCATTGAAACTTCCTCAATCTCATAATGTCTTTGGAACATCATGGCTCCCGCATCATGCTAGAAGGGTTTTTGCGCTCCAAGCAACCACATTTGTTGTCTCTCCACGCTGATCACAGCCCAGTGCTTCTGTCCCTTTTGGAGGCTTTTGCTGATATTTTCACCGATCCTTAGGGCCTTCCCCCGCCTCACGTTTGTGATCACCGCATATGCCTGAAGGACGGCACCAATCCAGTGGTGGTTCAACCATATTGGTACCCTTACTGACAAAAGGATGAGATTGAACAGCAATGCTCAACCATGCTGTGTCAGGGGATCATTCGGCCCAGCTGATCGCCTTTTTCTTTGCCAGTTTTGCTGGTATAGAAAGCTGATGGCACATGGCAGTTTTGTGTCAACTACCGGGAACTCAACGCCCAAACGGTGAAGGACAAGTTTCCTATCCCAGTGGTCGAGGAATTATTGGATGAACTGCATGGTGCAAAGTTCTTCTCCAAGCTTGATCTCCGCTCGGGGTATCATCAAGTACGCATGCACAATGATGATATTGACAAGACGGTGTTTTGTACTCATCATGGCACTATGAGTTCCTTGTCATACCCTTTGGACTATCCAACGCACTATCGACTTTTCAAGCTCTTATGAATGAGGCTCTCCATAATTTTCTACGGAAATTCATCCTCATCTTCTTTGACGACATCCTCATTTATAGTCAGTTACCAGAAGACCACATGGAACATTTACACTGCGTATTGGAGCATTTACGTAGCCACAAGCTCTACCTCAAGCAATCTAAATGCATCTTCAGTTAACGCCAAGTACGATACCTCAGGCATGTCATCTCTAACTCCGGCATGGCGGCTTACGATGACAAATTACAGGCGGTATCTGCCTGGCCTCAACCCACCATGATCACAGCTCTACGTGGGTTTCTAGGGTTAACTAGCTACTACCATAGGTTCATTCGCAATATGCAGACATTGCCGAGCCCTCCACGGCGATGCTTCGCCTTAACTTCAAATGGACACCGGAGGCAACACACGCTTTTCATCATCTCAAAACTACCCTTTTGACGACACCGGTTTTAGCTTTACCGGACTTTGCATCCCCTTTTGTCGTGGAATGTGACGCATCAGGGCATGGCATTGGGGCCATTCTGTAGCAAGCAGGACATCTGGTGGCATTCTTCAGCCAAAAGTTGGCTGACAGACATGCCAAACTTGCGGCATATGAGCGTGAGCTAATTGGTCTATTCAAGGCGATTTGTCACTGGCGGTCTTACCTTTGGGGTCGCACCTTTGTTGTCCGTATAGATCATGCAAGCCTCAAGTTCTTGCTCGAGCAGGCACTCATCACACCACCACAGCAACACTGGCTCAACAAGTTAATGGGGTTCGATTTTCAAGTGGAATTCAAACCGGGTCGCTCAAATAATCGATACACGAGTACTATGTAGGTTCGTTTGATATAATCTTTATGTATATTTAGAAGTCATTATGCCCTGCTAGGGGCCGCTATCGACTTATGGGCCAAAAAGAGTTTTCAGGCTATGACCAAATATACATAAACCTACATAATCACACACTTAATGGATTGGAATATATTGGTTCGGATTGGATCCTACTAATGGGCCAAGTGTGTTTGCACCTTGGTTAAGCTCCTAAAGTAGGGTTTCACTGAGAGGCTATATAAAGGGAGGTTAAGAGAACGCACTTGTTGTACCACCCCACCCACCAAAAACCTTAGCCGTCACTGCTTAGGCTTTGCCGTGTGCACTAGTTCTAGTAGACTGACGCATGGCTTTCCTTCTCTGAATGTACGATCTTTGATAGAGGTGTTGCTGCTATTGGAGTGCTAATTGGGATGATCATTCGTGCATTTTTGACTACCGCTCGAGGACATTTGGCCACTAGGGGTGGGCATTCGGTTTTTTTGATTTTAAATTATTTCAATTTTTAGAAATTGGCAACCGAACCAAACTGAATCAAATTGAAAACCGAACCAAATAACCAAAAATTTTCAATCCAGTTATTTTGATTTTTTGGTAAACCGAAATATGCACACAAGAGTTCTTCACAGTTCACACCCGGTGTGTCTAGTGATCCAAGATCGCTCCCACCAAATTGCATAATTTGCTCTACTAGTTAATACATATTCATGCCATTTCCCTCCACATTATATAGCCCAAATCCGAACAAATTGAAGCAAGCCAAGCATCAACCAAGAAAAGGCACCAACTAAGCAACAATCAATAGAACCTTATCAAGAATATGAAAAATTAACTTGTAGGTGGTGCACTGGTGCCGTAACAAGGGGATGGACATGGACTTGGAGATCAGCCGATGATGACGGCGAGGCTGATGGGGAAGAAGGCATCACTGAGGTTGTGGGCGGGGTCAGTGGAGATGACGAGCACGGACCGGTGAACGAAGGCAAGGAGGATGAAGCTACATGCCTACAGGTGGTTTTGTCGATGCCGCCCTTGCCATCGACGAAGATCCATTTGAGGCTGTCTTACTCAAGAGGTTCTGCACCGTCGCTGGCGTCTACCAAACCGTCGCCGCCGCAAACGCCATCCTCGCCTCCTCTGATCCCGCGGGGGATGTTCAAGGCGAGAGAGATTTGAAGCGTTGAAGCCTAGAGGAGGGGAGAAGTGGAGAGGCGAAGATCTGGAGGAAGAGAGACCGAGAGGAGGAGATCTGAAGCAGTGGAGAGATCAATTCAGACTCTGGAGGCTGGAGGCGCGCGGAGCAGGAAAGGATCTGGAGGAGATAGCACTTCGCGCGGTGGGTACTGGGGAGGAGTGGGAATGGGAAAGAGGAATGGATGGCGTCCGCGTCTCTGCGTGAGGCGAGAGAAGTCGACTCGTGAGCGACTACGTTCGGTGAACGATTTATTCGGTTTTCAGAACACAAAAACTGAATCGTAAACCGTAAATCGAATTACGCCGAAATTAAAATTGAATTGTAAACCAAAACTGATTTTTTCGTTTAATTCGGTTCGGTTCGGTTTTTCGATTTCGGTTAAAAAATGCCCACCCCTATTGGCAGTGGCGGAGCCAGAAATTTCTAAAGAGGGGGCTTAAAAAAGAGACATCTAAAATCAACTACTATGACTATTGACATATTGTAAAATAGTTAAAATTTAAATTGTATACAATATAAGTATGTAGTCTCTACCTTCGTATTACCATCAGATGCGAAGTCTTTTACTAATTCTTGAACTAGTATTTGGTGAAATTTGGGTGGGCTCTAGTTGAATCGCACGCCTATTGGTCACTGCTCAATGATGATCAACCATCGCTTCAAGACACATACTACGTTGAATCAGACCACTTTAACTCTCCTTATACTATACTACACGTCCGGTGGTACCACTTTATGATCTCTCACTTTTCACTTCTTTAACGTCTTAGTTTACACATAGAATTTTTTAATTTGCGCTAGTGTAGACTAGCTAAAGCCAAACTTTCAAAAAAGATTAGGCAAGTGGAAAAATAAAATAAAATCCAAAGGTTGGAAAGAAAGCACTCGTGTCACGAATTCACGGTTGATCGTGGCTGGCTGTCGTCACGCACGGCATGATTAAAGTGTCAAGCAGAAAGTTACGAAGATCTTTATTCCGATCTTACGAGTACGTCGAAAGAGTTATCCTGGCTGTTTTATTCGTCGAAATAAATGCGTGTGATTTTTTTTTTCTTTCCTAGTATAATCAGTCATACATACTAGCACGCCCCCGGGCGGCCGGGCCCCCCTTACCCTCTCGCGCACGCGTCCCTCTCGCGGCTCCCGCGCCACGGAGGTAGAAGCCGTCTCCTTCCACCACCACCACCTCCCCGCCGGAGATGTCGGTGCCGCCCGCCGGCTACCGCCAGGTCACCCCTCTCCCCCGGCGCGCTGCCCTAAGCCTCCTCCGCTCTCTTTCCCCTCTCGTTCTCGCTGACTGAATTTCCCGGTAGGTGTCCCTGAGGGGATCGAGCGCGAGGGAGATTACCCGCGACGCGCTGCTGCAGAAGGTCTCCGAGGAGCGGCAGCTCCGCAGCCACCTCCGCCGCGCTGCCGCCGCCGCCCTCTCCATCCAGGTACCTACCGTCGCCCTACCACGCGCCTTCGCCACATCCTGTATGCCACTATACCTACCCACCAGCCCACCCACCCACCTAATCCTATCTGGAGTCCGATTGTTGCTCACGACCGCGGATTTCTTTTTTCAACTTCTCTGGTAGTTTGATCGATCTGGGCTATGACTCGTCTGTGTGGTAGAAACAACTGATCTGAATCCTGATTAAGAATCTAGGATGGATAGATGCGTAAGAGTGAACTGGGTGGTGCACGGTCAATTTGATAACTTGAATGATCTGCATGCGACTAGATGTAAGTGTTGCTGTCGTCAAAATTTGGGAGTTGGATTCAGGTTCGAGTATGAGTGTCCTAACAAAGAAATGTGAGAACAGCGGGTTTTTCTTTTCACTTTTCGAGTGAGATGAAGTTACTACGATGGCAATTCTAAAGCCCTAGGTTCCAAGTACACTGCAACCTACCCCCACGTTGGATAAACTATCCATGCGTAACAACTCTGTGAGCTTTCATCCTTGCTTGGCCCAAAAAGGGTTAACCGGAATTGCTACACTTGGTTCACGTGATTCTCAAAATTTCCATCCTGAAGTCCTGCCAAAATCCCCAGTAACTCATAATTAGTTTTGTACAAACAGCACTTGCAATTCGCCAAATCTGTAAACAATGTCGTATGACGGAGGATTAAACGTAGGAGAGAAGTCTTGATTTATTTCTACTGGCAACTACAAGCTTGTGTTAGTCTTTAACAAATAGATAATGCTCATATAGTCATATGGCTAGGAGAATGTGGTGTTCGTGACTAAAACAAGGCAGAGGTCATTGAGAATGTCAAAGATCGATACTGGTAGCTTATGTCTTGTTTTGGTTGATTGGCATGATGGCTTTGGTGCAATGGTTTTCTGGGAGAGGGAGGAGTTATTGATGGACAAGAAGATATATATGATTTTTTTATTAGACATTGCAAGAGCGGGAAGTTCCTTAGAGCCTCGTCCGCGTTGGCATTGAGGGACATGGTTATGTGGTTGTTTTTGTGAGTGTTTACAAGCTGAGGTTGGATATATTATTTTGAATAAGTGAATCTGGATTCTGGAGATTTACTTGAACAGATGGAGAACCGCAATGAGTAAAGGTTGAGCCCTCTATGCACACTCCGCAAAACAGTAAGATGTGTTATGTGGATGGGCATGCTTTTTTTTTTGCATGTTTAGACTGTAGTTTAGGTGACTAGAAAGGCTGATGGAGTGATGGGTTAATTAATGGCTTAATGTATTTGGAGGATTCTGTGTTTGTAAGACTATACTACATTAGGGAGGGAACTTTTAATTTGATGTGAACTTGAAAAGAGTTTGTGACAATCTTCAGCCAAAGGTGTTAGTGTTAACTCTTAATACATGCACGGACACTAAATTCAAATTGGATAGATTAGTTCATTGCAGCTTGGAATGGACAGATGATAATTTAGTAGATTTGGAGGACTGGTTTTTGTGGAGATTTTATGGATTGCATCGAGTTTCATGTGAATGATAGAAGGATTTTGAGTGTTTTTATTGCTCCTGGTCTAACCATCTTCTAGCTACACTGCTTTATGGAGAACTGTAACAATCATGAATTATTTGATTGCATGGGTTGCGTGTGTTATGGACTTATGGTTTAGATTAGGGTTGGCAATTGGTCTTTTTGGTGTTAACCCAATAAACCGTTCTGAATTTTCAGTGATTTCCCTCTATGCATGCAGCACTGTAAGTTATCTGATAAATAACTTGATACCCTAGCAAGCTAAAAACTTAATAATACAAAAAACTCAATGCAGAAGTTGTAGTTATTGATCTAGAAAAATATATATTCAAAGTAGATGGAAAAGCCCTGTCAAAGTGTCATGTACATGAGCTAGATGTTGTGCTTTGCTTGAAGAATTCTTTATATTGTACACTCATTTAATGGATGCCCTCTGTTATTTTTTTCATTGTGCCAGCGAGTATGGAGAAGGTACCATGTCATAGTAATGTTTTCAGAACAACTTCATGAAGAGTGGGAAGTATTAATAAACCAGCTTGACATCAACTTGACAAATCAATGGATATCAAGCAAGATGCTTAGGCCATTTCTTTTCTTCATTACTCAACCATCAAGCTGGCACAAGGGGCAACAGACCAAGCCTGTGAAGTCTATCATGACATGCTTCAAAATTATCTTGAATAGCATAAACTCAATGGGTATGCCTTTTGAATAATTTGACATTTACTTTTACCAATTCTTCTGTTTGTGGTCAACTTGAATATTTAATAGTGTTTCCCTTCTTCATTCCATGGAAGAGAGGTTGTTTTATTTTATGTTAGCTCACCAAGCCTAACACAACCCTCCACTTTTTTCCTAGCTTGGAAGAGGCTATGTAGAAAAACTACATAGGCGGAGTTTCTTTCCTAGCCCACCCCAACTTGTTTGGGACAAAGGGCTTGGTTGTTGTTGTTGTATCCCTTTTTCCTTTTATTTCGGAGGATTATAATCCTTAGATTATTCAAGTCTTGTACAAGGATGGCCTTATTCTGGAACGGAACTACTTGTTAACTTAATAGAAATAAACTGTAGTCTAGATGGGAGAACACGAATATTTTGTTTTGATATATTTATATATTGATGGTTGAAACAATGCAATATGGCAACTTGGCAAGTATATGAGAACAATTGTTGTCTTGGACTCTTGATTCACTGGGCTGGCAGCCTGGCTCAACTTATTGATCTCTAGTCAATGATCTAATGGAGGATAATCTATGGATTCCATAGACCAGAATGACGGTTTAGAAGTCATTTTAACAAAATTGTTAGGTTTTTTCGGTAATTTTTTTTCAATCAGACAATTACTCTCATAGTCTCATAACTCATTGGTATTAACTTTGGTCATAATTTTGGTGATGGAGATATCTGGGGTGGAAGGTAGCTTCTAGATTATTATTTCAAATCAATTAAGTACTCTAAATTTAAAATTTAACATGTACACCGAGCTTTGCTGGATAAGAAGCATTCAGTGGGCACAAGTTTTATTTCCCCTACACATTAACCTTGGTTAATGGCCGCTGCTAAGCACCAGATGCATGCTGACTACTGACAGAAGATCTGCAACATGCACATTTGTAGATAATACAAATATTTTTACATGAGTAGTGCAGAATGTGATGATAGCCAGAATCATCCGTTAAGTTTCCATGTGGTAAATTAAGTTAAGCACCAAATGGTTGAACTGGACTAGCTTTACTCATGCAGCAGAAAACCAAATAGTTTGGGCGGGTTTTTATTTTATTTTTATCAATGTGCCCTCCTGTTCAACTAACATGTATCTTTTCTATGTAGATGCAAGCAAAAACTTCTGTGAATTTGCTGTGGGTATGCCAGAAGAGAGGTCTATTTGGCTTTGTCAGGCAAGAAGGCTCATTTCGCTGTGCTTTTTCATTCTTGCCAGGTGTGACCATTCTTGTTGCAAGGATGGAAACATGGTTGAAGTTACCGCTATTGCTATGCGATTGGCTGTGTCATTAACTGATTGCAAAACATGGAAAAACTTAAAAAGTGAGAATGCCAGAGCGGCTGATGCCTCCGTGCAGAGTTTAATTGAATTTATCGGTGCAAGCCAGAGTGGTACATATAGCTGTGTTAGGAGATATATAAAAGGTCTTGGTCCTCATGTTACCTCGGGGAAGATTACTCCTGCAATCGCAACAGATGATCAGCTCCTGATTACTGCTAGTGCTGTCACCGTTGCATTACGCCCTTTCCACTCTACAAGAGCTGAGAGGGGTGCTGATCTAAATGGCGCTTCAAAGGAATACTTTACACTTATACTCACAATTCCGTATCTTTGCAAACGACTGCCGCCCCTTCTGTTGCCTGCTCTAAAACACATATCTGTACTGCAACCGTCTCTCAGCATTTTACTGGTAAGGGTCTTAAGATTTTGATATGGACTATGGCATTTTGCTGGTTGTTGCACTGATTTGCTATGGAAACGTTGACTCTCCAAGGAGTTAGACCTGCAACAGATAAATCAACTTGTAAAGCTCTTTGTTATAGTCCTAGACTTATAATTGATCTGCTAATTTTCCAAGTGATCATTATTTTGTTGTAAGCAGCATTTATTGTACTGTTTGTGGTCAATGTACTACTTTATATTCTATATGTTGGTGTACCATCATAGGACACTGATACTAGATAATGAAATTTTAATTTTTTATGCCACTGGCTCAATGGTAAACAAACTAGTTGTAAGTTTGTGCAACATCATGAATTTTATTCATTTTCATTTTCTACCTATCTCAAGTCCTTAGGCCTACCATTTCTATTACGGCACAGTACATCTTTTTGGGATCTAGTTATAAAATAAGTTGAATTTACAGTTTTTTAGTGAGACCTTGGGATGCTTATTCTTGTAGTGGTCAACACTTTCTATTTTATATAATTTTTCATGTCTTATTTGATGTGTTGTTTTTAAAGATTGACTTGTAAATGTGGAACTGATCAAGCCATGGCAGGTGGTAGCAGATCTTGAAGGATAAAATATTTGAAGAAATAATTAAACTGGAGCAAACAGAGGTTTCTAGTGTTGGTGCCAGTACCATTCCCTATTGTGGTTGGGCTCTTGGAAATCTTGTAACTTTAGCTACAGAGCATGATGATTTATCCAATTCGGGGTGCTTCATTCAAGGGCTTGATTGTTGCCTGTATGTTGATGCTATTAATTGTATTTCCCAACACTTATTGAAAATTTTCGAGGAAAGCAAGGGAATGCTTCAATGTGTTGGTGATAGTGCTTTCTTCACTGACACATCTCTTACTGAAGAAACTGACACCAATGACATCAGCTGCATGAGAACATTGTTTATGGACCTTCTGAAGCCAATTTACCAGCAGTGGCACCTTAGAAATCTATTGGTGTTGACAAAGGAGGATGTTTCCTGCAAGAGGGAAACCAACCATGACCCAACCCTGAGGCAGATTCGTTTGCAGAGTCTAAAATTGTTAGATGTTATATCCTTTTACTATCACATGCTCAGAATTTTCTCTTTGCTGAACCCGTCTATCGGTTCATTGCCCATTCTCAACATGCTTTCATTCACCCCTGGTTTTCTTGTTGATTTATGGGGGGCATTAGAAATATCCATTTTTGGGGCTATGCACAAATCGCAGGAATCAGAACATGATAAACAATTTGCTACAAGTAGTTCATGTGAGCAAATATCCTCCCTGAGGCAGAGAAGGAATGTGAAGGACACAGCAAACAAGTGGGCAAATGTGCTCCAAAAGATTACAGGAAAATCAAGTGATGCAGGGGACTCCAATTTGCTTGATAGTCCTTTAAATTCTGAGCAATCTAACGATGATGCATTAAATTTATGGGATATTGAATCCATGAGACAAGGATTTGAAGGTATTGGAAAAGACTTAATGCGCATGTTGCATCTATTCTGTGCAATATACGGACATCTATTGCTCGTGCTAGATGATATTGAGTTTTATGAGAAGCAGGTAACATTGTCTCACCCTCTCTTCACACCCACAGAGTCGCATATTGATGATGTGTTTTGCCTTGTCTGAATCCACAGGTTCCTTTCACTCTAGAACAGCAACGAAAGATTGCATCATCACTTAATACATTTGTATACAATTCTTTCATTCAGAATGTTGGAAGCAGCAGCAAGCCTCTTATAGATGTGACTGTGAGGTGTCTTAATCTACTCTATGAAAGGGACAGCAGGCATAAGTTCTGTCCTATTCCTCTGTGGTTGGCACCTGCTAGAATTGGCCGAATTCCAATTGCAGCAGCTGCCCGAGCCCATGAGGCCGCATTTGCTACTTTGCCAGGAATTAATTCTTCAGGAATTCCTACTTGGAGCTCTGTACTAACCACAGTACCACATGTATATCCATTTGAGGAGAGGTATCTAGCTGTATTTAGCTTTTGAAAAATGCCAACCTTTGAACCTTATTATTTTCAAGATGTTGATTATTGTTGTTGCTGTCACACTCCTTTTGTAGATCCAACAGGGAGTTACTTGCATACCATGATTGTCTGCAGCAGTGATTCATTATTCCTTGCCATGTCAAAACTTTAAATTTCTTACCATGATGATTTTTTATTTGGAAAGTTTACCTGGCAGTGCCACACCTGTTGGTTGAGAAAAGTTTGATACACTCGTGTGTGTTCCACTGGCAATGATTCTTGACTAGCAATGCTTCATTTGACCAAAGGCCCAAACCCCAATATCATTACCACACCTTTTTTATTTTTTAAAATACTCAACTTTACATTGCTATTTTCTAGCATTTTCAGGTTAAACATTAGCGGTACATTTTTCACTGTGACCTTATTTTATATTTTAGTGGCCCTATTACGCTTATATTGCAGTGTATCACTGGATGCAACAATGCTGCACTTGCCAGCATGG
The DNA here is from genome assembly GCA_036346375.1 of Guadua angustifolia. Taxonomy (NCBI): domain Eukaryota; kingdom Viridiplantae; phylum Streptophyta; class Magnoliopsida; order Poales; family Poaceae; genus Guadua; species Guadua angustifolia. The sequence goes on along the minus strand of CM070504.1, from coordinate 66,329,951 downwards.
TTATCACGGCGTCGCCTAGTCGCCGCCTAGGCGTCCAATCAGCGGTGGCTGTCCGCCAAGGCTGCTCGACTGGCCTGGCCGGGAAAGGAGGGCGCTCAGAGGAAAGAAGGCCGCTCGCCTCGCCTAGCCTCGCATCGTTGTACCTCTGCGTCGCCGCTGCTCTGCGTCACTATTGCCACCACCGTCGCAACCATCGTTGCCAGATCTGGGAGGCAGCGCTCGGGGGGAGGGGGAGCGGCGCGAGCGGGAGTGTGAGTGGGCGCCAGTGCCGCGAGACAGGGAGATCCGGATTTGGGAGAGGCGGCACTCAGGGGGAGGAGGGGGAGCGGCGCGAGCGAAGCGGGCGCGGGCGCCACGAGACAGAGGAGTGAGGGGGCGGCGGCGAATGGATGGGGAGAGGGAGGGCTGGGCTGGGCTGGGCTGAGAGAAGGAGAGGCTGGGCTGCGAGAGAGAGAGAGAGAGAGAGAGAGAGAGAGAGAAGAGGCTGGGCTGGGCTTGGTTGCTCGGCTGGGCTGATATTAATGGATTTTTTGGTTGCCTAATCCTTGCCTCGCCGGAGCGCCATGATAACCATGCTTGCCTGAAAGTAATATCCTACTAGTGCACAGTCAAATTATTTAGTTTGCTTATTTTTTTTTTTTTTGAAATTGGCCAGGAGCTCTGGCATTCAGTATAGAAGGAGACCCACACCCGCACACACGCACACCACACGCACGCACGCCGCCTCAACACCTCTACAAGACCGAAGCGAAAGCATCGGGCTCGAACTCGGGTGGCTGGCCGCATCACCGAGCGGGCTCAGCCAAACGAGATAGAGCTCGTTCGCTAGTTTGCTTATTGAAATTGATCATTGGCAACATCTAATTTATTTTTTGCAAGCAGGACACTTTTTTTTTTAATGATTCAACGTTTTTATCCAGTACTAATTATTAACATCATTTGATGGCTTTTACCCAGAGTGCAGATGTTTAGAGAATTTATTGAGTTAGACAAAGCATCACAAAGGATTACTGGTGAAGTCTCCGGGCCAGGTCCAGGATCTATCGAGATAGTCATTCGTCGTGGTCACATTATCGAAGATGGATATAGGCAGTTGAATTGTCTCCAATCAAAGTTGAAATCTTGCATTCATGTGTCATTTGTGAGTGAATGTGGCCTTCCTGAAGCTGGTTTGGACTATGGTGGTCTATCGAAGGAGTTCTTAACTGATCTGTCTAAGGCTGCCTTCAGTCCAGAGTATGCCTACTTTGAAAATTTTTAGCCCTTTAATCTTTTGTTTCTCCAACTCAGAAGCTTTTTTACTCATTGATGCTATCTTTTGTTTTTCTTTATCTTCTGTGAACAGATATGGGCTGTTTTCACAAACATCAACATCTGATAGTAGCTTAATTCCAAGCAATTCTGCTAAGCTTTTGGACAATAGCATTGATATGATTGAATTTCTTGGTCGAGTTGTTGGCAAAGCACTCTACGAGGGGATTCTGTTGGACTATTGTTTTTCACCAGTGTTTGTGCAGAAACTTTTAGGGCGTTATAGTTTTTTGGATGAATTATCAACACTTGATTCCGAGCTTTATAGAAGTTTGATGCAACTCAAGGTACTATAGGTTTTATATTTTGGTTTGTTTTTGAAAATGTTGATTCTGTTTAATCTAGTGAGATAAAAAACCATTTGGAGTATTGCTTTTGCTATTGAAAGTAGCAACTATCCTAAGATGGGTAGATGACCAATGTACTGTCCCTGTATGCTAAATTATCTCTCATGGTACATTGATGAACATCAATTGAGTTACAAGAAGTTATGACATTTTGCCGCTTAGCATGTTTTTCCAATCTTGAATTGACTTCCATCTGTAATGCTCAAGATGGGTCATGGGTTAGAATCCGCTCCATGGTCAGTTCCGGTTTGTCAATGGTTCAAATCATATAAGCCTCCATTCCCCCTCCCTTGGTTATTGGCAGTAACCGCTTGGTAACCAAAAAAAAAAAAAAGACCAGTGAAATCGGACAAATCCTAGTCAAATATAAATTTGGACTTTTCAAACTAGAGCAGTTCGGAAATTCTCTGGGAGCACTTAGTTTTCCAAAGTCCAGTGGTAACCAACTGGTTTTTGCTTATTTTCTGAACCCTGGTCAATACTATGCATTTATTGCAGTTTGTTATATGTCTTTTGCAAGATCTTGTCATTTATTTAAGCCTTGGTAAAGTTTATTGTTGTTTGGGGATAAATTATGCTGTATTAGCACCTAACTAAAGGTGGGTTGCCCTCTAAGAGACTACATATGATATTTAGTTTGAGTATATTTTTGATAAAATCTTATGGAGATACCGTTTTGATGTTATCTTTTTGACAACACAATATGGATTAACTTTACATAAAACAGCACTATGAGGGGGACATTGAGGACCTATGTTTGGATTTTACTCTGACTGAAGAGTTGGGTGGTAAAAGAGTTATACATGAACTCAGACCTGGTGGTACAAATATCTCTGTTACGAATGAAAATAAATTGCACTATGTTCATGCAATGGCAGACTACAAGCTTAACCGTCAGGTTTGTTACTTGGCTCAATTTTCTCATGATTTGAAAGCTTTTATCCTGTATCAGTAAGCAACCTTTTGATAATCCCTGCAGATACTTCCATTTGCAAATGCATTTTATAGAGGACTGAGTGATCTCATTTCACCATCTTGGCTGAGCTTGTTTAATGCAAATGAATTTAATCAGGTAACTCTCTCCCCTCTATGAATACTACTGAAACTGAAATTTCCCTTTATGGATGATACTGAAAATAAATTTAAAATTTCTTAAATTGGAATACTAAAACATATAAGTATAAAATTTAAACTTAAATTGAAATATCAATATTTAAAATCAAATGTTTTGAAGTTCACATATTATGCTGAAATTTTGAAATCAAAGTTGTTGATTTTTATAGTAGAAATGATTAACTTCAATATTCAAATTTGAAAATGGGTGCATGAAGCACCATATGACACGTGTTTAAAAAAAAATAACTAAACTTTAGTCTGCCGAAAACCCAAACATAAAATTAATGTATTTGACAAGTTCAAAAGGTACTATATGACTTACGTGTAGTGGCTGCTATTTCCACTATCCATTATAGCAGTTGCAGCTTATTAGCTTGCTTTTGATCTGTGGCGTAGAGTTTCAAAAGTGGAACCGTGATAATCCACAGTCCACACTTTTGGAAATAATGCTAATGTATAGTTACCATATACAGTTACTTTCAGGCGGATCACAGGATTTTGACGTCGATGATCTACGGAACAATACCAAGTATACTGGTGGTTATACCGAGTCAAGTCGAACTGTTAAACTCTTCTGGGAGGTATGTGTATTTGTCTGATTTTGGTCATTTTGCCGCGATGCTATCAGGCACATTGATCATGTGACCCTCAGGTCCCCTCACATCTGATCCATGATTCCTTATCCAACTGTCCACATAGAAAGTATGTATGTTTGCACCTAGACATGAGTTTGCAGTAGATAGCCCCACTCGTGCTACATGTAACTTGATAACAAGGACAATCATCTTTCTTTTGACCTATCACCTTTGTTGCCAAGACTCATGCAAAATACATGTCTGATGTGGACTAGGGTTTGTGTCGACAAGAGATGAAGAACAGGAAGGTAAGGTAGAAGAACGCCCTCCACAGCCAAGGCTTCTCCCTGGCGGCTGGAGGCTCTGTTCTAGGGTTTTGCTAATGGAATTCTTTATTGCCTTTTTCAATACGAGCTATACCCTTTATATAATAGGGTAATCCTTCTCTGATTACAATTCCAAGCCATAAGTCCTATCCGGACTCTTACTAATTAAGGACTCTTACCAATCTTACTAATTAAGGACTCTTACCTAATTAAAGAGATACTATATTATAACTAGCTGTTGGTGGATAACCAACCAACCGACTCTTCTAGGAAACCAATCCAAACCTAATCTGCTACCGCTTGTATCGAAGTAGTAGCGAGTGTCTCGGACCCTTTTGCGACGACGCTCATAAACTCTTCCCACAAAAGCATCCACAACATTTCCACCCTCCTGGCGAAACAACTCGTCCTCGAGTTGAAACTGGGGGTATCGCTCCTTGAACACATCCAAGCGAAGCCAAGTTGCGTCCACCGCAGCACATCCTTTCCATTGGACCAACAATTCCCAAACTCCTCGATTAAGACGAGCGCGAACAACGTTGCTGGGAGAAGGCACCACCCGACCATGCACAAAGTCCGGCAATTGAACTTCTGAAGTTGGAGGCTCCCCGTCAAACTTCTTCAAGAAAACCACATGGAAGACGTTATGTATACGAGCCTTGGCCGGAAGTTGGAGGCGGTAGGCCACGGACCCAATACGCTCCAGGATGCGGAAAGGGCCATAAAAACGCGGGGCTAGCTTGGACGAAGAGTCGCTCTAACCCCTGAAGTCGCTCGATGATGCGGCTGAGCTGCACCCACTCGCCGACTTCAAAGTGGACTTCGCGATGGGATTTGTCATGATATTTCTTCATCCGGTCTTGGGCTTGATGAAGACGTTCTAATTTCGCCAAAAACTCATCCGGTCCCAGAATTGGCGATCCACCGCAGCCTACCCGAGCCGTCTTGGCCTCATAGGACACAATGGTTGGTGGGTCCGTCCATAGACTACCGAAAAGGAGTTGTCTTCAAAGATGTCCGAAAAGAGGAGTTGTAATGAGATTCGCCCATGGTAGCCATTGAAGCCTTGTTTTGATGCATCACAAGATAGACAAATAAGGTACATGACGATAATGCGGTTGACTATACTTTGTCCATCGCTCGAGGATGAAAAGTGCTAAGATGCAATCGAACGAGCGAGAGCCGAACAATTCGACCAAAAGTTCTTTGGTGAAGACTGGATCACGATCACTGACAATGGATGAAGGAATCCCATGGAGGCGTACAATCTCAGTGAAGAATGCCCGAGCAACTGAGCTAGCAGTATAAGGGTGTCCCAAGGCAATGAAGTGGGCGTACTTGGAAAACCGATCGACCACTGACAAGATCACCGATTTTCCTCCTACCTTAGGAAGTCCTTCCACAAAATCCATACTGATATCCTGCCAAATCCCAGTAGGAATCGCCAAGGGCTGCAAAAGACCGGCGGGATGCAGATGTTCGGTTTTGTTGCGTTGACAAACTGCGCAACCACGGACAAATTCCCGCACCATCTTGGCAGCACGTGGATGATAAAAGGAGGAACGGAAGCGATGAAGGGTCTTCTGAGTACCTTCATGTCCGCTGCCGTGAACTTCAGCCAATAATTGAGGCAATAGCGAGAGACTGGGGAATAAACACCTTGCCATCGTGCGTAAGAAGATCGTCCACTAGAGTCCATCTTTGGTGACGCCGTTCTCGCAAGAATTTGGTCCTTCAATTCGCAGTCGTCTCGTGATGACTTTAGCTCGGCGGATTTGATCAAATACAAACAAATGTTGGAAACGACAAGGTCTTTGCTATCACCGGTGTAACTTCTGCCGACGAGAAAGAGCATCGGCCGCCGCATTTTGTTTTCCTGGCCGGAACTCTACTGTAAAGTCATAACCCAAAAGTTTGCTGACCCATGTATGCTGGGGAATAGTGGACAGCCGCTGGTCAAGGAGGAATTTGAGTGTGAAATGGTCAGTACGTATTGTGAATGCTCTGCCCCATAAATATTGCCTCCAATGCCGAACCGCTTTCACTAGACCAATCGGCTCCCGCCAGATGCCGCCAACTTCATGTGATGTGGTGCCACCGTTTTTTGAAGAAGGCAATTGACCACCCCTTGATGCAAAGATCGCCCAAAGTCCGAACTCGAGGCATCACAATCCACCAAAAACGATATTGAAATCTGCGAGTTGCAAGGTTGGCTTAGTTAATGCTGTCTTGAGTTTTTGAAAGCTGCTGCGCCTCGAAGACCATGAAAACGCCTCCTTCTTGAGCGGCTTGGTCGAGGAGGCGCAATCTCTCCATAGGATTTAATGAATTTCGGTAGTACCCGCTAGCCCGAGAAATCTCAGCCACCGCATGAGAAGAAGAATTGGCCAATGCTTGATCGCCGCCACTTTGTTTCGATCCATGGCTACTCCCAATGAAATGACGTGTCCAAGATATTCCACTGCCTCTTGGCCAAAAAGGCATTTGGAATGTTTGAGCACCAAATTGTGATGGAGTAGTACTTCAAAAATCATGCGAACATGTTGCAGATGTTCAGACCACGATGAACTGTAAATTAAGATATCATCGAAGAAGACCAACACGAAACGGCGTAGATAATCCTTGAGGACATTATTCATAAGGGCCTGAAAGGTGGCTGGGGCGTTAGTCAGACCAAAAGGCATGACCAAGAACTCATAATGACCTCTGTGGGTACGGAAAGCTGTCTTCTCAATGTCATCGGAATGCATGCGGACTTGATGATAACCACTACGAAGGTCCAGCTTGGTAAAGTAGCGGGCGCCCTTGAGCTCATCCAGAAGTTCATCCACGACAGGAATGGGAAACTTATCCTTCACTGTGTGCGAATTGAGAGCCCTATAGTCCACACAGAACCGCCAAGACTTATCCCTCTTCCGAACCAATATGACTGGGGAGGAGAAAGGGGACGTACTTGGCGAATGATACCCTGTTGGAGCATTTCTTCACACTGCCGTTCAATCTCATCTTTCAACAGCTGCGGATAACGATAAGGCCGAACTGCTATGGGAGCCGTTCCTGGAAGCAGATGTATGCGATGGTCACTCTACGCCGGGAAGGAGGAGCTTGGGGGTTCAAAGATAGTGCGAACTCCTTCAACAAACATGCCATCATCTCATCACCTTCATTTGTCATTACTTGACTTCTCATTGAACATGACCCAAAGCCACGCCAAGTGACTTGATGGTTAGATAGCCAAAAGTCATGGTTAGGTCTTGAAAGTCCCATAGTATCGGTCCTAAAGTGCGGCCATTGCACCCCTAGCACTAGATCAAACCCGCCAAAGGAATCACAAAGCAATCCAAGACAAATTCCTCTTGACCAATTGCCATCCTCATGGATCGGCATCTTCCTTTCTTTCGAAATTCGATTCGCCGCTTGCAATCTGCTACCGATGCCCTCGGTTCGAGCTTGGTAGCAATCCCAACCGATCACCGCTTACGCCCTATAAAGTTGTGAGTAGACCCGAATCCACCGAGCATGAACCTCTGTTCCTGAATTTTGACTGCAATTGCATGGTTTTACTCATACGAATTCTCAGAAGCGCATGCAAAGAGATCTCAATGTCTTCCTCCCGTGATTCTTCCATCTCATCTTCTTCCTCTAGTTCCGAAGAATAAATTCCCTTCATAGAACATTTGCCAATATGATCCTTGGAAAATTTCTCCGACAGATTAAAGCATAACCCTTTAATCTCCTCATCACCATTTCGCCATGCGGTGAGAAGCTTGCGCCTCGAGTACTTGAGCCCTTCGAGTTCATTGAGTAGGCCGGAATGATTAGCCCCGGAGTCAGATTCGGAGGCATAATCCAGGAATCTGTGCTAGAACTCGTTGGGTTAGTCTCGCCCATCCCACGACTCATTGCGGCGAGTTTGGTTATCACCTGGCCGTGGTCAGTAGACCCTTCATCATCATCTACTTCTAGTCTCTTCTCGTAAGCTCTGGCAAGGCTCATGGCTACCTCAAGTGTTGCCGGATTCTGCAACTCCACATCTGTCCGCAATGGATTGCGCAACCCGGTGGTGAAAATCTGCACTTGCTGTTTCTCCGTCATGTCTTCGCAACGACACAGAAGCGCAAGGAATTGCTCCTGGTATTCGGCCACCGATCCCGTTTTCCGCAGCTGAATTAGCTCACCCAGTGGATTGCTTCAATAGGTGGACCAAACCGAAGATTCACATGATCAACGAAGCGCTGCCACGAGGAACTCCTTGATTCTTTTCCAATCAAGTACCACTTTGTCTGCCCTGTCATATGGTATGATGCGAGCCAAACCTTTTCTTCCTCCAGCGTCCTTTGCCCAGAGAAAAATTGTTCACATCTGTTCAGCCATGGAAGAGGGTCTTCCTTGCCGTCATATATTGGGAAGGACAGCTTATGAAACCTAGGTGCTCCGCGATTTCGTATACCGATCATCCTCCTCCTCTTTCCATCTGTCATGAGTTCCTCTTTCCTTTCCCGCCGTCAAATGCTCAACTCCAACTGGAGCCGCAACAGATCGCTCCAACCGGTCTATCTTCTCCAGCGCATTGGCCATGCGCCCCATCATCTGAAACATCTGTGCCATTTGCTCCTTCTCTGCCGGATCCATGGGAAGAGGTGGTGAGTCGGCTCTGATACCAAATGATGTGGACTAGGGTTTGTGTCGACAAGAGATGAAGAACAGGAAGGTAAGGTAGAAGAACGCCCTCCACAGCCAAGGCTTCTCCCTGGCGGCTGGAGGCTCTGTTCTAGGGTTTTGCTAATGGAATTCTTTATTGCCTTTTTCAATACGAGCTATACCCTTTATATAATAGGGTAATCCTTCTCTGATTACAATTCCAAGCCATAAGTCCTATCCGGACTCTTACTAATTAAGGACTCTTACCAATCTTACTAATTAAGGACTCTTACCAATTAAAGAGATACTATATTATAACTAACTGTTGGTGGATAACCAACCAACCGACTCCTTCTAGGAAACCAATCCAAACCTAATCTGCCGCGCTGCTTGTACTGGAAGTAGTAGCAGCGTCCTGGACCCTTTTGCGACGACGCTCATAAACTCTTCCCACAAAAGCATCCACAACATGTCAGATTTGGATATTGCCTGGAGTTCATGTTGTTGATATTTATTTGTTCTGTTGTCTAGTGAAAACATTGGAACTTCTATAGCCTTGCTGTTTTGCAGTTGTGATGGATTTTTTTTTTCTGAGTTGGTGCCAGATATTTGTTGAAAATTGGCATCCTTGTTGACAATTGGTACTGTAGTAGATGATAATGGTATTTGGTATAATAGATTTATTATTACATGATCTCTGCAAGAATCATCATGCTGACAGCTGAAGTTCTCCATGTTTGTTCGTGTCATCATGGTTATCATGGCGCCCCGGCGAGGCTAGTTGCCTTCGGGGCGCTTGGACGCCTAGGTGAGGTTTAGGCGCCAAAAAAAATGTTCAAGTTAGCAGTAGGAGCACAACATCAATCATCAACAGTAGCAGTCAAATGAGTTCCCGGTCCGAGAGCTCTGGCCCATTCCCGGCGTTGGCCCATTTGGCCCATTGCGCTGCAGTGCTGCACTAGCAGTCCCAGCGGCCGGCCGCATGCATGCCCGCACCAAGCCACCAGCTCCATTCACACGTGCGGCCACTCGCGACTTTCGCCTCCCTGCTCCCGCTCCTCCCTCTCCATTCACGCGCGCTGCCCTCTCTCCATCCCAGCCGCCGCCAACTCCTCTCCTCTCTCTGCCGTCGGTGACCTCCTCCCCCTCCCCCTACTGCTGCCGACTCTTCTCTCCTCTCCTCCGCCCCTGCCTATGGCCGCTGCAGATCGGGAACGGCGGCAGCTAGATCTGGGACATGACGGGACGACGGCGGCCGGATCTTGCAACGACGGCAGAGGAGGCGATGGCGGTGCGACTGGAGACGCTCGAGGCCACGCGGATCTCTTGTCTCTCGCCACACCAAGTCTAGCCAGGCGAGGCGACTGGCCACGACAATCTTCCTCCAGCGACTGGACGCCTAGGCGTCGCCTAGAGAACAACTTAATAACAGGGCCTGTCATACTACATGTCCAGACTATTTGCTTGTGGAGATTGCATCCCCTCACCCCTTTTTTTGTGCTAAATGGTATCTCTCTGAAAATGATGGCCATTTGGTCTTTTGGTGTCTGTTGTCGTGTCACACACAATCAACTGGTCTAGCCAAATATCTGTTTTTGCTGACCAACTGCGAATAAAAATAATATCTTACCATAATTCTCGTAGCATTGCCTATGAGGTCTGAAGCGAAATGGTCATAGTAACGTGTTGGGTATTGAAATGTGCAGGTTATCAAAGGATTTAAGCCAACAGAACGTTGCATGCTACTGAAGTTTGTGACGAGTTGTTCCCGAGCTCCATTACTTGGATTCAAGTACTTACAGCCTTCTTTCACAATTCATAAGGTTTGATTAAGCAAACTGATTTTTTTAGAAGCATTGTTGATGTAGTTAGTTCTATGTGTCCATTGATTGTTTTGTACTGTTCACTCTTCAATTAATCGATGTCGTGTCGTTTGATTAGGTACCATGTGATGTTACACTTTGGGCTACAATTGGAGGGCAAGACGTGGATCGTCTTCCATCTGCTTCCACATGCTACAACACGCTCAAGGTACAACAATATCGTATTCGTGTCATCTCTGCACCCTGCTGCTACTATAATAATTTGTCTGACTCGTTCGTCATCCGACTATATCCTAATTCTGACCTGTTCGTCATCCGACCATCCTAATTTCTCAAAATAGCTCCCCATTGAGCATTGACCACACTACGCTACCTTATTATTTTCGTTGTTCCTCCTGTTACCTTGCAGCTTCCAACATACAAGCGTTCAAGTACGCTGAGGAGCAAGCTGCTGTACGCAATCAGCTCAAATACGGGGTTTGAACTGTCGTAGAGGAACACATATTTTACCGTGTCATGTTTCGCTGCTGTGAATAGAGGTATAGGCAAAATTGGATCAGAGTCGTGAATTGAGCCTGGACAATGCAGTAGTAATTGGTGTCGTGTGCTGCCGTAAATGTACCTGCTTATTCTGGTTTCTGAGCAACAGCTTATTTGAAGGAAGTGCATCTTCTCGTTGGTAATTACTACTGTTTTTTTTTTTTTGACGAACATCACCACTACTTGTAATTGTTGAAGATTTGAAGCGCGCTGCTTCTACTCTGATGGCTGGGCAGTGCATTGAAAGCGCCTCAGTGCAGTAGTAGTTATACTAGCACATGAAGACTGTATAACCGACCTGTGGGCCCTGTCTGCTCAGACGCATTGATCGGCGACACGAGCGTTGCAGACTACGTCCGGTTAAAGGCCTCAACGTAAGCTAGTGACCACAAACCGGAGTTCACAGAAGCGTTATGACAAAACCGCTCAAAATTTGAAATTCGGAAATATCAAGTTGAAAATCGTTAGAAGACGTAGGGTTAAGAAACAAAATTGCCTGGTTTTCATCGAAAATCGATTTGACCAATTGAATATTTCTTAGACCGGTTTTTGAGCGATTTTCGCTCAATTTCTTTGAAAATCGAGCTGTTTTTACCGATTTATGTTGTATAAATTTTTAATTTTTTTAACTATACTGGTTGTCAAAAATCGCAGTTTTTGTTGGATTTTCAAACCCTACCGCAAATACATGTTTGTTCTTTATTATTTTATTATTATTATTATTATTATTATTATTATCCTTAGAAGGATAGTAAATTTCATGCAAATGATGCAAACTATTAGAAAACTGTATGTTTTAATTTTTATTTAACAAAATTACAGATTTTATGAAAACTTATGTCACAAAACTAAAGGTTTTAAAATCACAAAAATGAAATCTGTAGTTTTTTGATAGTTTGTATAAAAGTTTTGCGGAATTTATTAATACGTTACGTTACATGATCGCCACAAGTAGCAAATCATACGGTGCCAAGAAACATCCAAGTACTGGCAGCAGTAGTACGTAGCAGCACACCACACACCACTCAAAGTAAATGCGATGCTACGCCAAATTCAGGATCATGGACAGCAAGCAAACAAATTTGCAGGATAAGAGTCGTGCATCCATCTCAGGGGAGCAGAGGTCTGGGGGAGATGGATGTGGTCATGAGACGAGCAGGAGGCCCTGCAGGAGGAGGGCGTCGGCGAGCACCTTGTTGGCGGCGTCGGTGGGGTGGAATCCGTCCGAGAAGACGTACCCGGTCGCGTCGGCGCACGTCCCCGGCGCCCTGGCTGCACAGCAGCGACGCCTCGATCGTCCCCGTCCCGCAGCACGCCCTCCGAGCCTCGAGGAGCCCTGCCATCGGATGCACGCAGAATATCCCATCCGGTCATCAACGATGCGGAAGGCGTCGACAATGCGACACGAGAGGCGTGTTGGAACTATCAAGATTAAACACACGCGAACATATAGATAGATAACACGAGAGCTATACACGAATAACAAACATACTTATATATTCTTGCACTTAGCTCTCTGAGAATACAAGAAATACACACTTAGAGACGCTTACCGACTCAAGATTACAGCGGACTTGAGTTAGCGCCGTTCTTCTGTTTTCCTAGCTACACTCTTTCTTAAGTATACCATGTACAAGATTATATAGACACACATGTGCAGGCTGCACGGCGCCTAATGCACCTACTACTCGCACCCAATTAATACAAGATAATACAAGATTAATTAACAAAATACACACTTAGAGATTTCAGCCGAATTTGACTCCCGCCCGAACCCGCGCCAAACTAGCCCAAATGTCGTTCCCCGCTGAACTGGCCCATCGAAATCGACTCAAGATTACAACTGGACTTGAGTTAGCGCGAGAGAATTTTCGCATGTGTAGTGGAGGAAGAATATGAGCACGGCATGCATGGTCCTGATACTGCCTTTTCCTAGCTACACTCTTTCTTAAGTATACCATGTACAAGATTATATAGACACACATGTGCAGGCTGCACGGCGCCTAATGCACCTACTACTAATGGCTCGCATGCACCCAATTAACACAAGATAACGGTCACACTAATGCACCACCTAAATGCATACTAAAAAATAAGAAACTGAAAAACACCAGGATTAATTAACAAGGCGCTTTCTCTGGTCCTAGTTACCGGCGTTGTTGGCGTTGCTGACGAGGTCGTGGAGCGGGGTGTAGATGTCGAAGACGACGAGCTTGAGGTCCGGGTGCCGCTTCCTCGCGGCGTCCGAGGCCGCCTCCAGCTTCCTGTTGAACGTCACGGAGGTCAGGGAGTCGTCGTTCAGCTGCTCCACGCACCCGCCGCCGAGCAGGGTGATGGACGCCAGGAGGCACCCCATCGGCGGCAGCGACGTCACGCCAATCCGCCGCGCCCCCAGCCCGTACAAGCCCTGCATGATTTCGAAATCATTCCTTTTCTAGCATTTTCTATTTTCTTTCAAATTTAGCTTCTCTAAATACATTTGCAGATTTAGCTATATTCCTGATCGCGATAACAACAGAAAATGACATATATCACTTTTTACGCTATCCTATCACAGAAGGTCACTAGAGCTTTCCGGGACCATAGCAAGGCTCTGCCTGTGCTCTCCAGCCGCCCCTACTCTCCTCCTAGGCTGCTGGCCCCCTGCTGTAAAAATTGATAAAATGCCACTCCTAACATTGTCTCTTCGCTAAAATGTCACTCTTCTCTCATTAACATATGGGATCTTCTGTGTCTATGACAATGAGTCCGAATGTTATTTTAGCGAAAGGTAATGTTTAGAGTGGTATTTTATCAATTCTCCCATAAAAAAGAGAAAAAGGAGTTAGAAGAGCTCAAGCTTCCATGCGTTCGTACGTGCAAGAAAACAGTCCCAGGTACAGCACCATTCTCAAAAGTCGGTTTTTTTCCCCTAATAGAACAATCGGTTGCTCAAACCGTGAATACGATCCATCGTGTTCTGCTAGCTCTTGATTTTTCTGCGACAATTCTTCGTCCTGCTCTACGTACGTTACGTAGTGCAAGCTTCCTGGATGTCATTTACTGCATACTCTTTGGCAATACGATTTTTTCGCTGCCAAGACCACAAGTACCCTGTCAGCATTTCCACGTAGGAGCAGAGCAGAGCAGGGTCCCATGCATGTAATGATGATACGCTACGCTATGGAGGTAGCATTGACCAGTGATAAGGGTGACGAGACGTCAAGACCACACCAATGCAGTTGGAGCTAGAGACGTTTTATCGTGATTGGAAGGTGCCAAGATTTATATTGAGATATGACTTTTCGAGGACGGTAAAAGGTCTCTTAGGAGAACAGGAACAGGAGTACGTACGCACTGCGAAGAATATGGCAGGCAACCATGCATGTTGGTAGAGAAGCAGAGTAATTAACTGATGCCAGCCACTGGTTCCCACTCATAGATCCTGTGACCTTTGGTCCCTTACTCAAGATTGAAGTTTCTTGGTATACCATAGGCTTGTTATGTCCTCCCCAGATACCAAAATATACACTAAACTAGTATGAAGAGGTAACAAAGGATTTTTTTTTTTTTTGAATTGGAAGGCAGGAGCTCTGCTATGCATTAATAGAGAGAGCCAAACAGCAGTCATGATACAGATACATTGATTTTAGATTTTAGAAATTAGGAATACGAGGATTGGGGGTGTGGGGGAAAGGGGTAACAAAGGATTAAATGGTGTAGGTACTAATAGGTATGAGAGTTTAAGGTTATTCGATGATACACCTAAAAACTCTTAACTTACTGCATACTGGGAATAGTACACTGCCCTACCATCTCGTCAATGAACTCAACTAATATGGAGAAGGGCGAAGCTGATTCTCTGCCGTACGGGCTACGCAGCAGTGGCTCAACGGCACTCTGCCGTAACGGCAAACGATTTACATCTGGAGAAGGGTAATTGAAACTACTAGCTAGCGAGTACTACACTACTTGGCTCTAGCGGTCTACTTGGATGGAGTGCATTCAAGAGATTCTAAGCAAAGACTGACAATCCAAAAAGCATGGGATGGAGAACATGCAGAGTTACCAGTCCCACTACTATGACTCAAGTTAAGGAGTAGCAATCAACTATTAATAGATTAATGAAGGTAAAAGTCTTAAGTTACCTCTGCACTAAGTTGAAAATAAATCCAAATTTTACCCTCAACTATGAAGCTGTAAAACGCAGCCCGGTATTGGAATAGCTGAACGTTTCCGTGGTTAAGGATGAAAACCAGGGTTTTGCAGCAGTTGAGAGGGGCCAAATTGGCATTTATTATTGATTAATGAAGAGCAGTACTGCCCTGCTTAGTGCTTAAATTACCTCGACGAAGGATGTGATGAAGGGCAGCATGAGCGCGTCGGCCGGCGAACTGGTCGGGCGTGAAGGTTGTGTGCCTAACAAGGGGTTGACGTAGTAGTTCTGCACGTAGTCGCTGGTGCCGGCGCTCACCACGTAGATGGACCCCGACGTCAGCGCCGCCGCCTGCCTTTTCCGACGGTCACCGTGGCCACCTTCCACTGGAACTCCTTGAAGGAGTCCAGCTGCAGGCTCAGCGAGATCGCGCCCTGCATACATGCATGTACGTGCACATTTACATTCGCGGTTTGCTAGCTAGCTTGAGCATGGCCGCATGCGCATGGTGTCATGTGCTCGTCGATTGATGGAACGGATGGGTGAGTGACGCACGTAGAGCGCAGCTGTGGCGTCGAGGTAGCCGGATGCGCCGGAGGCGAAGTTCGCGCCTGGATGCTCAGAGGAAGCAAGAACAGAGGAGATAGCAAAAAAGCAGAGCACTAACTTTTAGTACTACTGTGTCTCATCCATCTCAACATATGGTTACATGATCACATGCATTACATCTAAATTTATAGGCCTACTGAACCGACCTATACACTAACCAACTCAAACAAGATAAGTACTACTAATTTCTTTTACATGCAAGCTAATGGACAAATGAGCTCTAGCTCATCTTCATAGTCAACTTGACTTCACCATTTACCAGCTTGTTTACAGCATGACAAAAAGACTTCTAATAGAAACACAGCTTGGCAGTAGCTAAACATGCATGCCGACTTAATACTTGTCAGTACATCCATCTACACATCCAATCCAATGTTGATAATCTTTTAGCATAATTATCCAGAGGAAAATAAATTAATTCCAATGAACTCCCCCTTAATTTATTTACTTATGGACTCTGATTAAGTTTCTATTGCATAGAAACTTTTCTTTTGGTAATGCCTTTGTAAATATATCTGCCAGCTGTTGATCTATTCGGCAAAATTCTAATTTGATTTCACGGCATTCTACTGCTTCTCAGATGTAATGACACTTGATTGCAATATGCTTGGTTCTATCATGACTGACTAGATTTTCACTAATTGCAATTGCTGATTTGCTATCACAATATACTGTAGTTGGTTCATCTTATTTCTCACCAATATCTTGAATTATTCTCCTCAACCAGATTGCTTGTGATACAACTTGAGCTGCTGCCACATACTCTACTTCAGCCAAAGATAGCGCTACTATATTCTACTTCTTTGTTGACCAAGAGCATATACCTAAACCAAGTGATGTACTTTTCATGTCATCGAGACATCCTACCCAATCACTATCTGTGTACCCAATCAACATTGCATCTTTGACCGGCTTGTACCATATGATCTGATGTTCCTTTGACATATTGTAATACTCTTTTTTCAGCGGAATAATTTAATTGACTTGGGCTACTCATATACCTTGATAATAAACTGGCTGCGAACATAATATCTGGTCGTGTCACAGTCAAGTATAACAAGCTTCCAACTAAGCTTTTGTAAACGGTCGGATCTGCTTTATTTGCTCTATCTTCAATTTTTTGCTTCTCATTTGGCATCAAGGGAGTTGCAATTGATTTACAGTCATGCATTTTGAATTTTTTTCAAAATATTTTTAGCATATTTTTTCTGTGATATAAAAAATACCATCATCACTTTAGCATATTTCTATACCCAGAAAATAATGTAGCAAGCCGAGATCACTCATCTCATACATCTCCATCATATCATTTTTGAATTCTTGTATCGTGTTTTCACAATTGCCTATATATATAAAGTTATTGACATATAACGAGACAATTAAAATATTTGTACCTCTTTTCTTAACGTATAA
This sequence comes from Guadua angustifolia, assembly GCA_036346375.1. NCBI lineage: Eukaryota > Viridiplantae > Streptophyta > Magnoliopsida > Poales > Poaceae > Guadua > Guadua angustifolia. The sequence goes on along the minus strand of CM070504.1, from coordinate 66,313,115 downwards.
GGTAGGCTCACTCTTGTTCTTGTCAAATCCTTTTTTGTAAAGTACTTGTCAATTTGAGTCTTGGTGCTTGCTTGAGGCCATACAATGCCTTTTTAAGCTTGAACACCTTGTTTTCTCCCCCTTCAATTGAAAAACCTTCTGGCTGCTCGACACAAATGCCCTTTTCGAGATAGCCATTAAGAAATATTGATTTAACATCAAGCTAATATAACCTCTATTTCTTCTGAGCTGCTAGAGCAATAATTGTTCTTATCTCTAGTCTTGCAACTGGAGCATATGTCTCAAAGTAGTTGATACCAAGCTTCTGTTTGAAGCCTTTCGCCACAAATCTTGCTTTATATTTTTGAACTGAGCCATCTGGGTTTAATTTTGTCTTGTAGACCCACTTGACTTCAATTACTTCTCAATTCTTGGGTCGATCAACTAGATCCCATGTGTTGTTTTTCTCAATCATATGAATTTCTTCTTTCATGACTTTTACCCAATTTGGAGTTTTTAGCTTCTTCAAAGCTCTATGGTTCTACTGCAGAGAAACCACATGACTCATATATTTCCACAAACTCCTTACCGTCGTGGAGCTGATTCTAGCTTACTCAATTGCTCACTAGCACTAGGGCTAAAGCTTGAGGAAGAACTTGATTCATCTTGACTTGGTGCATCACTTTGCTCTTAATGCTCAATCAGAATTTGTGGTTGGCCTAACGAGATAACAGTTGTTGGCATCAACTGGTTCTTATGAACCTTAACTACTTCCCAATTCCAAGAAGCTTTCTCATCAAAGATGACATCTTTCTGATTATAATCTTCTTCTTTTCCAAATGATAAAGCCGATATCCTTTAGTACCATTAGCATAACTGACAAATATGCAACAAACACTTTTATCATCAAATTTAACTCTTCTTTGAGCTTGTACTTGGGCATAAAAGATACATCCAAATACCTTCATATGGCTTATTACTGGCTTCTGACCATACCAAGCTTCAAATGGTGTACGGTTTAGAACTGCCTTTATCAGACTTCTATTTAGAATATAAACTGTTGTATTCACAGCATCTGCCCAAAACAATTTATGGATACCTTTCTCTTTCAGCATTGAATTTGCCATATCATCAATTGTCTGATTTTTTTCTTTTAGCAACACCATTTTGTTGAGGACTATAGGCTGCCATTAATTGCCTTCGAATACCAAGATCAACACAATATTTCTCAAATTCTTTTCAGATATATTCACAGCCTTGATCACTACGTAGCATCTTAATTTTTCGATCTCATTGATTCTCCACCATAGCCTTGAATTTCTTAAATGCTTCAAGTGCTTCTGATTTTTCTTTTAGAAAATATACCCATGCCATTCTTGTATAATCATTAATAAAATTGATAAAATACCAATTTTTGCCTTCTAACGTTGTAGGTATTTTTCCAACAATATCACTATGCACTAACTCCAAAGGTACATGTGCTCTTCAAGCTCTTCGTGAGGAAAAGATGCTCGAATTTGTTTACCGAAAATACAGCCTTCACATGGATCAAATTTTATATTAATAAATGATAAATCTTGTACCATACCTTTAGTTCTCAACAATTTCAAGACTTTGTAGTTGAAATGGCCAAATCTTTTATGCCAAAGTTTGGAGTTATTGCCAACCTCACTTTGTAAAGCCAACTGATTAGGATAACTCATCTTCAGTGGAAAATTCCTATTTTTCTCCATATCCGCCTTAGCAATAAGATGATTCCCTTTGTTGCAATCCAATATCTTGTAAGAGAAATCTTTGAAATGAATAGCGTACCCATATTCTACCAGTTGCTCAACACTTAGCAAATTCTGCTTCAAATCAGGTACTGATAAAACATCTCGAATAAATTTTTGACCATCATTGGTGTGAACAACAACATTTTCCTTGCCTTCAGCTTGGGCTATAGAACCATTTTCCATGTGTATCTTCGACTGATATGATGAGTCAATATCTTGAAATATATCTCAATTGGCTGACATATGGTTTGTGCAACCACTGTTCACAATCCAAGTATCATCTTTTTCACCTTGGGCAATTTGGCAAGAATAAACTGCTTCTTCTGAATTATCCTCTTCTTCTAAGAAATTTGCCCCGTTGTTATCATGCAATTTACAATATCTGGTGATATGATCTTGCTTCTTGCATTTATTGCAAGTCATCCTCTTCTAGCATATATCTGTAGTGCGACTGGATTTTTTGTAAATATCGCACCAAAATTTTGAACTAGCTGTACCTTTTTCTTTTCTTTCTTGAGCCGGTTTCTTCTGTATATCTTTTTTTGGATCACTTTTTCTTTGATAATTCCCACTATTTCTAGAATTGTGGGATTTGAAACTCACTTCGATTGAAAGGTGCTTTCCACCGAGCTCCCTTCACATTGTAGCTTCGTCTCTTCATGAGATTCCAATGAACTCATTAACTGTTGCACACCGAGGGTCACCAGATCTTTTGACTGCTCAATAGCAGCAACAATATATTCAAACTTTTCAGGTAAGCTGATCAAAAATTTTCTCAACTACCTTTTGATCAGATATATCTTCACCGTAGGTGCGCATTTGATTTACGACCTCAATGACCTTTGAGACTCCTTCATTTGCAGGTTTTGAAACTGCATTCGCAAAGTTTGTAGCTTCATGGCTAAAACTTTTGCGGAACCTTAAAACTCCTCCTTTAGCCTGTCCCATGCTTCCTTTGACTTTTTGGCGTCAATAATCCGTGAAAACAAATTTTTCGCGGTTCCTTATTGAATCAGAAACAAGGTCTTCGCGTCCGTCATCTGGTTCTCCGCCAAAGATTTCTTCTGCTCTGGCGTAAGAACATCTTCATCGGTATACCCTTTGTATTCGTTCTCCACAATATCCCATAATCCTTGTGATAACAACAGCGTCCACATCTTGATGTTCCACATATCGTAATTCTCTTCTGAGAATACGTGAATCATCGACTGTGCCATTCTGACGCTCGAACTCGAAGCCATAACCTCGGTTTCGAAAAGCAACACAGACACGCTACTCCGCTACGCCCGACTCAAACCTGGAGCTCTAATACCAGTTGTTGGGAATTGGATGCTCAAGGGAAGCAAGAACAGAGGAGATAGCAAAAAAGCGGAGCACTAACTTTTAATACTACTGTTTCTCATTCATCTCAGCAATGTTACATTACCACAGATGCATTACATCTGAATTTATAGGCCTAATGAACCGACCTATACACTAACCAACTCAAACAAGATAAGTACTACTAATTTCTTCTACAAGCAAGCTAATGGACAAACGAGCTCTAGCTCATCTTATAGTCAACTTGACTTCACCATTTACCACCTTCTTTACAGCATGACAAAAAGACTTCTAGTAGAAACATAGCTTGGCAGTAGCTAAACATGAATGCCGACTTGATACTTGTCAGTACATCCATCTACACGTCCAATTCAATGTCGGTAATCTTTCGGCATAATTATCCAGAGGAAAATAAATTAATTCCAACAGCGCCGTGGAGGAGGGTCTTGTTGTCGCTCTGCGCCTCCTGGCTCAAGTACGCCAGCGGGTACGAGCTGAACCCAAGGTTCTCCACTAAGTACAATTAACAGCATTGCAATCAATCACTCAAGAGTAACCAAGGTAAAGTCAAGCAGCTAGCCAGGAGTAGTAGTGATCAAACACCAAGAAACCACGGAGAGTTTATTGAGGTGTACGTACCTGTGTAGTCGGTGGCGATCTTGCCGTTGCAGAATCGTCCGGTGGGAGCGTGGGTGGCTGGGCAGTCGCGGCCGTAGGGCGGGAAGTCGGCGCGCACCAGCGTGGGCAGCCGGTTGTTGTTCCCGGCGTCCACCACGTACCGAGTCCCCGAAGATCATCACACCCGGCACCAGAGCCTGACCCGCGCACCGCTAGGTCGCCGCCGAGAGCAGCAGCCACGTCACGGCCACCGCCGAGGCCACAGCCATATTCATGGCGTGCTAGCTTCGCCCTGACCAGCTAGCTAGCTACCAGTCGAGTCAGGCAGGTGAAAGTGCGATGGCAAGCAGCAAGCTGGTGCGCGTGGTTTTGGGGGGAATTCTGAAGCGGCAGACTGGTAGAGGCACACACTAGCTAGTGTGGTTTTCAAGATCAGCGAGGGTGGAGTTGGTACTGCTCGCCATTTTTAAAAACATGATTGTTTGAGCCACAGCATAGGATTCAGATTCGCTTTTTTTTTTAAATTTTCACTACAAACATGAACCTTGTGCTCTAAACCGTTCAAACTCGATAAATCCAATTCATGATTCATAGGGTTTACAACGAATCCGATAACTCTAGCGATCATATTCAATGAGAGCTCGCCACATAGGAGAGGAAAATTTCCAATGAGGGGGAGCTAGTGTGGTTAAACTTTTGAGTGTGAGGTAAAAATCCACTTCCCGTGTTACAGGAAAAGCTTTTTACTGTCGAGTGCCAAACTGTAGCCGGTGGCACATACGAAGAGCGGTTTTCTTACTTTATTACAGTAGCTAGTTTAATTTACATGAAAATGAGATAAAAGAAAAGGGAGTGTCCATTCGTCATTCCAATGAAGATTTCTGTGGAAATCAGTCGGATTTCCTACCATAGCATAAATCCCACCACCCTCAGATTGCTTCCACATTGCAGAATTCAAAAAGCAATAAAAAAATAAAACAGGCGCGAGAATGCTTAACGGGTCTGTAAAATCTTAACGGGTTTACTCATGAGTCTTTTGTTTTCATTTTCTGCAGGATTTCTTATTACAGTTGGGCCTTTCATTTTCTTTTCTCTGGTCCTTTTTTATGGTGGCTACTGGCCCTTCTTACATCGTACCTTTGACATTGTCAAGCCTAACAGAGAATGAAAAAGGCCCAAAAAATAAACCAACAAGGAGAACTTGGACTGCAAGATGGTAACAACGACAAATCATGCGTCCTCTTGAGCAAAACCGAATTGATCATAAAGGAAAAACTAAGAAGAAATGCACTTAATGAAAACAGAGCACGATGGGAAATGGATCAAGATGGAAAAGGAAAGAAAACAAGGGCAAGTACTCAGATAAGCTGAATCCAATGCTTGGCCCAGTAACATGGTTGGCAGAATGAAAAAGAAACAAGGTTGGCAGAATGAAAAAGAAAACGCAAACTTGGAGATTGATTTCAGCAATGCATCAACTTTGAATTCCCTCCATGTAGATTGATTTCCTTGTCGGTCAAAACTGAACAAAGAATAATAAAATAAGAACATAGCATTCTCATGTAGATGAAGCCCTGACAGTTTATTTGAATCAAAAGAAACTAAGCTTGCCTGCAATTCATCTTGTCTCGCTACAATTATGTTCTCTTCTGAAAATTCACCTATCGTTTACTCCATTTTCTTGTTCTACACGTACAAACTAATTTAACCTTGATGCTTGGGTGCGCTGCATGTACAAAATGAAGATGCTCATGGGAAAACCGCATCGTGCTCTAACAAAAGATGCTCTAAATAAAGACTGCATTAAGAAACACTGCAATTTAAGAAGGACAAACATCTTCCAATCAAAATTGCTGAAAAACCAGTCATGGATTAGCACTCTTTCAAATCACTCTCCATCTTTCTCAAATATGCTAATGGGAGTGTAAATTGCTCTAGTACATTTCCTTTTCTTTTTAAAGAGGATGACAATTGGAACAACACTGAAGCAGCTGTGACCTAGTACAGTACAGAGCTCTGGCAATACTTTTAACTGAAAACAGAGCACTGAAGATAACAGGAAAATGAGGAAAAATTATTCTTGTAAAAAAGAATATGCAAACTATTTGATGTAGACTATCACACAACACAATTAACTGTTGGCTTCCAACTGAAAATGACAAACAACCTAGAAGAACCCTGACGATTGCTTATTCTTCTTAGCTGAATTGATCAAAAGCATTGCAAAAATTTTAAACAACTATTCCAGAAGAAACAATAACACTCCTAAGATAAATATGACTTACTATCCCTGGTGTTCTTGGTTCAAAAGAAGGATGGAAGTTGGAGGTTTTGTGTGGACTACACTGAATAGTATTACTATCAAGAACAAATTTCTGATGCTAGGGGTGGATGAATTACTTGATGAATTGGTAGGAACCTAATATTTCTCTAAACTAGACTTGAAGTCCAGTTATCACCAAATCCACACGGTCAAGGATGTTAGATTTAATTTTGGAAGGAGTCTAATCCGAATTAAACAAGGAAAGTGTCATTTTCTTATTTGGATTGTTGAATCCTATACTATTTCTTGGAGTTATAGGTTTGGGTATAAATTCAGAGATAGTCTTGAGTTTGATAAGAAACAAGCAAGTGTGAGAAAGAAAGAGAGCAAGAAAACAATAAAAAAGTGCTAGTTGTGTCGCACCGTTAAAATACTTGTGTTAATGAGTTCTTGTGCTTGATTTTTTGCCATGTGTGATGATCCAGGGCTAAACCAACAATTTGTATCAGAGCAATGGTCTAAGCTTGTTGTCGAACTTGCCCCAAGGGAAGCCATAACTGTTGCGCCTTGGGGCAGGCTACCATGGCCGAGCGATACGGTGTTGAGTGGGAACTGACGGTGAATCAAGTGTGCGTGCGGTGGGGCATACCGCTCCATGGCAAGAAGATGGTGAGGTAGCGAGCCGTCGTCCAAGGAATGCATCGTAAACAATGTGAGGTGTACATGCGTGTGTTTATTCGGGTCATTGTGTTAGTGTCCCAGATGTGTATGAGTACTCGTGAGTGTGTGTCCAAGTGCTAGAGTATGTAAAGCTCTTGTCCAAGTCTCCGTACCGTCAAAGTTGCGCCACGAGTGGGAAAAGCCAGTGAGAAGATATGGTAGAGAAGGGTGAAGGAGATGTGTCTCCCCGATACCTGCTCGTTGACAACCGGCATGACAAGATGACAATGGTGGCTATTTATGTGTCTCGTCGAAAAGACGGCCAAAGTTACGTGTTCTCGTGTTAGTTATGTTCATGAGATATCGTGTACGTTGAGGAGATGTGTTTACTGTCTTGAATCAAGTAAGCAAGTTGAGACCAGGACGTTGAGGAGATGTGTTCGCCGTCCTAAGTCAAGTTCGTGGGAGATGAGTTCGCCGTCCTGAGTCAAGTTCGTGGGAGATGTGTCTGGAACATTAAGAAGACGTGTTCACCGTCCTGAATCAAGTCCGTCGAAGATAAGACTAAGACGTTGAGAAGATGTGTTTGCCTTCTTGAGTTAAGTAAGTTGAGCACATGATATTAAGGAGATGTGTTCTCATCCTATTTAGAGTAAATATTGGGTAAGTCAAAGTTGAGATTGACTGCCTCAACAAGTTAGAGTTTAGAGTTAGTTGATGTTACAAAATTAAGGGATAAATGTTATATTTAATTTTGAAAGGAGCCTAATCCGAATTAAACAAGGAAAGTGCCATTTTCTTATTTGGATTGTTGAATACTGTTCCATTTTTTTAGAGCTGTAGGTTTAGGTATAAATTCAGAGATAGTCTTGAGTTTTGTAAGAAACAAGCAAGTATGAGAAAGAAAGAGAGCAAGAAAACAACAAAAATGTGCCAGTTGTGTCGCACCATTAAAATACTTGTTTCATGAGTTCTTATGCTTATTTGTTTGCCATCGTACATGTGTGACGATCCAAGGCTAAACCAACAGAGGGTGATATTGAGAAGACAACCTTCAAGACACAACATGGGTATTTCCAATTTCGGGTAATGCCATTTAGTTTGACCAATGCTCTGGCAACTTTCCAGTGCCTTATGAACTCCATCCTTTCTCCTCATTTGCACAAGTTTGTTTTTGTTTTCATTGATGACATATTAATATACAGTCCTACTCTAGAAGCCCATGTAGAACATTTGGCAGTTATTCTATCCCTTTTGAAACAACATTGATTATTTGTGAGGAGAACGAAATGTGCTTCCACACAAAAGAGCATTACATACTTGGGTCACATCATTTAGATCAAGGGGTGATAATTGATCCAACCAAGACTCAAGCTACGATAAATTTGCCCCTAGCCCACCAATGTGACCGAATTGAGAGGGTTCTTGGGTTTGATTGGGTATTACCGGAAGTTCGTAAGGGACTATAGTATTATCGCTTGGCCACTCACTAATTTATTGAAAAAGAAGTCTTTTCATTGGGATTAGTAAGCCACAACGGTTTTTGAACATCTGAAGCAAGCTATGACACAGACATCGGTTTTGGCAATGCCTGATTTTCATCAAACCTTTGTGGTTGAACATAGATGCATGCGAGGTGGGCATTAGAGTGGTCCTTATGCAGAACGGGCATCCCATCACTTTTTTAAGCAAGGCATTGAGCCTACGGCATCAACAACATGTAATTTATGAGAAGGAATTCCTTGCGGTGATCATACCAGTCGACTGTTGACATCCTTACTTGTAGTGGGGAGAATTCATCATAAACACTGATCATCGCAGATTGTGCTATTCGGGAGATTGACAACTTGTCTCTGATCTACAATGCAAGGCAATGACTAAACTTATAGGGCTCCAATTTCGCATTCAGTACAAGAAAAGATTAGCAAACTGAGTAGCTGATGTGCTTTAACAGGTAGGGTATCTAATGGCGATGCAAGTGGTATCTAAATGTTCTCTAGATTTAGGTGGTCTTAAATTTCTATATTACTAACAATCGAGCACAACACCTCCTAACATCATTGGCAATTCATAGCTTGGATGAGTAGGGATTTGAATTGACTCAAGGATTGATCAAACATCATGGACAAATTTGGATTGGAGAGAATTCTACACTACAAACCAAAATTATCAATAATTTGCATGCTAGTGCAATTGGTGGGCATTCAGGCATTCTAGCAACACATCAACCATAAAGAAATTGCATGGCCCGGTCTGTAGGGAGATGTGATGAATGCGGTGAAACAATGCAATATATGTCAACAGGCCAAGCAGGAACACACATGCATGTTGGGATTGCTTCAACCATTATCAATTCTAGAAGGGACATGGCTCAATGTTACTATCGACTTCATCAAGAATATATTTGCCAATATCCATGGGTTGTGATACTATTATGGTGGTGGTGGATAGATTCTCCAAATACGCACATTTCATAGCCTTGGAGCACCCTTTCCCCTACCCACAAGTGACCAAGCTATTTTTGGAGAATGTGGTCAAACTTCATGGTCTGCCACGTTTTATCATGTCCAATTGTGACAAAGTTTTCACCAGCTTATTTTGGAAAGAATTGTTTTTGGCTATGGACACAAAATTTTGTATAGTACTACCTACCACCCACAGACGAACAGACAAAGTGAACACATCAACCAATGCCTCAAGATGTATTTGCACTGCACAATCGATTCTTTCCCAACTACATGGCGCGGTTGGCTGGTGTTGTTAGAGTTTTGGTATAATACGTGCCATCACACATCCTTGATATTCTCTATTCAAAGTACTATATGGTACATAACCAAATTATGGTGCCATGCTGAGTTTTGTTATTGATGGTTTGCTTAATGAATGAGAAGCACATGCTGCGTTACTCAAATGTCACCTAGAGGCTGCTCAGAACTGAATGAAGATTTAGGCTGATCGTAAGCGATCAAACCGACAATTTCAGCAAGGTGAACAGGTATACTTGAAACTCCAACCTTATGTGCAATCATGGTGGTCAACTGTCCCTTTCCTAAGGTTGGAGTTAAATACTTTGTTCCTTATCAGATGATTGAAAAAATTGGGGCAGTGATATATAAGCTGGAATTACCACATGACAGTCAAATACACCCAATTTTTCACATGTCCCAGCTCAAGTCATTTGATCTTGATTAGACCCTAGTATTTCACAATCCTCCGCACATTGCTGATCTCAATATGGAGTCGTTGGAACCAGAAGCGATACTAGATCGGCATTCAGTGAAGAAAGGCAATTCAACAATACCACAAGCGTTGATTAAATGGTATAGCATTTCGGCTGAAATGGCTACCTAGGAAGATTTGAATGTGGCCAAGCAGCGTTTTCCCCATCTAGCGCTTGAGGTCAAGTAGATTCTCCAGGAGGGGGTGGGGGTGTCACATGAGGTGTCAATTAAGGGAAGAAACAGAACAAGAAGACTGAAGGAAGCAGAAAGAACAAAGACCCCTCCAGTGAAGGAATACATTACGAGCAAGGAAGTGATGATAGGGCTCACGGCTCTTAGCAGTGGGCCAGATGTAATGTAAGTGTGTGTTAGTGATAGTAGTTGCTAGACCCAGTTGTAAGGGTGTGAGTTGGTTGTATATATAAAATGGGTAAATATTCTGTGCAATTAAATGTTTGATGAAACCACGGTGCAACCCTACTAAAAAAAGTTTCAAAAAATTCTGAAAAAAAATCATGGATGTGCATATCAGCTTACCCCATCTACATATAAAATTTTATGATCAAATTCGTCCTGTGCTGTTCCTATTCATGATCAAGTTTGTCTTTTTCTTTTTCTTCCCTTTTTTTTCTCTAAATTTTTTTCTTTTCTATGGAATCGAATGCATCTCACATCGGGTGAATTCTTCGCTGCCGGTCAGGAGACATTACAGAATTGCGGAGATTCTATCTGCCTCCTCGATCTCGCCAAGAAAGTTGACGAGAAAAAGACACAGCAAAAAAAAATCGCCTCCGCCTCATCTGCTATATATGCTCCCCTCCACTCGAGACGCAAATCTCTCCGACCCTTATCTCGAAAACAAACACATCCGGACACAGGGTTGATGGGTGAAATTCGAAAACAAACGCATCCAGACACGGTTGATGGGTGAAATGCCTAGCGGGTTCGAAGCAAATCCAAGAAGAAGAGGCGGACCGCAACAAACGAGCACGCATCTCATAGCAGATCGGAGGGACATAAAAATGACTGAGATCACAAAAATAAACAAGCAGCAGATATTTAGCCTGTTTGTTTGGCTTTTTCACCGGCTTAAAAACCAAAAAGCTACAGCCTAAACAAATGAGTAGCTTTTTATCTAGACTTTTCAAAAGCTATAAGCCTCCATATAACTAAAAGCCATTGGAGAGAGGTTTTTTTTGGCTTACTGATGGTTGATTCTAGACTAATAACACTAAAGTTAGGTTAAATTATCCACCTCTATCACATACAAAAGCCGTTAGCTTTTAAGTTGTTTAAGTCAAAAAGCTGGTTTTAAACTATAAGCAAAAAACCTTAAGCCTAAGTAAACATGGCCTAATTAAGCAGTTTAGCAAATATTTGGTTATAGACTACAAAGTCAAGGGAAAGTTTGTGACTGATCAGAGACCACATCGGTCTTAAACTAAACTTTTTCCCAGCTAAATATATAAACCGGAGTCAACGCCGGCTGGTTCGCCTGTGTATAAACCCTTAATTTTTGTTTGTGCATGCCTGGCTGGGGATATTCTGTAGGATCAAAATATACTAATGTAGCAATCAGAGGGGGGGTGAATGATTGCGCGGAAGCTAAAATCAAATTTTCAAACTTTTCAAACACCCCAATTGAAACTCAAATTGCTTGGAAATCAGTTTATGCAGTTGGAAAACAAATAGACCATTTGGGCGACCAAGAGAGCACTTGGGCGACCTGGTTTGGCACTTGGGCGGCAGTTTGGGCACTTGGCGGCGAGCAAGAGGACACTGCAGGCGACTAGTTTGGGCACTTGGGCGAGTAGTAGGACACCAGGGCGATCAGTTTGGGCACTTGGGCGAGCAGTAGGACAGTTTGGGCGACCACGCGCACTGTTGGGCGACCACGCGCGCAGTCTGGGCGACCAGACCGATATATGTCTACTAAAATAGTAATTACGGAAGATCCAGCCGTTAGATTGACGTAAAATTTTAATTGTAGAAACTAGACTCAATTCCGCAACTAACACAAGAAGAATCAGGTCAATCGGATGTACGGATCTAAAGTTATGTCCTTCGCAAGATGACTGAATCTGGGCGACCACACGAGCAGTCGGGCGAGCAGGACATCAATCAGGGCGACCACAAATTACAGAAGATCTAACCGTTGGATTGATGTGAAATTTTAACTGTATAAACTAGATTCAATTACAAATCAAACCCAATAAGAATCAATCCAATCGGATCTACGGATCAAAAGATATTACCTTCGCAAGATGATACCTTTGCAAGGAACCGAAACCCGTGATGAACTTCGTGACTGCTGCGACGGACAAAACACCAGAGAAGACTTCAATTGCCATGGATCAATCTTCTAATCACCAAAAGCAAGATCATGTCCAGATCATCATCTATCTTCTGGTTGACTTGATGTATGCATGCACGATCGAACTTAAACCCTAGAACCGTAAGAACATCTCTTCACAATGCACGTACCGCCAGACATGAAGTATCTTTCTGGAAGATTGATTTTTTATTTCATTGTCTAAAGTACTCCAACACAAGAGTACAAACCCTAAAACCTGAACGCTCAAGAATAAACAGGGACACCTCCCCTATTTATACAAAGCAAACACACGAGATTGAATACAACTCCACTTCCAACATGGAAAGAGTTCAGATCTATCTCAACTTGGCCCAACATGACCAAAAACAACTCTTGCACGCATGCAAGAACAGAGAGATTGAATACAACTCCACTTCCAACATGGAAAGAGTTCAGTATCTATCTCAACTTGGCCCAACATGGCCAAAACCAAAACTTTGCACGCATGATCGGCCCTGCGCACATACGTGACTAACCAAACCTTCATATGCATGTTCTCTAGCCCGAACGCCTCGCATGACATCCTTGACCACCAAGACCTCGATTCCTCCACGAACCTAGTCTCGAACCTCGGTTCCTCCATGAACCTAGTTCCGGTCCGTCATCGACCACGTTAAGCCCTCGAGCAACACTCGCACATGAAGTAACAAATAACGCGTCCGAGCACAAGTCCACGACTTGACTCAAGATTAATCCATGCAACCACTCATACGAGTGCATTGCATCAAGCAAAACCATTATGCTATCACCAGTATAAACAAACGATCATTTGAGCACAAGTCCACGACTTGCCTCAAAAACAGTCCATGCAACCACTCACATGAGTGCATTGCATCAAACAAACTTTATCATACTATCACCAGCATGATAATCATCTCAACATAGCATATGCACAGGCACCACACATGCCATAATCAAAATCACTTTACAATGCCAATTTCACCATTCAACCAATTTTTCATCACATGATCTCACAATCTCCCCCTTGATGAAAACATTGGCAACACCATTTGGAAACGAACATTGGCATTCACCTTACAATAGCAACACCATTTTTAAAAGAAGTAAAGTGACCAAAAGATAGAAAGAGAAATCTCCCCCTACAAAGAAGAACAAAAATCTCCCCCTATCTAAAAAGAAATCTCCCCCTATCAAAAAGAAAGACTCCCTCTAACAGAAAGAAGAAATGTGTGTGTGAATGTGCAATGTGTGACCAAAAGTTTCTCCCTCTGACTCCAAAATTTCTCCCCCTTTGACAATGGATTCATCAAGAATGCAAAAAGAGAGCAAAAGAGAAACTTCTCCCCTTTTATGTTGATGTTTTCCCTTTTTTTATGTACTGAGCATTATGAATCATGCACAAATGTAACAACTTGATCACCAAATCATACTAACAACAATACTTGCACCCTCAAATCTACACATAAACAATGTAGAGTAAGCATAACTAGAAATCAAGTACTATTAACGATTTTTTGCATGGCATGATCTCCCTTTCTCAACAATCTTAAAACCTGAAAACATTGAATTTTTGTGCACTTTATTTGTGCTTTGAAAAACTGATTCATTACTTTGATTGCAACAATAACAATTGCAAGGAATTACATGCACCATCAGCCTTACTTTTCAACCATGCCAAGCAATCACAAGCTTAAGGTTTCATGGTTTCGGTCATACACAACCTCTTCCAAGTTCATATCATAGTGCAATGATAAGCGGTCTCAGAAAGAAGAAGTGCGACAGTACATAACCTTGATCTTGCTTTTATCAACAATCACTTTTTGAGCTTTAGCACTTAACTTTCATATTTAGCACTTTTTCGAGCAGGATCAAGATAGCCAAGAAAGTTCAACCATGACAAGATTTAATTCAAGTTGTCATTCCATTTAAAAAGTCATGACATAAACTACACCATATATGTATAAACAGAAAGTTGCAAAGACCATGTAGCATAAACATGGCTTCAAATGACATATGTGTATGAAATACAATGCTCAGTACTTTTACTGTTTTTGAAAATTTTTTTGTTTTTCATTTAAGAAACACACGAAGCAAAAAGCATGCTACACAATATTACAAAAACTTCAAAGTACTCCCCCTCAAAACAACCATCTTAAAAACCTTCTACAAAATTGTCACCTGAAGGAGATTATTTTAAAAACAAAAGACCCGAGAACAAACCTCCCAAAAAGGCAACCGAAAGGAATTTTCATCAAGAATCAATAACTCCCCTCAAATGGATAACCAATGAGATCAACAGAGAGAAGATGATGATATACATGTGCTTGAGTTATCATGGTATGTTCAATTAAGCATAAGCATGAAGCATGATAAGTGAATTCAAAGCGTGAAAGGCATGATATAAGATATAACATTATTGAACATGCCAGGGGATACAAATGAGCATATGAACAATCTTTTCATCTCATGCCACAATTAAATATCTGTGAATGTAAAAGACATGCGTGTGTAAAAATAGCTCACAGTGTAGGTGAAGAATTCTTGTACCTGCCTTTTGGAAACCATCTCAAGGGTGAGAACCATCCAAGTCTTGATCCCATCTTGCAAAAGACCAAGATCCACTAAGCTTCTGTTCTCCAACCCAATCCTGAAAAGCCTACATAGCACAAGAAGATGTCGAGGCCTTGGTACTGGGGTTAGAAATAAAGCATTTGGGAATCCAGTACTGAGACACACGATGAGTAGGCACAACACGAGTATGTTTGTTCACAAAATCAGATTTGCCCTTTCCCGTGTTTCTTGCAACAAAAGGTGTTTGCATCACCCTAGGCACAACACGAGTATGTTTCTTCACAAAATCAGATTTGCCATTTCCCGTGTTTCTTGCAACAAAAGGTGTTTGCATCACCCTAGGCACAAAATGAGGAGTGAAATGTGCCTTCTGAAATTAGATCTAGCCTTAGCCTTTTCTTTCTTTTCTTTGTTTATTAGCCTAAAGCAAAAATCTACTAAATGTCCATCTTTACCACAATGAGTGCAAGTGTACTTAACATGATGTTTAGCTTTAGGAATGTATAACATTTGCATTCTCCATAGTAGAAGATAACACACCAAACAGACTTGAAAATAGTTTTCTTAGGCTCATTGACATTTCAATTTTCCACTTTCAAGTGTCTTCACAGCAGTTGGAGCATGTGATTTATGATGAGCATAAGAATCAAAACCTAAACCTTTGTGATGAGTAATGACTTTTGATTGATCCAAAATCATGTTTAGGTTTTTCTTTCTGAAGTGAACCGTTCTAAAGATTTTTCCAAGTAATCAACCTTTCGAGAAAGAGTTAAACAGGTTATTACATGGAACGCCCACTTTTCCTTTTTGCTTATGCGACAAGTTGAGCATGAGAGAACTTCATGAGTGAGCATATCATCTCGTCATTTGAGAAACCCTAGCATTTGCATCATGCAACTTCAATTCCAAAGATAGCACATTTAGAACAATGAGTTGTATCATGCAAATCAGTTGAACAAACTAGCATTTTTAACATGTTTCTCATTTTCTTTCTTTTCAAAGATTGACTTGTTCTAACAAAGAAACATATTTTTTCCTAAGCACAAGAAGCTCACAGAGATTAAGTCACATGATTTGCAAGCATCACCATCAGAATTAAAGATTTAAGTCTAGCAATTTCAGCATGCAAAGATTCCACAAGAACATCATGTTTCTTAATTTTCTTGTCGCTTTGTTAAGCAATTTTCCAAGACGCAACAAGACAATAGCTAAATCATCGTAAGAAGGTTCTACCTCATTAAAGTCGCTATCATGATCGTCCTCGGTGAAGCTTACATCACTCCTAGCCATGAGACACAACCCTGTCAAATCATATTTGCTTGGAGTTGTTGTATCATCTTCACTGCTCTCCGAATCCACATCACTCAAATTGACTTGTTCAAGAGCGAAAGGACACGGTGGACAACTTTGTCGTTGATGAAGCTCTTTTTCTTTCTATTGCTTGGAAAGAACTTCTTCTTCTCTTTTCTTTTGTCATTGTCCTCTTCTCTTGATGCTTTTCCTGCAAGTTTAGGACAATTTGGACGAATATGGTTGAAATCACCACACTCATAGCATCTTGGAGGGCCACCACCAACTCTCTTTCTCATTCTCACATTCTGCAAAGCTTTATTAAACCGAGAAGAGAGTGATGCCAAGTCTTCTTCCGGAAATTCATTAATCTGTTCATCGGTTAGTGAAGACAAGAAAGATAAGGCAAAACTTGAAGAAGCATTATTCTGAGACATGCTAGATTGAGAGGTCAATGCAATTGATTTATAATTAGTCCTCCTAGCAAGAACATCCAATTCATGAGTTTTTAGCTTAGAGAAAAGAACATCTACAGTAAGGTCACTCATGACAGTTAATTCTCTAATGGATGTCACTTTCATCTCCCAAATAGACATGTCTAATGCACCAAGCAATTGTCTAGCATTAGTAGCCTCATCAAAGTAAACTCCAACAGCACGTAAGTTGCTAAGAATCTTATTGAAACGTGCAAAGAAATCATCTAGTGACTCACCAAGCTTCATCTCAAATCGCATGTATTCTTTCTTGTAAATGTCTTGACGAACCTCTTTGATAGTGTTAGATCCCTCATGATAATCACAAAGAGATTTCCATACCTCATATGCAGACTTGAGATGGATCACGCGATCAAGTCACTTCTTCCCAATCCTTGGATGATCAAATTTCGTGCTCGCTATTCGCTTCAACTTGTGCTTGATTGGTTTCATTGACTTGATCATTCTCGTGAACTTGATATGGTTTGTACACCTTCTCCCGCATTGCAAAGCCCCGAGCTTGAATGTATGCCTCCATCTTCGCTTTCGTAGGCGAAAATCAACACCATCGAAAACACAAGGTTTTGTTGAATACCTATCCATCGCTACGGTTTCTAATCACTGTTAAGATTAATTAGAAAAACCTTACTCTGATACTACTTGTAGGATCGAAATATACTAATGTAGCAATCAGAGGGGGGGTGAATGATTGCGCGGAAGCTAAAATCAAATTTTCAAACTTTTCAAACACCCCAATTGAAACTCAAATTGCTTGGAAATCAGTTTATGCGGTTGGAAAACAAATAGACCGATTTGGGCGACCAAGAGAGCACTTGGCGCACCGGTTTGGCACTAGGCGGCAGTTTGGGCACTTAGGCGACGAAGAGATCACCTGGGCGGCGAGAGGACACTGTGCGACCAGTTTGGGCACTTGGGCGAGCAGTAGGACACCTGGGCGATCAGTTTGGGCACTTGGGCGAGCAGTAGGACAGTTTGGGCGACCACGCGCACTGTTGGGCGACCACGCGCGCAGTCTGGGCGAGCAGACCGATATACATCTACTAAAATAGTAATTACAGAAGATCCAGCTGTTGGATTGACGTGAAATTTTAACTGTAGAAACTAGACTCAATTCCGCAACTAACACAAGAAGAATTAGGTCAATCGGATGTACGGATCTAAAGTTATGTCCTTCGCAAGATGACTGAATCTGGGCGACCACACGAGCAGTGGGGCGAGCAGGACATCAATCAGGGCGACCACAAATTACAGAAGATCTAACCGTTGGATTGATGTGAAATTTTAACTGTATAAACTAGATTCAATTACGAATCAAACCCAACAAGAATCAATCCAATCGGATCTACGGATCAAAAGATATTACCTTTGCAAGGAACCGAAACCCGTGATGAACTTCGTGATCGCCACGACGGACAAAACACCAGAGAAGACTTCAATTGCCATGGATCAATCTTCTAATCACCAAAAGCAAGATCATGTCCAGATCATCATCTATCTTCTGGTTGACTTGATGTATGCATGCACGATCAGAACTTAAACCCTAGAACCAGAAGAACATCTCTTCACAATGCACACCGCCGGACATGAAGTATCTTTCGGAAGATTGATTTTTATTTCATTGTCTAAAGTACTCCAACACAAGAGTACAAACCCTAAAACCTGAACGCTAAGAATAAACAGGGACACCTCCCCTATTTATACAGAGCAAACACACGAGATTGAATACAACTCCACTTCCAACATGGAAAGAGTTCAGATCTATCTCAACTTGGCCCAACATGACCAAAAACAACTCTTGCACGCATGCAAGAACAGAGAGATTGAATACAACTCCACTTCCAACATGGAAAGAGTTCAGATCTATCTCAACTTGGCCCAACATGGCCAAAACCAAAACTTTGCACGCATGATCACCCTCACGCACATACGTGACTAACCGACCTTCATATGCATGTTCTCTAGCCCGAACGCCTCGCATGACATCCTTGACCACCAAGACCTCGATTCCTCCCGAACCTAGTCTCGAACCTCGGTTCCTCCATGAACCTAGTTCCGGTCCGTCATCGACCACGTTAAGCCTCGAGCAACACCGCACATGAAGTAACAAATAACGCGTCGAGCACAAGTCCACGACTTGACTCAAGATTAATCCATGCAACCACTCATACGAGTGTATTGCATCAAGCAAAACCATTATGCTATCACCAGTATAAACAAACGATCATTTGAGCACAAGTCCACGACTTGCCTCAAAAACAGTCCATGCAACCACTCACATGAGTGCATTGCATCAAACAAACTTTATCATACTATCACCAGCATGATAATCATCTCAACATAGCACATGCACAGGCACCACACATGCCATAATCAAAATCACTTTACAATGCCAATTTCACCATTCAACCAATTTTTCATCACATGATCTCACATATTCACTCGTCTCTGTTTGTAGTTCTTAACACTTTTTGCGACGTCACACCGGGTGAAGGCAAACGTCTCTCAGCATATACCCTTCACCAGGGCGAGCATGATCATATAGTCAGATGTTTGAATCACTAAAATCTAGATGTGATATTGAAATGCTCGTACCTATTCTGAAATAGTTATGGAAGAAATGCCCTTATGCTTACTGGCTTACAACTCCGCCCTATAGTGTTCGATCTCCTCGTGGACGCCTATGCGGGGTATGAGAACGATGAGACAATCGATTTGATTCAGCAGGGAAAAAGTTCCTTCACTAATGATTTGATTGATACTTGGCTACCGTGATACAAGTATGTTAATCGCACAATTTGGTTTAATAGGTAGCTTTAGTTGCGTGCCTACAATTACTAATTTGTCCCTAATAGAATTATACTTCTACGTGATTGGTAGACAAATATAGCTAATTAAATCCTAACTAATATAATTCATTAGATTGAAGAAAACGGATTGTCTATAATTATTGTTGTGCACCGTAAAAGAGCTCTTATTTGGCCAGCTAATTGTTCAATTTAGAACAACAGTACTGGATATACAACCAACCTCCATAGTAAAACAGGCATGTATGCATACCTATCATCTATGATAAAACTCAACCCTGCCTCTCAGTGTACTCATCGTGCATATATGCACTCATGATATATGCATGCACAAAAAGCTAAAAGGAGGAGAGGAAAAAAACGTAATCGAAATGTGCCGATGAAATTAAGCTCCTATACACACAAGCTAGTATAGGGATATACGTGTGTTTTGTTTCTTTCTTGTATAATCATTAGGCGCCTTGCGAGTGGTTAATTGACTAATTTGATGATTAATTATTTGGTGAGAACTAGCACCTGGACATCCGATCTTAATATGTTTTATCGGATGTTTGGTGCAATATTTTTTTCAACATCTGCAATATTTTTTTCACGCGCATATTTCTATTGTAAATGTTTTACACGCAGGAAAAAAATATTTCATACGTAGAAAAAATATTACAGCGATCCGAATCAACATTTCTTCTGTTATCGAAGAAAAATAATTCACACGTAGAAAAAAATATTTCACAAGTAAAAAAATTGTTGCAGCCTAGCGATTCCGTTAATTCCGTCATCTTGGCAGTCTTGTGTCGATGCTGGTCAATGAATGAAATGACGAAGCGCGCGCTGCTAGCTAGGCGATGCTGTAGCATATCTTCTTGAAGTCCTCGAGGTGGTTCTCGAACAAGGACACGTAGGCCTCGATGCTGCCGTCGCCGAGGAAAGAGGGCACGAGGAAGAGGGTGCCCTCCATGGGGAGGTACGACGGCATGAAGTAGAAGGGGCAGCCGCCGCCGAAGTCGAGGTCGTAGAAGTTGATGCCTAACCAGCTGTCCATCTCCAGGTCCGGGCACAGCACCACCTGCGACTCGTCGGCGGTCGGCGCGAGGCCCTCGGCCTCGACGGCGCCGGACGACGCGAAGTCGATGAACGACCGGAAGTAGGCGTCGTCCACGCGTGCCACGGCGCGGTGGATCAGGTCGGCGGCGTGATGCAGGGGGCGGGACGTGAGCTCCGCCGCGTCCGACCGCGGGAACGCCCAGAGGACGAGGTTGCCGAAGTAGTCGCGCGGCACCGGCGGGCGCATGCGGTTCCGCCCGTTAACGGAGATGCGGAGCTTGGTGGTCTCGCCGGCGCCCAGTCCGCGCGCCGCGGTGACTGCGCGCCAGAGGTGCCCCAGCACGCTCTCGAAGGTGCTGTAGCCGCGCCGCGACGGCGGGATGCCCGACGACGCCCGCGCCTTGAGCCGCGTCACGAACTCCTTGGTGAAGTGCACCTTGTGGACCTTGATTTTGTCATGCGCAACCGCGCCGAGCCCCTGGTCCTCGTCGTCGTCAAGCTGGTTCTTGCTGGGTGCGTAGTACTCCGCGCCCCGGTGCGGGAACTCAACGAGCGGCGGGTCGCGCGGGGGGAACCTGGTGGCCCGGTCGCGTATGGGCAGCGGACCCACCGGCATCCGCCTCGACGCCAGCCCCCACGCGACGAGGAAGTTGCTCGCGGCCTGCCCATCGGCGACGTGGTGGTGCGACGTGAACCCCACCACCAGCGATCCGCACACGAACCGCGTCAGCTGCACCTGCACCAGCTCCTCCACGGGGCCGTCGATGCTCGGGTGCAGCCACAGCAGCTCCGGCGACGGCTTGAACGGCATCGACAGGGCCAGAGGCGCGTCCACGGTGGCCTCCACGAACCGCGCCCCGCGGTCGTTCAGCAGCACCGCCGGCCGCCGGCCGTCGGGCCCTTCCCCGAGCCACCCCGCACACTCCCGGTACACGGCGAGCGCCTTCGCCAGCCCGAGCTCCAGCGCCGCGTTCGGCGGGTTCGGCGGCCGGAACGCGTAGATGACGGCAATGTGTACGTCGTAGGTCACCTTGTCGAACACGTTGAGCGGCACGCTCTCCCCGGTACTGCCCGGCGCCACTCCGACGTCGTACAGCGGCTTCACGATCTTGGAGCTCTCAATCTTAACCTTCATGTTGCCGTTATATCTGCGTGCCTTCCCTCCTTGCTCAATGCGCATGCACGTAATACACTTGCTACGTCCTACGTGTGCTTTTGTCTCCGTGAGCCCCAGAGAGAGAGAGGAGAAGAGAGATGATGTTTGTGTTGTCTGTATCTTTGCCGTTGCTGCCTGCTAAATTAAATGCTGGACAGACAGAGCGTTTAGATGGCTATATGTATTGAGTTTTACATATTATAAATGCAAGAGAGCACAATATATATATGTATGCGACAACGCAAGCGAAGCCAGCTAGCTCGGTGCCCTTTTGGTCGTGGGATGATGCGGAAGCGAAAACCTAAAAGTCTGACACGACACGACCAGGCTGACCAGCCATATCCCAAGGCTTGACCTGGCCGTGGTGTATTCGGAGTTTCATAACTTGATTTGATTCATCGACGGTGCAGCTGATAAGCTGCTTGGCTTGTATGCACAGCATGACACATATATATATATATAGAGAGAGAGAGCGTTTCTAGTTTGATCTCTCAGCTAATTATGTAGGTATTTTCTTGTGTGTTTCTGTGACCAGCTAGCTTGATGGAGTTACACATCCAGGCAGCTAGAGAGAGTGAGGGGATAGAATTAAGTACTAGAAGACAAAGATTCATGTCTCCGAGTCGAAGATCAAGTTAACATTTGATATAGTACCGTTGTTATATTTTAACAATTAAGGCAGCATCTGGGGCTCTGGGCTGACCGGTCGCTTGTTCGTTTACACGGAAAATCCCAGATTAGCTATGTTAACGCGCGCCGACCAGGACTAATTCTTCCAGGTGCCAGTACAAGGGAAATAACAGGCCGGGTAAACAAATAGAAGCTTTGACTTACGTGGCCCCACGGTGTGTGTATCTCTACTACTTCTAATTATAAGTTAGTGGTGATGGTCTATTCTCCTCCGGGTATACTCACGAAACCGTCATTGCCACGATCTTCTATATATTGGCAAACGGAGAAAGT
The DNA here is from genome assembly GCA_036346375.1 of Guadua angustifolia. Lineage (NCBI taxonomy): Eukaryota > Viridiplantae > Streptophyta > Magnoliopsida > Poales > Poaceae > Guadua > Guadua angustifolia. Next base: position 66,290,625 of record CM070504.1, on the reverse strand, counting down.
TTTAATTCGATTGAATATGCATACATACATGATCTGCGGTGTATCAAACTCTTATCTCAATCAGCAGATGGCCAATTCTTTTTTCATATACTGCACGCATATAGCTTCTGAACTACCATATGCCTTTGAATTGCCATATGCATTCCTTTCATTAAATATTTACTTGTATGTGTAGATAAGATTATCTTTTCTTTTTACCTAATCATGTATGGTTTTGATTCCGACCAGCCAGCAATATATGCACGGCTATGCATGACGTGACTAGATAAGTTTGTTATCTCTATCTCTACTAATTCTAATTAGGAGTTGGTAGTGGACATCCGTTCTCCACCTTCACCCCCAACACGTGTGCGCACCCGCGTGGCTGAGTGTGAAGTGGGCAGTGGCCACCCCAGTAGATTGGATTGGATCATCCCGTCGTTGGAGGTAAATAAATATGCATGACTCATTTATTACTTGCCTTTCTCCCATTGATCTGGCATTCGAATCAACGGCGATCGCTCCCGATGCTTTTCGGATTGGATTGATTGATTCTCTTTCGAAGGAAGCAGTGCTCCGATTCATGGAGTTGGGTCTCTTCTCACCTCTTTCCCTTTTGTTATCTTTCTTATTCGACAATTTCTTAATCTGGATTCCATATATATCTTTTCCATTGTTGAATCTATATAACTACACCGCTTCTTGCTTATCTTGCATATGTGTTAAGCTAATTCGTTGAGCAAAGGTAATGGGCGACCTTCCTGATCTCATCGATACGGTGCAAGGGCAAGTCGCTGGTAGTGGACGGCGAGATAGGCTGGCGGCGTTGCTGGAGCTCGTCGCGGTGGATGATATCAATAGGTTGAGAGAGGCATTCGCGGGGGGAGCCAAGGAGGCGGTGAAGCCGGTTGATGGGGTGGGGCTATGTTATGGCCGGAGCAAGGCGTACGAACTATACACGTCGCTGATGGCAGCAGCCACATACGAATGACGCCTACCTTTTCAATGCCTTTGCGCCCATGGGGCAACAGGTGATGCCTCTTTCGATCGATCTCGAATTATGGTGTTACAAATTTACAATCTCAAGTATTGTGATGTTATTATTTAAGTTTGTGAAATTAAAAATAATTTTAAGCTCGAGTTTGTAAACAGGTGCTTAGAATTTGTATGCTTCGATGAATTGATTTAAACATTTAACCATTGCACATTCAGAATAAACATTATTATTCAGATAAAGTTAGTGCTCTTTGCAAATAATTTTTTATCGCAAATATACTACCTATAGTACAGATAGAAGCTTTCCTGCTCGGCCGGCGGGCCACATAGGGGAGTAATTGGCTCGGATTCGGTCGGATATCGCTCTTTTCGTATCCTAAACTATATTTTTTATCAGATTCGAAATCAGATACGAGATAGTACCATATACGAATATGGCGCGAATAGTATCGATCACGGATTCGAAGCGAATACGGAGTGGAATCGATACGGTACCGGATATTTTTTGGTCGGATATTGCACAAGAATATGTACCGCATGTAGCACATATATATCAATGATTAGTCAACAATATGAGTTTGAATGCAACAGAATTATTGTAATTTAATAAGTTATTTTATTAGGTAGTCCAAAAAATTACAAAAATACATTCAATTTGAACAGTACACATAGCGAAAAGTTTTCCAAAAGCATCTCACAGGAGGTGATGGTGGGCTTCCTGTTGTAGCAGCCTGGGTTTTGGTTTGTTCGTTCGTGTGACAGACTTATTCTGGTGCTTGGTTGCATACTGATCTGGTCCTCAATTGACCGAACTCAAAAGTATGGGGACTGGTGAGGACATATTGCTATAATCATGGTCCATTTAGCCTAGCACGAATATCAAGGCAATGCCCCACACACGGAATGCTTATCTTAGCCATCGCCCTCCTCCTCTTCTCCACTCTCCAATCCAAAAGTTCTTCCTTTCCTTGACTCGGATCCACCGAACTCTCTTCCCCAGCACCCCCGATTCATCTAAGATCTACTCCTTAGGCCAACCAAATCATATTGACTCCCATCTTGTCCTTTCTTAGCGGGTGTGCAGATGGACTGGTTTGGCAAGGGCAAAAGTGCGCCCAGATGCTGATGCAGGTGCTGCTTGTGGCGGCGGCCATGGCGGCATTCCCTGGTCGGGTATGCGCTAGGGGATTTTCAGCTCATGCTACTGTGATGATCAAGGTTCCAGTTAGCCGAAGAACGAATCAACAGGCAAATCAGAACAGGAAGAAGCAAGAAATAGGAAGAATAGAAGAATACTTGAGCGAGAAGAAAGAATCCAGGAGAGGATAGGAGAGAGGAATTTTCATTTCTATTTCTCGCTGCTTGTCTCTTTCGCGATTACAAAGCTTTATACTCTGCGCTCACAGTTTTTACCGCACAATCAACCATTACAAGTTACTGCTACAGTATTTTTTGACAACACTGTTCATCGTCACCTAGGCACTAAACACCGTTCGATTTCACTTGACGCATACAGACCGATCGATCAAACCCACAAGTCTCCGCTCCTTCCGCTGAAATGATCTTTTGCCACCTTTTCTCGGTCCATAGCAAGTTCTTGTGACAACACCCCGCCTTGAAAATCGCTTGTCAGAAGATCGAGGATGAGCCTAGAGGGGGGGTGAATAGGCTTTTCTAAATTTTCTAATACTAAAATTCAAGTTTAACGATTTCTAAGAACTAGTGACAATTTTGGCAAATTTGACACTTAACAATTCTAGTGATCACAAATGATATCCCTATGCAAGTATATCAAAACTAAGCAAGTAGCACAAGAGAATCAAATTACTAGAATTGCACAAGAGTAAAATCAAGCAAACCACAAATGACGGACAAGAGAATTTATCCCATGGTCTCGGAGACTTGCCGGTCTCCCCTACTCCACGTTGAGGTGACTTGAATTTCTTCAAGCCGGCTCCTCTCGCTGAGCCTTCCCGATCACTATCGGTAGCTCTTCCCGCTCCGGTAGGCGAGCTCCTTGCCTTCACACCGATTGGGCCTTCTCACAAACTTCTTCGAGAAGATCACCAATCCCGATCGCCTCCAAGCTGTCTAGGAGGTGGCAACCTCCAAGAGTAATAAACTTGACGTGGGCTTGAAGCTCAAAAGTGCAACCAATATGGCTCAACTAATGCAATGCTTTCAATGCACTCAATTTTCTCTCCAAGAACTCAAAAGACAACAATTGAATGCACAAGAGTGTGGAGAGAGTTGCTAGGGCTTAGAATGTATTCAATGGAGTCACCAACCAGGCCCTAGCACAGGTGAGGGGGTATTTATAACCCCCACCCACTCAAACTAGCCGTTATTTTCTTTTACTGCAGATTTTGCGCCATGGCCGGTACTACCGCCCTCTAGGGGCCTGTAGTACCGCTCCTGCGACTCAACGGCTAGAACGGGCATTTAATGCTCTGACACTTATCCGTTACAGCGCTTTTTCTATATGGCCGGTACTACCGCCCTTGGGGTGCGGTAGTACCGCACCTGCCGACCGGAAAAAGATTGCTCTGGAATAAAGCTACCGCCAACTAAGGTGCGGTAGTACCATGAATCTTGATTACCGCCCGATCCATACTGGTAGTGCGGCCATGGGGTTCAAACAAAACCAAAAATCCGCCTCGAATTTAGCTACCGCCATCTAACACCCGGTAGTGCCGCACTTGCGGTACTACCGCTCAACAATTGCGGTAGTGCCGGCTTTAGAAAATCCGAAGGAAAATCAGAAGAACGCTCTCTGTAATTTAACTACCGCCAACTATCTTCCGGTAGTACCGCACTTGCGGTACTACCGCTCGTTATATGCGGTAGTGCCGGACTCAAGATATTTTTCAGGATATGATTTTTCTCTCGAATGCATGATCTTAACAAATGAACTAATGAGCCATATTATGTGCACATATAATATTCAAAAACCATATCAAGTCCCCCTTGATAGTACGGCGACTATCCTATCAATTTGATCTTCACTTCTAACTCCAAGATCGGTAAAAGACTAGAAAATACTCCTAAAATTTTATACCTTCATTTCTTTAGATTCTTTTGCGCGTACTCCTTCCATTTTGCACTTGAAGTCGTCCGACATCTTTCGTGGAATACATTTTTCCTGTTTCCAACTTACTTGCACAAATATGGTTAGTCTATTTGCCTTGATTGTCATTAATTACCAAAACCTTAACCACATGGGGGCCTAGTTGCTTTCAATCTCCCCCTTTTTGGTAATTGATGACAATCCTCATAATCGAATTGAAGTAAATTGATATTTAGTGTGAGTGACCAATAAAAATTAATTACTCACACCGTGGGATTCTTATTTAGCAATATTTTGTCTTTACAGGATACAAGATATTTGAATAAAAAATATTGCTAAATGAGAACATGACTCCCCCTACAAATGTGCCATGGATAAACAATAAAAGTTTGCACATTTGTATATGAGTTTTATATGACGATAGAGATGATATTATTCAAATGAATTAGCATGGCATAATGCGAAACTCATAAGAAGGAAAATTTAGATAAAATTGAGCGCAAAAGATCATAAAATTGAGTTCAAGACCGAGTTCACAACATAGATTCAACAAGACGCAAACGACGACATAAACAACCACAAAGAGTTCAAATCCAACAACCACATAAGTTAAGCAAGTTCATTACAAGATAATTATAACTACGATAACTAGGATAGACTTCAATTCTTCAAATTCTCCCCCTTTGTCATCAAGGACCAAAAGGGGACCGCCAACATACCGTCTACTCTTCATCATCTCCAGGAGCAGAGCCGGGCGGCGGAGGAGGAGACCATGGAGACCAGTCGGATGGCGGAGGAGGGTGAGAGGAAGGAGGAACACTGCTGCCATCCGGACGACGACGCTGGTAAGACTGATGGTATGAGCGATAGTGATCAAAAGAAGTGCTAAGCGTATCCAAGCGCTCTCGGACCTCCTCAACCATTTGGCGATTATTGTATTGGAGCTCAAGAACAAGTGCAAACTGGCCCTGCATATATAATTCTTGTCGCGCAAACCCGGCCATCATATCAGAACGAAGAGTCTCAAGACTCGCAAGGTAGGCATCGGGCACAGAGGCAGCTTGTGCGGCTTGAGCTTGGGCTTGGGCTGCTTGCTCCGCTTGAGCTTTTGCTTGAGCTGCTTGCTCGGCTATGTGATGCAGGATTTGAGGTGGAGCAACGCGAGGCTTGTATGGCTTGTGAGGAGTAGGAGTAGCACCATTATACTCAAAGAACTCTCCTGGATCGATGCCATGATGTACGGAGCAAAGTAGATGGTCTTCCCCTATCCCTAGCAGACTGAGCCATCTCCCTTATGATGAAGTCCACAACATCAAAATCTTCTTTCGCCATGATCTTTGCAATGACATTCCAAGCATGGCCTCTCACAGCATCGAAATTGCCACTCTTCGGATGAATAGTGATACGAATGATTTTATTTACCATGCTTGGTTGGAGTTGCAAGCCAGCTGACTGTCCAATCTTGTAGGAATGCGATTGATCATAGAATTCAGAGGCTTGATCCAAGGTCAGAGTAGGCTCATCGTGAATTTTAGGATACCGACTATGGAAGATTCCCAAGGCATGCTCAAAATCATCCTTGGAAGCAGTGTATTTGACAGTGTCGGTCATCCAGGTGATTTGCTCAAGGTTGTCAGAAATATGGAGGGTGGCATAGAACTGTTTAATGATCTTCTCATGATAATCAATTCTTGTACCAAGGAAGTTGTACAGGCCAGCTCCTCCAAATAGTTCCGGAATGCCAACAAACTCAGGCTTCTCACGGATGTGCTTCCAACTGACCCATCTCTGATTTGCAAACTCCTTCTCCAAATAGATTTGATCATATACCTTCTGTTGGAAAAGGGAATGGAATTTGGGATTGGGTGTAGAGCGAGGCTGAAGATAGTGGTTCTGAGCTCGGAGTGCATAATAGTCATCGCTTTTGATTTGCGAAGGGTCACTGCGATGCCTTCCAACTTGAGGTGCTACTTCTTCTTCCTCAGAACTATCCTCATTCTCACTTTCAGTTTCATCTTCACTGCCAGTGATTTGAGGAGCGGCTGCGGGGACTTTTCTCTTCTTAGACTGGGAAGGCTCAGCAGGACCCTTTCCTTTAGCCCTTATGGTTCTTATGGCGACGGTGAAAGAGTTGTCGCTGTCTCCGCTATCGGTGTCCGAAGTGGGAATGCCGCGACTCTTCGTCGTCTTCCTTGTGCCTCTACCCCCACCAGACGGACCGGTTCCGGCAACCTTAGTGCGAGACATGATCTAGAGAAGTTTCAAGGAGATTAGGGTATGAGCAATGAGAAAAAATAGGATTTGACACGAAAGAGGTGAAATGTGTAAAAGTTGTAGCGGATCATTCCCTCGAATGGCTCAGAAATGGGTGTCAAGATAAGACGGCTGCAAGACTAGCTCCATCGAGGTCGGTAGTACCACAAGGTCGGTACTACCGCTCCTGGTGGCCGGTAGTGCCGCCCGAGCGTGACCAAGGTGGGTTTTGAGCACATTTGAGACAATGTCGAGGCAATTGAAGATTTAAACAGAGATTAGGGCCTAGAGAAGATCAAGAACTTCTATTTTACACCTAATCCTCAAAGATTTTGCCTCATTTCAAGTTTACACATTTTAAATATTCATTCAAACCCTAGATTGCTCAGAAGAGATGAAGCAAAAGGGAATAATGGAGATGAATGATACCTTTTGGAGGAGGAGGTCTCAAAAATTGAATTCAATGGAAGAAAACCCCGAAACACGAAGATTAGAGTGAGATGAGGGTTAGGGTTTGAGAGGAGGAGAGTGTAGGATCGGATGGCGTCAATCAGAGGGGGGGGGTGAATGATTGCGCGAAAGCTAAACTCTTATTCTTAAACTTTTTGAAACACCCCAATTCAAACTCAAATTGCTTGAAGACCGGTTCACGGTTGGGAGACCAGTTTAGAAGTGCAGGCGACCAAGAGAGCACATGGGCGACCAAAGAGCACACTTGGGCGATCGGTTCAAGCACACAGGCGACCAAGTGGGACACTTGGAGGCGGCAGCTTGGGCACTGGGCGACCAAGAGGACACTTGGGCGGCGGGTAGAGCACCAGACGACCAAGAGGACACTTGGGCGAAGCAGTAGAGCACTGGACGACCAAGAGGACACTTGGGCGAGCAGGTAGAGCACCGGGGCGACCAGTAGGACACTTGGGCGAGCAGGTTGGGCGACCACGTGAACAGTTGGGCGACCACGCGCATAGTCTGGGCGAGCAGACCGATATACGTCCACTAAAATAGAAATTCCCGAATATCCAGCCGTTGGATTGATGTGAAATTTGAACTGTAAAAACTAGACTTAATTCCACAGCTAACACAAAAAGAATTAGGTCAATCAGATCTACAGATCTAAAGTTATGTCCTTCGCAAGATGACCAAATCCGGGCGACCACGCGAGCAGTCGGGCGAGCAGGACATCAATCTGGGCGACTACAAATTATAGAAGATCTAACCATTGGATTGATGTGAAATTTTAACTGTATAAACTAGACTCAATTCCTAAGTGAACAAAAAAAGAATCAACTCGATCGGATCTACGAATCAAAAGATATGACCTTCGCAAGGTGACTAAACCAATTAGCGATCTACTGTTTGGCGACCAGGTTAGCAATCTGGGCGACCACGAATTGCCAAAGATCTAACCGTTGGATTGATATAAAATTTTAACTGTAGAAACTAGATTCAATTACGAATCAAACCCAATAAGAATCAATCCGATCGGATCTACGGATCAAAAGATATTACCTTCGCAAGATGATACTTTTGCAAAGAACCGAACTCCGTGATGAACTTCGTGGATCACTGCTGCGATGAACAAAACTTCAAGTGATCGATCAACTATGTCGAAGCCAAAAGCAAATCACAACCGCAAGAAGAAGCTCTCTGGAAGATTGATTTTATTTCATTGTCTAAAGTACTCCAACACAAGAGTACAAACCTTCAAAACTCGAACGCTCAACCTCTACTATAAACAGGGACACCTCCCTATTTATCTGAGCAAACTCACAGAGATAGAATACAACTCCACTTCCAACATGGAAAGAGTTCAGATCTATCTCAACTTGGCCCAACGTGGCCAAAAACAACTCTTGCACGTATGTACACCCTTCTTGTAATTACGTGACTAACCAAACCTCCATGTGCATGTTCTCTAGCTCGAACGCCCCGCATGACATCCTTGACCACCAAGACCTCGATTCCTCCTCGAACCTAGTCCCAACCTCGGTTCCTCCATGAACCTAGTTCGGTCCGTCATCGACTACGTTCAGCCTCGAGCAACACGCACATGAATAAACACGAAACGTGCACGAGCACAAGTCCACGACTTGACTCAAAGTCAATCCATGCAACCACTCACACGAGTACATTGCATCAAGGAATCCATCATGCTATCACCAAAGATAATAATTATCTCAACATAGTACACGCACAAGCACCACACATGCTATAATCAAAGTCACTATACAATGCCAATTTCACAATTCAACCAATTTTTCATCACATGATCTCACAATCTCCCCTTGATGAAAACATTGGCAACACCTTTGGACTGAACATTGGCATTAACCTCACAAGAAAAGATTTTAAGAAATTTCATTTTAAAACACAAAGCAAAGTGATCAAAAAGCAAAGTGAAAAATCTCCACCTAAAAGGAAACCAAATTGTGTGTGAACTCCAAAATTTCCCCTTTGACAAGAAAACATTTCACTTCTCCCCACGAATGTAGCTTTCTTCTCCCCTTTGACAATGATTTGATGAAGGAAAAGCAAATGAGTGCCAAGACAAGAACCAATGAGCTTCCTTGATCATATAATCTTATAGATCACATAATAAGCATAATACATGAACTTAATATTATTTAACAAGTTAGGGAGTGACATGCATCTCAACCTCAATTTAATCAACTATAGCCAAGTACTAAGTAAAATCTTGACGAAAACACTCGGCCAAAAAATGAAGCAACTAACAACTCGGGGCAAGCAAGTAGCTTCAACTCCATCTAGTAGACCAAATTAATCTTGATAACAAGAATCGCATGTGGCATGCTTGAAGCATACTTCTTTTATTTTCAATGAATGGCATGCTTGAAGCATACATCTTATCTTTTAGGGAATGGCATGCTTGTAGCATACATCTTATCTTTTAGGGAATGGCATGCTTGAAGCATACATCTTGAAGCTTTTGCACATTTTGATAATTTTGACAAGCTTCTTGCGGGTTTGAGCCCTTTTTTTCTTATTCCTTTTCTTTTATTGTAAACATGCAAAGTGATTAAATGGTCTATGAAAGAGTAAAGCTGAAAATACACATGCTTTATAGCCCAAATTTGTTAAGACGATTCATTATCAAGCCTATAGAAGCAAGATATCACAAGTTATTAGCTATAGACAGTCAAACCAAGGAATTCGCAATGTCACTTTTAGTTCAAGTAAAGCAATTTAGATTACCATATATAATCTCAATTACATAATATATAAAGAAATATGATAAAGTAAGCTCATTAAGTAACAGACTTGGCATAAAGCTCCCCCTCAAAACAAGCATCTTAAAAAAACTTCTTCAAAATTGACACTGTTATTTTAAAAACAAAAATGAAAGAACAAACCTCCTAAAAAGGCAACCAAAAGGAATTTTCACCAAAAACCAATAACTCCCCTCAAATAGATAACCAATGAGATCAACAGAGAGGAGATGATGATATACATGAGCTTGAGTTATCATGGTATGTTCAATTAAGCATAGGCATGAATCATGATAAGTGAATTCAAAGCATGAAAGGCATGATATAAAATATAACATTATTGAACATGCGGGGATACAAATGAGCATATGAACAATCATTTCATCTCATGCCACAATTAGATATCTGTGAATGTAAAGAACATGAGTGTATCAGATAGCTCACAAGGTAGATGAAGAATTATTGCACATGCTTCTTTAAAACTATCTCAAGGGTGAGAACCATCCAAGTCTTGATCTCATCTTGCAAAAGACCAAGATCCACTAAGCTTCGTTCTCCAACCCATTCACGAAAATCTACATAGCACAAGAAGATGTCGAGGCCTCGATCTTGGGGTTAGAAATAAAGCATTTGGGAATCCGATCTTGAGACACACGACAGTAGGCACAACACTGAATATGCTTGTTCACAAAATCAGATTTGCCTTTTTAGTGTTTCTTGCAACAAAAGGTGTTTGCATCACCCTAGGCATAACACGAGTATGCTTGTTCACAAAATCAGATTTGCCATTTCCCATGTTTCTTGCAACAAAAGGTGTTTGCATCACTCTAGGCACAAAATGAGGAGTAAAATGTGCCTTCCTGAAATTAGACCTAGCCTTAGTCTTCTCTTTCTTTTGCTGTTTGGCTAGTCTAAAGCAAAAATCTACTAAGTGTCCATCTCTACCACAATGAGTGCAAGTATACTTAACATGATGTTTAGTTTTAGTAACAGAAGTAGCATTTACATTCATCATAGTAGAAGACAACATACCAGCAGATTTGAAAACGGTTTTCTTAGGTTCATTTGCAATCTCTCTTTCAAGTGTCTTAACAACAGTAGGAGCATGCGACTTATAATGAGCATAAGAATCAAAACCTAAACCTTTGTGATGAGTCTTAACTTTTGATGGATCCAAAATCATGTTTAGGTTTTTCTTTCCATAGTGAACCGTTCTAAAGATTTTTCCAAGTAATCAACCTTTAGAAAGAGTTAAACAGTTATTACATGGAACGTCTACTTTTCCTTTTCTTGCTTTTGCGACAAGTTGAGCATGAGAGAACTTCATGAGTGAGCATAGCATCTGTCATTTGAGAAACCCTAGCATTTGCATCATGCAACTTCAATTCCAGTATAGCACATTTAGAACAGTGAGTTGTATCATGCAAATCATCAGTTGAACAGCTAGCATTTTTCACATGTTTCTCATTTTCTTTCTTTTCAGCATTAACTTGCTCTAACAAAGAAACATGGACATTCCTTAAGGCAATAACTTCAGATTGTAACACATCACAAGATTTGCAAGAATCATCATCAGGAATTAAAGATCTAAGTCTTGCAATTTGAATTGGAACTATCAATTTCTAGATCTTTTTCTTTAAGAGCCTTCTTAGATTTTTTAAGTTCAAGCTAATTTAATCATGGCATACTCAAGATCATCATAGGAAGGTCTCACCTCATCAAGATCGGAGTCGTTGTCGCTATCCCTTCCAAATCATGAAACACATGCTGGGTGAAGTCATCATCGAATCTCCTTCTTGTCCTTCTTCTTGTCATGTGGCTCATTATCACTCTCAAAGTCTACATCGCTAAGATCACACTCCTCTATGGCGGCTAAGACTTTCTTAGCAACTTTTCGAAAATTGGGCGCCTAGGAGTAGTGCGTCTTGAGCTATGTTCTACCGTTCCCTTTCTTCCTTCTTCTTCAACTTGGGACAATTTGTTTTAATATGCCCGGAAGGCCACACTCAAAGCAATTGAAGGAACCCGAAATTGTGCCTCCGCCTCCTCATCCTTACATTGTTGAGTGCTTTAAAAGCACGTGAGGAGATGAGCACAAGATCTTCTTCAGAAGCATCTCAAACTGCATTCATCTGAAAAGGAAGCCAATGCGACATAAGGAAACAAAAGATGGTAATCCGAGGCGAAGTGTTGGGGTTAGCAATAAGTGCATGTGTAGAGGATTTATCATCTCTAGGTGACAAGGAATCCATCTCATAAGTTTTGACCTAGAATAAAGATCATCCATGGTCAACGTATCTAAATCAACAGTTTGATTGATTGCGGTAACAACCATCGCCATTCAGAGTCGAGATCTCAAAATCTTACTAGCATTCTCCTCTACAGGATTGTTAACTCCAACACCACATAAATTGCACAAAATTTTCTCAAATCGAGTAAAGATCATCAATTGATTCACGGTCTCATAACAAAATCGAGAAAAGTCTTTTGGTAAATATTTTTGCGCACTTTTTTAATCTTAGTTGAACCTTCATGATAGTCACATAATGTCTTCCAAACTGAATGTGCGAGAATGTAAATGAGAAACTTCGATCAAATTCTTTTTAGAGATTCCTTGAAAAATCAAGTTTTTAGCTTTAGCATTTAAATCAACGTCGCTTTATTATCATTAGTGACTATATCGGGAACATCATATGCGATGAGATACTTTGCGCCAAACATCATTACCTTGAGCTTCAATATAGGATTGCATGCGACTTTTCCAGTAAGAAAAATTTGAATCATTAAGCATAGGAGGACGATTAACATACTTATCTGACGTCATACCTCAACCTTGCTCTGATACCACTTGTAGGATCGGATGGCGTCAATCAGAGGGGGGGTGAATGATTGCGCGGAAGCTAAACTCTTATTCTTAAACTTTTTGAAACACCCCAATTCAAACTCAAATTGCTTGAAGACCGGTTCACGAAGTTGGGAGACCAGTTTAGAAGTCTAGGCGACCAGTAGAGCACATGGGCGACCGATGCACACTTAGGCGTCGGTTCAAGCACACAGGCGACGATGAGGACACTAGGCGGCAGTTTGGGCACTGGCGACCGATGGGACACTTGGGCGGCGGTAGAGCACTGGACGACGATGGGACACTTGGGCGGCGGTGGAGCACTGGCGACCGATGGGACACTTGGCGGCGGGTAGAGCACACGGACGACCGATGGGACACTTGGGCGGCAGGTAGAGCACTGGGCGACCAGATGGACACTTGGGCGAGCAGTGGGACACTGGGCGAGCAGGTTGGGCGACCACGTGAACTGTTGGGCGACCGCGCGCCTGATCTGGGCGAGCAGACCGATATACATCCACTAAAATAGAAATTCCCGAATATCCAGCTGTTGGATTGATGTGAAATTTGAACTGTAGAAACTAGACTTAATTCCACAGCTAACACAAAAAGAATTAGGTCAATCGGATCTACGGATCTAAAGTTATGTCCTTTGCAAGATGACCAAATCCGGGCGACCACGCGAGCAGTCGGGCGAGCAGGACATCAATCTGGGCGACCACAAATTATAGATGATCTAACCATTGGATTGATGTGAAATTTTAACTGTATAAAATAGACTCAATTCCTAAGTGAACAAAAAAAGAATCAACTCGATCGGATCTACGAATCAAAAGATATGACCTTCGCAAGGTGACTAAACCAATTAGCGATCTACTGTTTGGCGACCAGGTTAGCAATCTGGGCGACCATGAATTGCTAAAGATCTAACCGTTGGATTGATATGAAATTTTAACTATAGAAACTAGATTCAATTACGAATCAAACCCAACAAGAATCAATCCGATCGGATCTACAGATCAAAAGATATTACCTTCGCAAGATGATACTTTTGCAAAGAACCGAACTCCGTGATGAACTTCGTGGATCGCTGGCTGCGATGAACAAAACTTCAAGTGATCGATCAACTATGTCGAAGCCAAAAGCAAATCACAACCGCAAGAAGAAGCTCTCTGGAAGATTGATTTTATTTCATTGTCTAAAGTACTCCAACACAAGAGTACAAACCTTCAAAACACGAGCGCTCAACCTCTACTATAAGCAGGGGACACCTCCCTATTTATCTGAGCAAACTCACAGAGATAGAATACAACTCCACTTCCAACATGGAAAGAGTTCAGTATCTATCTCAACTTGGCCCAACGTGGCCAAAAACAACTCTTGCGCGTATGTACAGCCCTGCTTTGTAATTACGTGACTAACCGACCTCCATGTGCATGTTCTCTAGCTCGAGCGTCCCGCATGACATCCTTGACCACCAAGACCTCGATTCCTCCACTGAACCTAGTCGAACCTCGGTTCCTCCATGAACTTAGTTCGGTCCCGTCATCGACTACGTTAGCCCTCGAGCAACACTGCACATGAATAAACACGAAAGCGGTGCACGAGCACAAGTCCACGACTTGACTCAAAGTCAATCCATGCAACCACTCACACGAGTACATTGCATCAAGCAGAATCCATCATGCTATCACCAGCATAATAATTATCTCAACATAGTACACGCACAAGCACCACACATGCTATAATCAAAGTCACTATACAATGCCAATTTCACAATTCAACCAATTTTTCATCACATGATCTCACGAGAGAGAGAGAGAGAGAGCCGGGAATGAGGAGAGGCGGTTTGGGTGAGGAGAAATGAAGAAGAAGAGAGGGAAGAACCAAGCGGATTTTGAGGTGGCCCCACCTTTTGCGACAAAGCGGTACTCTACTGGTAGGCGGCCGGTAGTCTTGAAGCAAGGTGAATGGCGAGAATTTTGAGAGAAATTGATTACGAAATTTGCTCATATAATGTCATACATGTATGAATATATATTGGAGCAATTCAACTACAAGATAAGCACAAAGCAAAATCTTTAAACACAATCAAATAAGGAATAAAGATTTGACTTGTTCGAGTTGAAATACCACATAAGAAACTAGAAGTATGGCAATTCTAGTTCTTTGGGCTAGACTCAAGATGTGACTTTATTAGATCAATATAGATCGCGATTTTGAATTTTATCAACCCCTTTTAAAAAGCAAAAGGTTTTAATTTTATTATAAACTAAAGAGGATATAATATGATAGAAGTTTCATAAAGATGAGATTTATATAGTAAAAGATTGTAAATGAAGATTTTAAGAAACTTTACACTCGGTATAACTAAAATAAATTATTTTTCAAATAATTTGACTTATGAGGTCTAGTTTTATCTTTTCAAGATAAATAGCACAAGCTTCAATTTTTCACATTTAGGGGATGTGATATATACATAAAAGGCATATTACTCCCCCTTGATGTGAGACACAACTAGAAGAACGAACATCAAGTAAAATCCAATAACCAACCAAAGAAGTACATTTAGGCCACATTAGAGATATCTATGACATTTAATTCATTTCTCAATTTGCAAAATCTAGCCTCATCTAAGGGTTTAGTGAGTATATCCGCTAATTGATTTTCGGTTCGAATATGACTAATCTCAATATCTCCTTTGCCAACATGATCTCTCAAGAAATGATGGCGAATATCTATATGCTTAGTTCTTGAGTGTTGGACGGGATTATTGGCTATTTTGACTGTACTTTCATTATCACACAAGAGAGGCACCTTTTTGAGATTTATTCCATAATCCATTAGAGTTTGCCTCATCCATAAAAATTGAGCGCAACAACTACCAACGGATATATATTCGGCTTCGGCGGTGGATAAAGCTACGAAATTTTGTTTCTTGGAGAACCATGAAACTAGGGATCTACCTAGCAATTGGCAACTCCCGGAGGTGCTTTTTCTATCCACTTTGCAACCCGCATAATCCGAATCCGAATATCCAATTAAATCGAATTTTGCACCTTTAGGATACCATAACCCTATGTTTGAGGAATGCTTTAAATATCTTAGAATTCTCTTTACGGCAATTAAATGGCATTCTTTGGGAGAAGCTTGAAAACGAGCACACATGCAAACACTAAACATAATATCAGGCCTAGATGCGGTAAGATAAAGCAAACTACCAATCATAGATCTATAAAGCTTTAAATCTACCAGTTTACCTCCCTCGTTTAAGTCGAGATGCCCGTTTGATGCCATTAGAGTCTTGATCGGCTTTGCATCCTCCATGCCAAATCTTTTGAGAAGATCCTTCGAGTACTTGGTTTGACTCACGAATGTCCCATTTTTGAGTTGCTTGATTTGAAGTCCAAGGAAGAAACTTAATTCTCCGATCATAGACATCTCAAATTCCCTAGACATCATATCACCAAATTCTTTGCAAAAATCTTCGTTAGTAGAACAAAAAATGATATCATCAACATATATTTGACATACAAAGAAATCTTCATCAATTATTTTTGTAAAGAGTGTAGTATCAACCTTCCCAATTTTGAAGCCTTTAGATATTAGAAAATCTCTAAGTCGCTCATACCAAGCCCGAGGCGCTTGCTTAAGACCGTATAGCGCCTTAGAGAGTTTGTAAACATGATTAGGATAATTGGAATTTTCAAAACCGGGAGGTTGTTCTATAAATACCAATTCGGATATTTGTCCATTTAGGAAAGCACTCTTTACATCCATTTGAAACAATTTAATATCAAAGCTAGATGCGAATGCAAGCAAGATTCTAATAGCCTCTAATCTAGCTACGGGTGCAAAAGTTTCTCCGAAATCTAATCCTTCGACTTGAGTGAAACCTTGCGCCACTAATCTAGCTTTATTTCTTACTACAATACCATTCTCATCTTGTTTATTTCGAAAGACCCATTTTGTGCCAATTACGTTATGTTCTTTAGGCCTTTCTACTATGTCCAAACATCATTACGAGCAAAATTATTAATTCTTCATGCATGGCATTTACCCAATCCAGATCAACTAGTGCTTCATCTACGTGAGTGGGTTCAATAGATGACACGAAAGAGTAATGCTCGCAAAAAGAAGCGACACGAGATCGAGTTTGAACACCCTTACTTACGTCACCCAATATTTGATCTATTGGGTGATCCTTGGAGAGACCGTGATGAATTCGTTGAGGTAAATATTGAACTTGTCGATCATTGTTCTTGTCATCTTCATCGATGATTTGAATTTGACTTGGAGTTGCGGATGTTGAAGGCTCGACTTGAGTGGATGAGGGTTGATTCTCAATATCAACCTCCGGCTTCATATCTCCTAACGTCATATTCTTCATTGCTTCTCTTAGGCCTTCCTCACCTACATCATCCAAATTCTCTTGCTCTTCTTGAGAGCCGTTAGTTTCATCAAATTCAACATCACATGTTTCCTCTACAAATCCTTTGTTTTTATTAAAAACTCGATAAGCTTTACTATTCGAAGAATAACCAAGCAAGAAACCTTCATCACAACGACTTTGAAATTTTGAGAGCCAAACACCCTTTTTCAAGATATAACATTTGCAACCAAAAACTCGAAAGTAAGAAATGTTCGGCCTTCTTCCAACAAGAAGCTCATAAGAGGTCTTTTTCAAAAGTCGATGCAAATAAAGTCTATTTGTGGCATGGCAAGCGGTATTGATGGCTTCCGCCTAAAAACTATCGGAAGTACCATATTCATCAAGCATTGTTCTTGCATTTCAATTAATGTACGATTTTTCCGTTCCACAACTCCATTTTGTTCCGGAGTATAGGTTGCAGAAAGTTCGTGCTTTATTCCAAGTTCATCACAATAATCTTCAATTCTTGTATTTTTGAACTTGAAACCATTATCACTACGAATTTTCTTTATTATAAAATCAAATTCATTTTGAGCCCTTTTTGCAAACCTTTTGAAAATATTTGAGGTTTCGGATTTGTCGTCTAAGAAGAAAACCCATGTGTATCTAGAATAATCATCAACAACAACTAAGCAATAAGAATTACCTCCAATGCTCTTATAGGTTGTCGGGCCAAACAAATCCATATGTAAGAGCTCTAATGGTCTAGATGTGGACATGATACTTTTTGACAGATGAGAACTAGCGACTTGTTTACCGGCTTGACAAGCACTACAAAGTCGATTTTTCTCAAACTTCACATTTTTCAAGCCCACAACTAAATCATTCTTAAATAACTTTTTAAGTTGAACCATCCCAACATGAAATAGTCTTCTATGCCACAACCATCCTAAAGATGTTTTAGCCATTAAGCAAGTTTGAAGATATGAGTCATTTGAGGTGAAGTCAACTAAATACAAGTTTCCAAATCTAAATCCTTTAAATACTAGCGAATTATCATTTTCTTTTGAAATAACAACACCATTTTTAGAGAAGGTACAAACAAGATCAAGATCACATATTTGTGCAACGGATAGCAAATTAAAATTTAATGTTTCAACTAGTGATACATTAGAAATGGAAAGGTCGTTTGATATAGCAATTTTACCTAAGCCTAATACCTTTCCTTTGCTATTATCACCAAATGTGATCTTGTCATTTTGTCCATTTCCCGAATCAAATGTGGTGAACATTTTCCGGTCGCCGGTCATGTGTTGAGTGAATCCACTATCTAACACCCAATGCCGTCCACCGGTCATATAGTTCACCTACAAAAGAAAATCAAACATTTTTAGGTACCCAAATTTGTTTGGGTCCTTGGAGGTTAGTGACCAATGTTTTGGGAACCCAAACGGCTTTCTTTCTTTGGCCAATTATTGGGGTCCCAACA
The DNA here is from genome assembly GCA_036346375.1 of Guadua angustifolia. Taxonomy (NCBI): domain Eukaryota; kingdom Viridiplantae; phylum Streptophyta; class Magnoliopsida; order Poales; family Poaceae; genus Guadua; species Guadua angustifolia. The sequence goes on along the minus strand of CM070504.1, from coordinate 66,272,397 downwards.
AATTTAGCAAAAACTTTACCATTTCTATCTTTCTTGAGTACATAGCAAGAGTCATGAACATTATTCTTAGATGCTCTACTCAAGGTACAATCAATATCTAAATGTCCTACATCATGACATTTATAACAAAACTTACCATTTGATTTCACAAAGCGCGGAGCCTTGTTACTTATTTTCTTGTTCTTTTTAGGCACATATCCTAGTCCTTCTTTGTTATATGAACATCTTTGGCTACCCAAGATTTTGTTTAATGTGTCCTTACCTTTAAAACATCTATCTAAACTTTTGTTGAGTTTATTCACTTGTTCCTTAAGCTCATTATTTTCAACAATTAGGCTTTCATGGCATGAACTAGTACTAGAGCATGATAAATCAAGTAAATCATCACATGAAGTAGATATGCTTGATTTTTCTACATGAGGTGAGGTATTTGCTAGTCTAGGAAAATCATTTATAATACCACACTCGATACCAATATCATTTGTTGATTTTGAACTATTCTTGACAAGTAGAATTTCATGAGCTTCCTTTAGCTCCTCATAAGAATTTTTGAGAGAAAGGAATTCTTTCCTTAAAACCTTAAATTTAGATTTCTCTTTGCCAAGATATTCATTTAAACCTTCAAGCATGTCCATTAAATCATCATATAAAGGATCATCATCGTTGTTTGAATTTACCTTAACATCTCCTTTGGCCATAAGACACAAAGGAGTGACGAATGATGACGATGCCTCTTTGATAGCAACACCGGCAAGACCCTTCTTCTTTGAAGGAGTCTCTTCTTCGGATGAGTCGGAGTCCGAATATTCTTCTTCGGAATCCCACTCCCCAATGTGAGCTTCACCCTTGCCATCCTTTTAGAATTTCTTGAATAGCTTCTTCTTGCCTTGAAAGAATTTCTTCTTCTTAGGTGATTTGTCTTTGTCATCCTTCTTCTTGGGACAATGCGAGGCAATGTGCCCCTTCTCATCACATTCATAACACCGGATATTTGCATACCGGTTGGAGCTTGAATATTGCCCTTTCTTGAACCTTTGCGGACCGTTTGAGTTTGAGCGCCTTCTCATAAATTTCTTCATTCTTTTCACTAGAAGCGTCATCTCCTCCTCGGTGTCCTCATCTTCAGAGTCTTCATCACTTGACTCCGCCTTAGCTTTGAATGCGATGTTCTTCTTCTTGGAAGAACTTTGTTCCAACAATTCTTCCTTATCTTTCTTATAGAGCTCATTGGTGATGAGATTTCCAAGAAGTCCCGTTGGCGTCATTCTTGGTAGCTCCAAATGATGAGTGGGTGTATGAGTCTAAAATACCATTTTGAACTAAAATTCTACACAAGAATTGATCCAAATGGAGAAACTCACTAAGTGCAAGAATATGACTATTATGGGTCAAGTATAATTTTTCGGCGAGTTTCAAAATCAAATATCTTTTGATAAGTTGGTCTTTTGAAAATCTTTTGAACACGAAAATTGTTAAGAATGACCAACTCTAGAATTTTTGTTTTGAACTTATTTTCAAAATCTTTTTACTTTTAATTCTATGAAAATTATAAGTTTAAATCAAAAACAAGATACTACTATCTAGATTTTGGAGTTAAAACTCATTTTCTTTTCAAAGTAGATTTTGTGAAGCCAAAACCTTTGAAAAACATTTCGAAAACATTTGTATACATTTTCAACTAGTTTTTCACAAGAATACTAATAGTATATAAACTTTTGACTTTTTGCTAAATGTTTGATTTTGAAAATATATGTATATGCACTTATATTAATATGGGCACACGTAGGGATGTGATACACATGAGTATGAATTAACACTCCCCCTTAATGTGCCACCTCCTAACTTGCTCAAGATTTGCAATAAGAGAATAGGTAAGAGGCGAGAGCAAGTGGCCATAACAAGTAATCTAAATTGATTTTCATTAATATTGCAATATAACCTACACAAGGCTATAAGATATAAGAATCAATTTAAATTCTTGTTACCGAGATGGCATTGGCTCATGATGGACTTGATTTTCTTCATGCTTGGCACCACTTTGTAGAAAAATATAATCCTTTTCCTCTTGAGTGTGCTAGCGTCCAATCCATCTCATATCACCTAAAGATCCTTTTAGGCGACTTTTGGTACCCAATCCTTGTTGAGTCCGCCAATGTTAGTCACAATTGATTTAGGAACCCAAATGGTCCTAATTTTAACATTATTGAATTGACTAACATGACTAGGAATAGTTTTGTAATTATTATTCCTCCTAGGCAATTGATTGGCATTTTTATAAAATGGCTTAGGAGGGCAATGATACTTTGCAAAACCATTTCTAGTTAGATCTCCTCTAAGCATATATTTAAAATTATGAAATGGCTTAGAGGATCTAGTATATCTAGCAAGTGTTTTGCTATTGTTATTTCTCCTAAGCAACATATGGGAATTGAATTGAGTTGGCTTAGGAGTCCTAACAAACTTAGCAAACCCATTACTAGATTTACTCTTCCTATGCAAATGAATATCATTTTGAGCGGGCATAGGGGACTTGACAAGCTTAGCAAGCACATTGCCATTCTTGTTCTTCCTAAGCAAGTAATTATCATTTACACGAATAGGCTTAGGAGTTATACCTTTGGGACAATCCTTACCGAAATGTCCCTTTTCTCGGCAATTGAAGCACGTCACACTATTTGGCCCTCTCTTGACCGGTTTGACTTGTTCCTTACCGGTTTGCCTCATTGTTGGTGGTGTGGCCTTGTTATCCACCTTCTTAGGGCACACAGAGGCGAGGTGGCCCTTCTTGTTGCAGGCGAAGCACTTGATGGTCTTCGAGTGTCTTGCGTTGTGCCTCGTCTTGCTATTCTCCCTCTTGGAGTTGTAGCCGAGTCCTCGCTTATCTTGAGGCGCCTTGGCTTGCTCAAGATCTCATCGAGAGGGCTTTACCCTTTCGCACCTCTTCAAGTCATTTTCCAATTTAATGACTTGGGCCTTGAGCTCTTTGTTTTCCTCTACAAGATTAGTATCTAAAGACATAGAGGAACTAGAAGCAATCTCATTAGAGCAACAAGGCAAATCATCGCTAGAAGTGGATATGCATTTGTTAGATGAATTGATTGTAATAGAATTTGAGCAAGGCAATTCATCATCTAGATTACATTGAATAGCACTATCCATGCTAGCTTTAGTGAATTCCTTGAAAAGGACTTTTTCATGATTTTCTTTTAGAACATCATAATCATTTTGAAGTGATTCATGTTCTAACTTTAAATTTTTATATTTCTTTTTCTCCTTTCCAAGAAATTCATTGAGCTCCTCTAGCATATTCATTAATTCGTCATAAGAGGGCTCACCTTCATCATCACTTACCTCATTCTTACCTTTAGCCATAAAGCAACGAATTTTTGATGGAATTGAAAAATCGTCGTTGCTTGAGGCGGAGGTTGAGTTGATGGAGTTGTCGGTTCATCATTTGATGTAGTAGATGAAGGATCATCAACCGACACTTCTTCCTTAATGCAATCCTCATTTGATGTGGACACTTCATATAATTCTTGAATCTTGGTCCACATTGCATGAGCGCTTCGAGAAGTTGCATATGAGATTGAAAATTTCTCGCTCTGGCGCTAAATAAAATATTAGTAGCTTGAGCGTCGAGATGTAGACATTTCTCCTCTCCTTTAGTTGGAGCAATATTATTTAGTGGAGAAGAAATGCCGACATCTACGATCCACCATATTTGTGGGCTCATGGATTTAAAATGACTAATCATAAATATTTTTCATGAAGCATAATTAGAGCCGTCAAATATATATGAATCGGTGGAGTGCACTAAACCGCTAGATGCCATCCTTTTTACTCACTAGACGGTTAAGCCTAAAATGAGAGTGACCGTGGCTCTGATACCACTTGTAGGGTCGAGGATGCGCCTAGAGGGGGGGTGAATAGGCGCTTCACACAATTGATCGCTCACTAAAACTATTCGCTCTAATCAACCCCTATGTCAAAACCTAATCAAGATAAATGCGGAAGCGACAAATAGGTTTTGACAATTAAAGCCTAAATCAACTAGGCTCACTATGTGCACTAACTAAATTATGTCTCTACACTAGAATTGCTATGTTGAACAAATAATTAATACTTAAGCAATTCTAAATACAATCAAGTAATTGAGCAAAATACAATAAATGTAAATACTTGAAGGTAAAAGAGACAAGAGGCAAACGATGTTTTTCCGTGGTGTTCGGAGACTTGCCGGTCTCCCTTAGTCCACGTTGAGGCAAGCCCAACCACTTGGACCAGCTCCCGCTCGAGCACCCGCCTCTTTCCACTAGTCGTGGTTTTTCACGCTTGCGCGTAGGCTCAACCCGAACCTTCACAAACTTGGGGCTTCTCACACCTCGAGGCTCCGCGCGACGATGCCTCGCCGTCTAGGAGTCGGCAACCTCCAAGAGTAACAAGCCGCTCCTCCGCTTGAACTTCACCGAGCACAACGAATGCGCTCCCGGTGATCACCAAGTGCAACACATGCACAAGGACTCCCTCAAGTGCAACACATGCACAAGAGGCTCTCAAACCACTTCCTAATTGCAACACATGCAATTAGTCTCACTCTTAAACTCAAGAATCAAATTGAGGAGTGCAACACATGCAACCACCTCCCACAAAACTCACAAGAACACCAGCACCTTGCCCCAACACCCCAAGGCCTCCTTTTATAGCCTCGAAGCCAAAACTAGCCGTTGGGGGCAAGATTCAGTCAGTGAGCAGCAGTACTACCGCCCTCTAAGGCAGCAGTACCGCCATGCTCTTGATGGAACAGCAGCTACATTCGATTACCGCCCTCGAGGGCTGGTAGTACCGACTTTTGATACTACTACACGCCCCCCCTGCAATGATAGTGCCGGCCTCACCGACCAGCAAAAACCACGACCTCTGGGAAAAAGCTCTGCGTGCAATTTCGGTAGTACCGCACTTGCGGTACTACTCCCTCGAGCTCCCATTAAGTCACAGGCTACGGAGAATTTCAGATTTCAACTCGAAAACCAATTCTCCGAAAAACAAACTTTGTTCTTTGAGCCAATGGATGATCAACACATGATCATACACACGTGCAAAACACATTTGCACCAACTTAGCTCATGCTCAAAGAATTTCAACCAAATTGCAAAAACACATTTTGCAATCAACTCAAGATCTATTTGCAAAACGTATTAAGCAAATCAAACCCTAGGTTATGAGATTAATTCCACTAGTCATGTGAAGGTCAACACGAGACCCAGTCAAGTTGCCAACACCCGTTGCAAGCCCTACTCACATGCTCTCGGAATTCCGGACTCATAAACCTTAGTTTATTCGCACAACGAACTTGCAAATAACACAATAAACTTATTTCATGCTTGAGCACTACTCTTTGCAACACATGCAAAAGTCTAGCTCCAAGCAACACCAAATCAAGGTGCATGAACTCTCTAATTGCAACACATGCAATACTTCTAGTTCCATGCAACCATACCAAAACCAAACTTCAATTAAAACCAAGTCACACGTATGAGCTCTTTACTCGCAACACATGCAAGCCTCTAGCTCCATACAACCACACAAATACCGAATCATGCTTGAGCTCTCTCCTTTTGCAACACATGCAAAACTTAGCTCCAAGCAACCACAAGATTTTAGAAAGATTTGTTTTGAAACAAAACCAAAACATGAAGCTTCAGCATTTGCAACACATGCAAAAGTGAACTTCACACAAAAGCCAACGCATATAGCTTATCCCATTTGCAACACATGCAAATCAAAGCATTATGCGAAAACCAAATGTATATGCTCTTCCTCTTTGCAACACATGCAAATCGAGCATAAACCAAACACAACCAAGCATAAGCTTAACCCATTCACAACACATGCCAAATGGTTAACCCTTATGCAAAAACCAAATCAAATGATTTGAGCTCGAGTGAGCGCGGATTGAGATCACCAACACATGATGAAGCTCAAACTAGGAGACAACCCTCTTAATAATGCGGCGATAAAACTTAGACTCAAAGACTACCAAGTCCTTAGCCTATCTAGTTATACCTTTGCCGCTTGCACAAGCAATCCCTTTGGGGTCTTTATGATCTTCACTTATACTCCCCGGGATCATCACTCGACTCTTCTTTATCTTGGGATCTTCTCTTGACGCCCATCACCTCATGATCCGTCCTTGTCCGTTTTCATCATCTCAACCATCTTTGGACTTAACCTAACTCAATCACAACTCATAAAATAGTTAGTCCAAGATGCATGGTTGTCTCAATTTTCTCTTGCACTCCATTAACACATAATGGATGCCTTTAGATCAATTGAGCACAACCTAAATCAATTTGAATGATTTAAATGTGTCTTAAGTACAATAATGCAACTCATGCTTTATTATACTTAAGAGCTATTTATTTGTCCTTAATTAATCAAGGAACACCATCAACACATGATGAAATGTTCTTTAATGATTAATAAGACAGATGAACTCAATTTAAATTACCATTTAAATTGTTATGAGTATATATTAACTACACAAGTTTTCATATACTCATGTTGATGAGAGGTAATGATCCATTATGTGTAAACTATATGGAAATGATCATTACACTAAGTCATCGACTATAGAATACATCCCCACATGTATATGTGCATAAGTATGATTGACTTGGATATATTATGCACATATTCAATTTGATTGCATTGGAGTATATCCTATATTTCCACGAGTATACTATAACTAGGCAATTCAAATATATACTCAAGGATTTAGTTTCTTTGTCTTGATCCTTATATGTGTCAATAAAGAAACGATCAATACAGAGAGACTTTCAAGTTAAACTACGAACTCCCCCTAAGTGTGTGCATCCATGTAATATATGGATTGGGAAACATGATGCACGTTTGTGGTTAATATAATGGGGACATTCATATTTTAGCTTGAATCCAAAGTATGCAATTAATACTAGAATGAATATGCAAACATACCTTGGGTTTTCCATTTTCAATGCGATGAGACTAATCAAGGATATTCTAAATAAACAAGTTAGTCTCGATATAAGATTTGTCATTAATAACAAAATCACATGAATGGATAATCACAATATTAGATTTGTCATTAACACCAAAACCATAACTAATGAAGGTTGAACTTACAGCCGGTTTCCCCTACTCCACGTTGAGGTGACTTGAATTTCTTCAAGCCGGCTCCTCTCGCTTGAGCCTTCCTTGATCACTATCGGTAGCTCTTCCCCGCTCCGGGTAGGCGAGCTCCTTGCCTTCACACCGATTGGGCCTTCTCACAAACTTCTTCGAGAAGATCACCAATCCCGATCACCTCTAAGCCGTCTAGGAGGCGGCAACCTCCAAGAGTAATAAACTTGACGTGGGCTTGAAGCTCAAAAGTGCAACCAATATGGCTCAACTAATGCAATGCTTTCAATGCACTCAATTTTCTCTCCAAGAACTCAAAAGACAACAATTGAATGCACAAGAGTGTGGAGAGAGTTGCTAGGGCTTAGAATGTATTCAATGGAGTCACCAACCAGGCCCTAGCACAGGTGAGGGGGAATTTATAACCCCCACCCACTCAAACTAGCCGTTATTTTCTTTTACTGTAGATTTTGCGCCATGGCCGATACTACCGCCCTCTAGGGGCCGGTAGTACCGCTCCTGCGACTCAACGGCTAGAACGGGCATTTAATGCTCTGACACGTATCCGTTACAGCGCTTTTTCTATATGGCCGATACTACCGCCCTTGGGGTGCGGTAGTACCGCACTACCAACGCGAAAAAAGATTGCTCGGAATAAAGCTACGCCAACTAAGGTGCGGTAGTACATGAATCTTGTACTACCGCCATCCATCTTGATGAGTGTCGCCATGGGGGTTCCGAAACAAAACCAAAAATCCGCCCTCTGGAATTTAGCTACCGCCATCTAACACCTGGTAGTGCCGCACTTGCATACTACCGCTCAACTAATTCATGTAGTGCGGCTTTAGAAAATCGAAGGAAAATCGGAAGAACGCTCTCTGTAATTTAACTACCGCCAACAATCTTCCGGTAGTACCGCACTTTATGTACTACCACTAGATATATCTTGATAGTGTCGGACTCAAGATATTTTTCAGGATATGATTTTTCTCTCGAAAGCATGATCTTAACAAATGAACTAATGAGCCATATTAAGTGCACATATAAGATTCAAAAACCATATCAAGTCCCCCTTGATAGTACGGTGACTATCCTATCAATCCGATCTTCACTTCTAACTCCAAGATCGGTAAAAGACTAGAAAATACTCCTAAAATTTTATACCTTCATTTCTTTAGATTCTTTTGCGCGTACTCCTTCCATTTTGCACTTGAAGCCGTCCGACATCTTTCGTGGAATACATTTTTCCTGTTTCCAACTTACTTGCACAAATATGGTTAGTCTATTTGCCGTGATTGTCATTAATTACCAAAACCTTAACCACATGGGGGCCTAGATGCTTTCACTTGCCCCCAAGCACAAGCATCCGGAAAACGATGTTGGATCACCGACAAATCCTCCCAGGTCGCCATGTCAGCAGGAATACCAGTCCACTTAATCAATGCTTGAACAATGGAGGAATTGCCTTTCTTGACCAACCGCCTCTCCAACACACTCTTAGGTTCAACATTTTCCATGTTCAAGTCAGCAATAGCCGGCGGGTTATGAAAACAGGAGTAAAGTCTGGAACATAAGCCTTAAGTTGAGACACATGAAAAACCGGGTGCACTTGCCTCCCAGGTAGTTCAATTTATGGCAATTTGGTCCAATCCTCTCCATAACACGGTAAGGGCCAAAATATTTAAAAGCCAACTTAGGAAATGGTCGATTGACGACAGAGGACTGAGCATATGGTTGAAGCTTGAGATAGACTTGCTCACCCAACCGGAATTGGCAGTCCACTCTTCTCCGATCCGCTTGCATCTTAATTCGATTTTGCGCTGCAGCCAAGTGTTGTTTCAACATTGACTTCTGTATCTCCCGTTTGTCCAGGAAATCCCTAACTGAGGAATTGGCTATTGTTTCGGCTTTCAACAAAGGGCCATACTGAGGTTCAGTACCATAAAGCACTTTAAAAGGAGAACAACCCAAGGAAGTGTGATAACTCGTGTTGTACCAGAACTCAGCCATGGCCAACCACTTGCACCATTTCATTGGAGAAGAATGAACTGCACAACGGAGATACATCTCGAGACATTGGTTAACACGCTCACTTTGACCATCCGTTTGTGGATGATAAGCTGTGCTAAATTTCAATTTGATGTCCATAGCAACAAATAATTCCTTCTAGAACAGGCTCGTGAAGATTCTTTCTCGATCAGACACAATGGACTGAGGCATCCCGTGCAGTTTAATGACATGCTCCAAGAACAAGCGAGCAACGTGCGGGGCAGTAAAGGGGTGCTTAAGAGGTATAAAATGAGCATACTTCGAATACCTGTCAACCACCACTATGATGGTATTACATCCATCCGAACACGGCAGGCCCTCAATGAAGTCCATGGTGACATCTTGCCATGCCCCCTCCGGAATTGGCAACGGTTGAAGCAAGCCAGGTAACTTGTTACGTTCGTGTTTGGCCTGCTGGCAAATGCTGCACTGAGTCACCACATCGACCACATCCCGCTTGAGGCCCGACCAAGCAAACAGTTTCTTCACGCGTTGGTATGTAGCTGAGATGCCGGAATGCCCTCCAATTGCAATGGCGTGGAACGCATTGATGATCTTCGCCTGAAGCGCAGAATTTTGTCCCACCCAGATGCGCCCATGGAACTTAATCAAACCCTAGTGTAATTCATACCCTTGGTCGCTAGGGCTATGAACTGCTAACTCGGCTAGGAGTTGTTGAGCTTTGGAATCACTGACATAAGTATTCAGGACCTCTTGAATCTTGAGCATCAGATACGGCGTGCAACATCATCAAATGTCCAACTCGTGATAAAGCATCGGCCGCGCAATTGGCTGCTCCTTTTTTAAATTGAATACGAAATTGAAGACCCATAAGCTTCGTCATGGATTTTTGCTGCAATTCAGATGTCAATTGTTGTTCCCCTAAGTAACACAAGCTACGGTGGCCCGTATGAATGATGAATTCACCCCTCTGCAGATAAGTATGCCACCGATCCACTGCCAAGATAAGGGCCAAGAATTCTTTCTCATAAATGGATAATTGTTGATGACGAAGACTCAAAGCTTTACTCAAAAAAGCAATTGGATGGCTGGCTTGCATGAGAACCGCCCCGATGCCTACATCGCAAGCATCTGTTTCTACCACAAATGTCTGATGAAAATCCAGCATCGCCAGTACCGGAGTTTGGGTCATTGCTTGCTTGAGTTGTTCAAAAGCCGCCGTAGCCTCGGGAGTCCAGTGAAACGATTTCTTCTTCAACAAATTGGTCAGTGGCCGAGAGATGATACCATAATTTTTTACAAATTTGCGGTAATATCCGGTGAGACCCAAAAATCCCCTCAACTCCGTTATATTAGTTGGTTGCGGCCAATTCTTCATGGCTTGTGTTTTCTCCGGATCGGTTGCAACCCCTTGAGCCGAAATGACATGACCCAGATAGATGATGCTCTGCCTAGCAAAATCACACTTAGTTCTTTTCACATATAATTGGTTCTGTTGTAGCAGCAACAAAACCGTTTCCAGATGCTTAGCATGAGTTTCCAATGTCGGGCTGTAGATTAAGATATCATCCATGAAAACCAGCACAAATTCACGCAAATATGGAGCCAAAATTGAATTCATTAAGCATTGGAATGTTGATGGGGCATTAGTTAAACCAAATGGTATAACTCGAAACTCAAAGTGGCCATGATGAGTTTCAAAAGCTGTCTTGGCAATGTCTGATTCTACCATCCGAATCTGATGGTAACCCAACTTCAAATCCAGCTTGGAGAAATATTGAGTGCTTGCCAATTCATCCAACAGTTCATCCACAATCGGCATGGGAAATTTATTCTTGATAGTGATTGTATTAAGTTTGCGATAATCCACACAAAAGCGCCAACTTCCATCCTTCTTACAAACGAGCAAAACAGGAGATGCAAAAGGGCTAGTACTCGGTTGGATGAGACCAGATTGCAACATGCTGGTCACTTGCTTCTCAATTTCATCTTTCTGCATCGGGGAATATCGGTATGGTCGGCTATTCACTGGGATTGCTCCAGGAACTAAAGCAATTGCATGGTCGTATACTCTGGATGGTGGCGAAGTAGGGTCAAGAAACACGGTAGTAAACCGATCAAGAATACTTTGAATTGCGCTTGGAACCTCCTCGTAATCTCGAGATGGATTTCGAGTCTTTTAGCATTGTAATGGACGATTTCATTCTTATTGCACCATTTATATAGCTCCTTGATGAAATTGCTTTCAGATCGCCGAGTGGTGTGTGTGGTCAAACACCTTGGAGCTTGACCAACAACCCATTATGTGGAAATTCCAATGTTCGTTGCTTCCAATGACAAGTCATCGGACTATGATGTTGCAACCAATCCATCCCAAGGACAGTGTCATAAGCTCCTAAATCAATAATCCTCATATCAGTCCAGAAAGTATAACCCTGAGCCCACCATTCCATTTTCGGAATATACTTATGGCATGCTAGTGTATCTCCATTTGCCACACAAACTTGAACAGCCGGAATCTGCTCAGTCTTATACTTAATCAGGTCCAAACATCTTTGCACTAAGAAAAGCGTGAGAAGCTGCCGAGTCAATGAGTACCGTAGCACAGATTGCCCACCATTGCTCGTATCTGGTGTTTCCAAATCCTCCATACCAGACAAGGCGTGTAAAGACAATTGATATTGTTCTTGCTCAAATGCTTTGTCTGCTTCTTCTAAAGCAGTAAGTATTTCATCACTAATGTGTTCAGATTGATCTGAAACTGTGATAGCATGCACTTGAGCCTGAGGCACTGGTTTGCACTGGTGATCTCTCTCAAACTTATCGCCACATTTGAAACAAAGCCCTCTAGCTCTGCGGTATTCTCGTAACTGACGAGCTCTGGCTAAATCATCAGAAATTGCTTTAGCTTGCTCCGGCACACCAGTGGGACGCTGAGTAATGCCGAACCTGTGGACGGAAGCTGACTTCTGATATTTAGTGCGTAGCCTTTCCCATTTTTCTTCTTGGATCTGTGCCAGAAGGAAGGCCTTCTGAATCGATTCAGGTAACTGTATTTCTACTTCATACCTGATTTCATTCTTCAGTCCCAAAACAAAGTGGTTAATAAAAAACTCCTCGGTACAATCGGTACATGATTTGTTATAGGCCTTCACCTTGTACATGGCAGCTTCGAAGTCATTTCTGTACTCTAACACACTTCTAGATTGTTTAACTCGAAGCAATTCTCTGATATATCTTCTGGAGTCAAAAGCCCCAAACTCTGTTTCTATTGCCATAATGAATTGTTCCCATGTACTCCCTGGATGTTCATCCTGATAAGCCTGGAGCCACATAGCAGCATTGCCCTCCATGTGCATGGCAGCCGTTGTGACCCACAATGATGGATCAATATCATACAGCTTAAAATACTGTAAACAACGGTTTGTCCATAAGCGTGGTTCATCTCCCTCAAACTTGGGAAACGACAACTTCGGAATGGGTGGTTTCTTCTCTGAATACCAACCCTCCTTCGTTATAGTTGTCGTATGCATATCCGAACGCTGGAGATCAGTGCCAAACCTCCAAGGTGGTGCTGGACATCGGCCCAACAGACCCGCCGATGGAGCAGTAAGATCTCCAACTGGATGAGGTGGAGTTGTATACATGGGATGTGGCGTGCTCATCTTGGCATCTTCATCTGCTCGAACCGAGGATTGTGCTCCATGAGTCTCCTTCACCGAGTCCATCATTTTCTGAAATTGATCCATTAACCCCATGATCACAGTATTATGTTCTTGTACCTGAGCTTGTATTACTGGTATCGCATCCACCGGTTTAGTCTTCTCCACTATAAACTCCAAATTGGCCTTCATGGATTCCCATCGGTCATCAATTTGTTCCCACCGTGCGTCGGCCTGATCAACCATCTCGCCCATGGCTTTGAGCACCAACTTGGTCTGCTCTGAAGGTTTTGGGGGCACCGTGACTGCTCACGACCGAGTGAACCAGATTTGGGAAAAAAATTTGTGCGAAAATGCTCGAAATCAATCGCTTGATTCCAAGCTTCTCCAACCCTCTTCCGAAATTTTACCACTCAAGGTCGGATCAGACACCAACTGCTAGATAATTACCTGAGAAATTTTCGTGGCCGACTTAGTTGCTGGTGCATGCGGATCGCGAGGACTGATCGACTCTGATACTAGATTGTGATGATCAAGGTTCCAGGTAGCCGAAGAACGAATCAACAGGCAAATCAGAACAGGAAGAAGCAAGAAAAAGGAAGAACAGAAGAATACTTGAGCGAGAAGAAAGAATCCAGGAGAGGATAGGAGAGGGGAATTTTCATTTCTATTTCCCACTGCTTGTCTCTTTCGCGATTACAAAGCTTTATACTCTGTGCTCACAGTTTTTACCGCACAATCAACCATTACAAGTTACCGCTACAATAATTTTTCGACAACACTGTTCACCGTCACCTGGGCACTAAACACCGTTCGATTTCACTTGACGCATCCAGACCGATCGATCAAACCCCTAAAGTCTCCGTCTCCTTCCCGCCTGAAATGATCTTTGCGCCACCTTCACTCTGCTCCATAGCTGTTGCGCTGACAGCTACTCATCTACGTCGGCGGGGTCACGCTCACAGCGTATGTACAGGCGGATGGCGGAGGCGCGAGGTGGGGCCCTCCCCTCCGAGGCTCAAGGCAAGCACAGTGCGCCCGGTGTGTGTCAGTGGAGGTGAGCGCGTGGTGGTGATAGGCACCATCGACGACGAGGGCAGTGGGCGGGACGCGCTGTGAGTGTTTGTGGTGCGCCCCCGCCGGAGTTCGCAAGCTTCTTTTTTTCTGTGTGTGTTTGACGGATCTCGCCTGCCACCGTCGTGCCCATTGGTCGGCCATCCCCATTCCCGACCAAGAAGGCAAGAAGACTACTTCCTTGGATTGTGTTCGGCTTCGGATATCCGATATTTAGCTTTTCGAAAATAACCAAGATTATTGCACTACCCCCAACACTACCGCCTATGTAGGACCGGTATTACTGGGCTTAAGCAACAAGAAATGAGCATTACACCCTTTTCTAGAAAAGGACTACTGTCTATGTGGGTCGATACTACCGCATTTGCAGTAGTACAACTCCCAGATGGGCAGTAGTGCCGACCGAGTACACCCCAAAACACACAGTTTTGGAAAAGGTCTATCGACCACTAGAGTCGGTACTATTGCACCTGTGGCAGTACCACCCTAAGTAGGTTAGTAGTGCTGGCCTAGGCATGCCCCAAAAACATGCACTCGGTAAAAAAAACACTGGCCTCTGGGACCAGTACTACCACACATGCGGCAGTACTACTCTTAGGAGGTCGGTAGTGCTGACCTAGGGCAGACCCAAAAACAACCCTCTTTGACAAATAATAACCAGCCTCTTGAGCCAATGCTGTCGCCCTTGCGATAGTACCGCTCCTAAAAGATTGGTATTGTCGATAATACAGATTTTCAGAGGACTTTGAAGGATTTTTTGAGAAATACACATGACTAAAGTATGAATTTGAGCCATGACACTTGATTAACTTCAAGCTATTCACCAAAGATCCATCTTAATAGTATAACACCTACACTATCAACTCAATCTTTTCTCCAAATACCTAGATCGGCAAAAAGATAGAAAATGGTCCTTATAACTCATACCTTAGAGTTAGCTTGATGTTCCAATTTTTTTATAGCTCAACGATTTCACCTCTTCACAGGACCAACCTATTTTTTATAACCTTAAGAAAAATTATTAATCCTTAAAATATGATTTTTATTAATTACCAAAACCAAAAACGAAATTTGGGGCCTAGATGCTCCACCTTTTATAGCGTGTAGGCCATTGTATCTTTCTTTAATCTGTCACAAATCATAAACCGTATCGGCCTCTATCACTTGTAGATAAAATTCCCTATTTGAATCGATATTGACTAGAAATCCAATTTTAACTTAACCTTACAATATCGGCCTCAACTTCTAAAATACAAATTCCTCATTGATCCGATATAAGTTAGAGTCCTTTATCCATACTGAAACTCTTTATTTATACTTGGACTCTATTTCCTAAATCGGCTACTCTGGCCAAATTCTGGTGTTAACACATGTACTGGGGCATTCCTCATTATATATGTTGTTAATCAGTGTACTCAGCATCCCTAAAAATTTAGTATACTCTGCGTGCCGACTGAGGAAACTGAGTAGGGTTCCAAATTTTATTTTTGGTTTATATCTCGCTCCCCACCAAAATTTTGTTATTTCGAATAAAATTTGGATAAAATTCAAAAAGCAAAATTCAAATCCGACTGAATTTCAGATGAAATATCCGAAATTTCAAATGAAATTGCCAAAATTTGGGCAAAATTTTTCAACTGAACAAAAAAATAGTACAAACAATATCAAAAAAATCTAAAAATTTTTTATAGAGGTTCCATACACATCAATTATGTTACCATAAAATTTAGATGATTATATTATTTGAGAAATTTTTGAAAATTTAAACATTGCTACTGTCTTGATAAAACCCTGACCGGCAAGTTAACCATGTTAGAAATTTTTGAAATTTTTTTGGATGGTCTTGATATAACATTAATGTTTATATAAAATTTTTATGTGATGATACTGCTTAAAGAATTTATAAAAATTCTAACAATACTACATCCTCATAAAAGCCTCGTGATTAATACATATATTTGCTTTAGCAAGCAAAAAAGGTTTAAATTTTTTGAAAATTTTTCAGAATGGTGATAAGGAAATGCTTAAGCTCTCATAAAAAATTAGAATTATGATCACACCCTAGTGCATTTATAAAATTCATACAAGGCACGCAGTACCATTTATGTTTTTTCTCTTCTTGATTTTTGAAATATAATATAACAAATTAAGTTCAATGCTTAAATAGATTTGATTGACAAAAGAAAAAGTTTAAATTTTTTTAAAAATTTTATAGAATGTACTGAGGCAATTATTAATCTCTCATAAGAATTTTAGATCATCATCACACTCGAGAAAATTTATAAAATTCGACAAGATTCTTGTCCCAATTATGTTCATTATATTTTTATTTTTTCAAGATAACAAATGAAGTTAAATTATTTTGAAAATTTTTATGTATGATCTTACACTATTAAAGATAGTACCATAAAATGTTTAGATCATTATCAAGCTTATAAAATTTTATAAAAATCTAAAATTTTTCTATCAAAATTTTAAAATGTCTCAAAAAATCGGTTTTGCAACAAATTGTCATAGAAGATGACTTTTTTAAGAGTTATTGTACCAAATCTGGTCAAATCCAGCCCTAAAAGTTCAAAAACAGGCCAAAAATCATGAAATTTCACCGAAATTTGGTGAAATTTGCCAAAAATGAAATTACTATAGTAATTTCAAAATTTTAGTTTTTAATCAACCGATAATTTGGATTTTGTGGTGGCCTGAAATCTAAAATTTTGGGAAAAATTCGCCGAATCTGTGAAATTTCTATCTATGAAACTGAGTGTCTGATTCTGATCTGAATTATTGGTGTGATTTTGTATGTTTATGCCTGATCAATCGTCCGAGTCCATCTAACAGATTAAATCAAGGGAGACGTTGTTTTTTTCTAAAAAAAGATGGAAATCGAATTGAAGATTAAGTTGGTAGAGTTTTGAATAATGGATTTCTAATTCAAGGAGCTAACATAAGATTATGGCTCGGGGCTTAAAACTAGTTTCCAAAAAATCAGTATGCCCTCTAAATGGATCAGCTTTTAAACGACTTTAGGTATAAGTTAGAAGTCATATATGACTAGTAAAACCTAAAAACATGATAATATATGTTTTAAGGCTTATTACTGAGAAATTAGCTATTTACCAAAACCTTCTCATAAAAAGCTACAGCTAGTTTTCAATCGAAAAGTCAAAGAGCCACTTTTTCAGAAAATCTGCCGCTATCCTAAACACAAACTATCTCTGTTGATCTCCTCTTAAGGGCTTGTTTGGGAATGAGTATCCCGGCCGGGATCCCCTCGTAATCCTCGGGCCGAAGTTCCACGGGAGAAATTTCAGCAGGCCACGTAAATGGACTGTTTGGGAGCCCTTCGCAGCGGAGTTTTATCGGCCGCTCGAGTCAAATTCCGGGGTTAGAAAAAACTCCTCAACCCTAGGGAAATTTTATCCCGGTCGCAGAACCTCACGCGACGGCACCTCTCGCGACTCTCCCCCATCGCCGCCCCTTGCGACTGCGCCTCGCGACTCCGGTGACATCTCTTGCTACCCAATGCTGTATCTCCTCGGTTACCTCGTCCTCTTCCTCTTCCCAATCTCTATTCCTTTTGCTAGGTTTTCGTTGACCCCTTTTTCTCATAGATCTGGTGCTCAGGGGCTCGAGGGATCAAGAAACACTTGTTAGGAGCTCAGGGGATCAAGAACACCTTGTTGTAGTTGGTTTTGGCTCGCCACTCCGAATTCGAGGGGTCTCTGTCTTCCTTCCACCTTGCCGCCTTCTACGAGGAGGTGCTTATTCCGCTCTTTTGATCCCACAGCTCGGAAATTTATTTTCCTTATTGATCATGCTTGCTATCACTTCTGTGGTGATCATTGTACTTGTACTATTGTGTATTCGTCAGCATATAAATCTAATGTCACACAATGTCTCCATGATTTCAGTTTTGAATTCTTTCATTAGCTCTTCATTATTGACCAACAGAGATTACCTTTGTCCAGTATAGGTGTTGCATGCTTGTTGATTAGGTACTATGCATTGCCGTTGTGTTTGTTTGTCTTTAAGAATTCTAGGATTGTTCCTATGAATTGATTGATGGCTTAAGGATTAGTGTTTTCTGTGCAGTCATTGCCTATGCATATTTTGTAATTCTGATGGTATGCGAAGAATGTTTACGGAATTATTTTTAAGTTCATTTATTGAGAATATTTATATTATCGGAAATGTCTAGTGAAATGGATGTTTCCTTTCCTATAACTTGTTTTTTGAATTCTCGTCTCCTGCATGTACAATGACTTGAAATGGTCTGACAACTTGCTTCCATTGATCTCCTACATAAGAACAGTTTCTTATCCTCCTTCTGTCTCAACGAATGTGAATTTGGAGCTCAAGAACAGAGTCAGGAAGGGAACCTTTTGTTTTTATATTTGTGATTTGTGAATGCTAAGCAGATAAGTTAAATCAATGTTGCACCTAATCATTGGTGTCGTATTAGATATCGTGCATCGTCCTGCTTCAGTCTTAAAAAAATTATTATCATATATCTTTTCTAGATATGCACCTCTTAGTATTCGTCTTGTTTAGCATACAGTAAGATCTGGATGGTAAATAGGAAGTACAGCAATTGGAGACATGAATTTCACATCAATTGATCCAAGCGAGCCTCCAGTTGATCAAGTACAAGTCAATATTGGTTTGAACCCTCTCCCTGCTACTTTAGAAGGTCAAGAAACATCAAGTACTCATCTAGAAGTTGATGAAGTAGACCATGCACCATCTCGCAGCTTACGGGCATAAAGAAGATATTCATGGGAGAAAAGCGCCAAACAAAATCAAATTGCTGGGGTTCTTGAAAGCTATCTGGAGTTCAAAAAGGAGCAAACAAAGAATTTTGCAAATGAACTTAGTGGAATAAAAAGGAATGATGTTGAATACTCAATTGGGAAGTGTGTCGCAGTTTTAGAGTCAATTGAAGAGCTGACGGATGAGGAGAAGGCAAAGGCATTGAGACTATTCAAATGTGAGCTAAATAGGGAGATCTTTTTGAACACAAAGAACCCAAGTGTTCGCCTTCTTTGGATCAGGACCGAAATTCTTACTCTCTAGGTAATTTCTATGTTTTTTGTGATATGAGTTCCTTTGTTGCTTATTTAGACAATTTGTGATATGAGTTATTTGTTTAGAGCATTTGAGCATATGAGTTACTTGTTTAGAGCATCCTCTGTTACTTGTTTAAAGATAAAATTTGTGGATATAGAGTTGTCAGTTGTCAGGACTATAGATATAAATAGAACTTTATGATCATTTGAAAGTGAAACTTCTTTTAATATGTTCATCGTTTGGTTGACTGTTTGCAGATTGATGCCGTCATAAGTTCGTATGGAATGCCATGCTTATCCTATTTTCACATGTTACTTACTCCCTTCCTATGGAACACTCTCTCAATCTTCAAAAGCTTCCTAGATTCAGCATAAAATGCATATATTACAAGGAAACAACATTCATCAGACCCCTGTTTTCTTTTTCTATCAAGATTAAGTTAGGATGTTCTTACTAAATATTCTAGCATTATTTGGAAAATCAGCCAATCGTTTTCATTCCTCACATGTTGCTATTTCAAAATATGATTTTGGCAAAATGTATTAATCTTTCGCCATTCTGACACATATTGTCTCGATGTTTTCAAGTGATTGGAATAATCAAAAGGAAGGCC
The DNA here is from genome assembly GCA_036346375.1 of Guadua angustifolia. Classification (NCBI taxonomy): domain Eukaryota; kingdom Viridiplantae; phylum Streptophyta; class Magnoliopsida; order Poales; family Poaceae; genus Guadua; species Guadua angustifolia. The sequence goes on along the minus strand of CM070504.1, from coordinate 66,252,813 downwards.
TTGATTTAAAAACTAGCTGCCGCTTACCATGCTGAGTGTGTGACGTGCTGTAAAGAGCTTCTACAGCTTCAGAGAAAATGGGAGAAGGTCTGCATCCATATTTCTCCATGATTTCCTTAGTACTTCTTCTGGCTTTCTGTATTGCTTAGTACTGCAATTCTGTCCCTTTCTTCTGTATTTGCAACCAAAACATTACTTATATGCCTGTAGCCTTGCTGATATTTTTAATTTATTTATACATGTTATGGATGCATAATTTGTTATGTTAGAAACTGCCACTTGTTTAGCACCTAGCGACAATCTTACCGTGTAAAGACAAGTTTCTGATTCTTGCTGAATTTCTCAAATTTTATATCGCAGATGCCAAAAAAAGGTGTTGAATGGAGCCCTTGAAGATGACCAAACCAGGATACATGTTATATATATGCTTCAGTCTTAAAAAAATTATGTATTGTCATATGCAACATGGTTGTAATTTCCTTTTTCTACCATGCTTTTAAGATCTTGTAGCCAAGATTAGGATCACTGTCGTATACTTCCTGGAGTTTTTAGAGTTGGACCGGAGGTATTATTATGATTATTATGAAATAGCATGGCACCGGATTTTAAATCTTAACGGTCACTGATATGTATTTTTTAAAGTTCCAACAACATTTTCAGTGACATTTCCCTCAAACAATATTTGACTTTTTAAATCTGAGCTGGTTCTTGGTAGTTTGTACCGATGATTTTTAATGCCTTTCCAATTAAACTTGCATTGGACATGTATCATTATGATGTTGTTTTTTAATTTTACATTTATTTTGAATTTTTTTTGTATGGCCGGGATTTTTATCTCTATCTTTTCCAAATAGCAATAGGGAATATTTTTCATGGAGAAATATTTCCCATGGGGAAGAAAGGGGGATTCCATGTGCATTGTAAAATCTCTCTAGAGATTTATTTTTCTGGATTTTTATTCTCTTGTATCCAAACAAGCTCTAAAAGTGGGGAAAAAAACGTCCTCCATCAGTCTAGCTATTTATGCTGACCTCATGTTAGTACTTATCAGTACGCATGCCTCCATTGTGGGGGGTTGGGGGAGGAGGTTGGGAAGCTTGTTGACTGATTGAAGAGAAGAGGAAAAAAATGAACATAAGCTCCCACAGTTACTGTTCGTTGTGCGCACCGGATGGACGAGAAAGATCGAGAAGCTGCAGAAAGTTGCACGCATGAGTGCGGTTGGCTGCCTGATAGGTTGGTGGGACGTGTCTTCTCTGCCGTTACGGCAAGAGATAGTACTGTGTCCCTGTAATTATGACAGGTGATATTTTTCTTGGTGAGGTTCAGGGTCGATGCCGTGTGTTCTGAAATCCGAAATCTGTTTTTTCCGATTAGTCTCGTACTCTCGTTGGGTCGCACAGTTCTGCGTACTACTATACTAGCGCTAGTACTGTCAAACAGAAGAGCAAGGGACAGACGTGTCTGTACAAATCACTAGTCAAATATTTTACCTTATCTTTATATATATACTATACGATTTTTTTAAATGATATATTTTTAAAAACAATTTTCAAAATTAATATGCTAAAATAATTACAGAAATATACTTCTAACGTCATTTCATTTGGCAACAGAGCAACTTTCACCAATTGAATTAGCGATAGATGCCTATTTTGTCCGGATTGAATTGATCGACAAATTATTTTATCGCTAATTCACGCCAAATGAAAAGACGATAGAATCTTGTAGCCAATTTATTTGGCAACAGACGATTGGCGGCAGAAGATCTGTCATCAATTCGACAGAGGTATATTTGTGTGTTATTTTTGTAAAATTATTTTTAAAATATATTATTTAAAAAATCTATATCATACACTACACTGATTGTTGTTGAATGGAACGTTCTAAGTTCTTCACCTAATTAACGTACCGGGCTCAAGTCTTGTGCCGTCACACTGGATTTCTTTCTAGCTAGTCTTTGGAGGCTTTTGAACTGATCAATGGGCATCATCATCAATCTCCAATTATCCATGCATGGGCCAGAAATTTCTCTCACGTACAGACGGGAGAGCCGGGAAAGTCTCGATCTATTTGTTAGTATTTGTCTCATTCTTTTTCGTCGATAAGATCTTTACCGGCCACTGCTAATTGGACGATGACTGTATGTGAGATCTCTCGATCGTGCATCCCATCTCTTCGGTAAATTATGCAATGTTGTAGTGCATTATCAACCATTGCGAATTTTTTTCTGTAGCTAACGCGACGTTTCATTCGAGCTGTTGAAACACTTTCCAATGATGCCGCAATGTGCTAGGGATGCTTGAAAGTGAAATGTTTCCATTAATCAAAACCAGTGGCGAGGTGGTGCGAAAGGACCAGAGCATCGGTTCCAATCATCCTACCCCTAGTACCCTTTTTTTAGGTTCGTAGCTTTTTTTTAATCTTCAAGGTGTCTCACTGGTCACCTGCCATTAACGCAAGAAAGCGCAACAGCACTGAATATCTTTTTATTTTTCTCCGACATACACCACTAGTCAAAACCAATGTGAACATATTGATGAGCATCAAGATTCCAATGCCATGCCCTTTCAAGACAGAAAGAGGAGGGAGAGGTTCCAATGGCCTGATTTAACTTTTGGCTTTGAAAAAAGAATGCCATCTTTCATTAGGGTGTTGCAAAGCCAGCCGTTTGCAAATGATGACCAGTTGGTAAAAACCCACAGTTTAGTACTCCATGACAGTAACACATCCCATTAGGCAGGAACAGGAGCTGCAAGTCAAACCTCTGCAATATACCATCTTGTCACACATCTTGACCTCTTGGGATATATTCACCTAATAAACAAATAATTAGTAACTATGCTTTTTTTTGTATATATATATATATATATATATATATATATATATATATATATATATATATATGTGTGTGTGTGTGTGTGTGTGTGTGTGTGTGTGTGTAGATATATGTGTGTATATATATTGGAAATATATCTTTTACTCCCGGGTGTAGTTACTCCCATCCCTGAAATACTACCTAAACGAACTTGAAATACTCCTTTATCACTTTGGGTATACTCATACACTAATTATAAGATACTCCAATGTGAGCCAGTGAAAAATTGCAAGGAGTCCATAATTTTAGCGTATTTTGCAAATACCTTCATATATGCATATAAAAAGGAGTATGTCCAAAAAATATACATACCACCTCTGAAAAAATGTATATACCACCTAGATGATCTTATATACTCGTATACTACATGTACATACCCTCTGTCACACGAGATACCCCATATATTGTGAAATACGATATAGGGAGTAATTACTCCCGGGAGTAGAAAAGAGGCTTCCTATATTGGAAATATATCTTTTAAATATTGGAAATATATAGGAAAATGATTTCATACTCCTGGGTGTATGTACTCCCACCTCCAGTATACCGTTTAAATGATGTTGTTATACCTCTTTATCCTTTTGAGTATACTCTAATACTGATATAAGATACTCTAAAGTGAGTTTCACGAAAAATTTCATCAAAGTCCACCTTTTATAGCATAATTTGCTTATATATTCCTTTTACATATGGAAAAGGATATGTAGCAAAAAAATAAAAGGCTCGATGAAAATTTTTAATCATATCACATTAAAGTATCTTAGAATTATTATTGAAGTATATCGAAGTGATAAAGGAGTATAAAGCATTCATTTAATGGTATATTAGAGGTGGGAGTATGTACTCTAGGAGTATCTAAAAGCTTCATATATATATATATATATATATATATATATATATATATATATATATATATATATATATATATATATATGCACACAAACGATGAATATTTTTAATAATACATTTTTATTCGAATTTCAAAAATATTCCAATCGAAAAAAATTCAGAATATATGCCGCACGCCCAACGTATGCGGTGGGCCTAAATAGAAAAAATACACGGCGACAAGTGCCCGGCGCCGACGTGTTCTCCCGTCAAGATTGCTTAACGCAAAGGACAGAACCGAACGGCGCTCGTCGATGGAGAACGTATGCATGGTTTAAAGGAACCTCGCTGACGACGAAAGTGCTATAGAAGAGGTCAGCTGCCATTTAAAAGTGCTAGAAGGGGAATTTTTTGTATTTAATATTTTTTGTTGACAATTTTTGTTGTAAATTGGTTGTACATAATTGTCCTGTAATGAATCGGAAAAATTTATTTTATTTCGTTAGTGATACGCATTTTACTTAGGGTTTTCGTAGCCTCGTAAGGTCCGCCGAATATGGCGTAAAAATGACGGAAAAAAGCACGGCGCTCACGCAACGCGGGCATACCACTTCGCGATCGGTGGCAGATGGTTTCGGACGTAGGCCCAAAGATTTTGTTACCAAAATCGGAAAATGCACTCATGCACGAACGACGTAATCGTGGGCCACTTAGGGTTTTCGTAGTCTCAGGACAGTCGGACATGGTCCAAAAATACGAAAAAAATCAAGGGCGGCCTACGCAATGCGGGCTACCACTTACGTATGGGCGAGATAGCCGACGTTGCCTCGGCATTTTGTTGCTAAAATCGAAAAACACTTACTACCACGTAAAACCATGGAAACTTTTACGACGTCGAAAAATTTTGAAACTCTTTATGGAGTTCCCTGATATATCGCTGATATTACCATAAAAATTTCAAATTATTTTAAGATATGAGGAATTTTTAAAATTCAAACAATACATATATAAGGGCACATACAATCAAAGTTCGGATGATAAAATAAGCAATAGATTAGATGATATTACAAGGGCATTACAACAAGGATTTAACTAACTAACTAAAGCACTGTTCGTCATGGTGGAACAAATGATCGTTCGCCTATCTCGGGTACAAACCGTAATGATGTCATACATTTTCTCGTGATATTACCCCGATTCGCTCTAATTTTATGATTTGTCCTCTGACACCGCTCAATCCCTACTATGAAAGAACTCCATGGGGTTCGCGAAGGTTCTCCAAATGTCCGCCGATTGGGTGGCCTATGCCGCACGTCTCGGTGTATAAGACTTAAATTTTGGTTGTTGTTTATGGATTTCGCCCTCCCATATGGGCATGTCATCCCGATTCCCTGTCCCTATGTTAATACCACCCGGTTCCCGGATGGTCTGCATAACGAGTCAAGGATTTGTTGCGTGTTGCGAGACCTCGGCCGCTTCCTTGTCCCTTCTTCTTCGAGAAGAAGAACCCTCCCCTGACTTGCTGTTGGCTGCTGGAGACATGCGGAGACGCCGCCTGCTTCTTGCTCAGACTCCACTATATGGTGCAGAGCTTTGTGTTGGGCTTATCCTTGAACAACCGAAGCGTGCCTCGCGCACAATACAAGATGCCCGCTTTGGTCGTTGCATAACAATCGTAGGCGATTCGGGTTTGGCTTTTCTTGGCGGTAGTGGCACCACGAGAGGGTTGTTCCCCGCTATCCCATGCAAAGTTGCTCGAGATGTGGGTGGTACGCCTCCGGTCCACCTGGGCTTGAAGTACCAAAGACTGCTCATCCTCGCCAAGGGGCACCGAGAATCTCCGTCCGCTAGATCACCGTGGTGTATCAACCACCGCCTCCGTGCCATGTACGCAAACGCCGGGCTTTGGGTGGCCCCGGAGGAGGTTCCTCCGCTTGACTTGACCACATTCACAAGTGTCCTTGAACTCCTGTGTGCGATGAACTGCTTAGAACTACTAATTTGTGAGTTTAACAAGAGTATGACGATGAAACTCACCGATTGGTTGGGCCCTTGCACACCGCCCCGAGCTCGCCGATCTAGAAAGGACATATCCGGCGGCCTCCCACCGGTGAAGTTCTCGCCAAGCGGGGTAGGCGTCTGGCGCTTGTAGAGAAATTCAGAGTCACGCCGTTCGCCCCGCCGATCCATTGGAAGAAGCAACACCGGTCGCTAGCCGAGAAAAGAAAGAACGATGCATGAGATGGTAGTGTTACCTCAGACAGTGGACACCAAGAGTTTTACTCGTCGAGGTGCGCCACAACAAAGAGTGAGCGCGGGCGCCGCTCTCCATGGGTAGATTGCATCATCTTCGCCGGTAGGTTGCAAATGATTTGGGTCGGGCAACTCCGCGAGAACTCGCGCCGACGCCATCGCATCCGGATATTGGGGGATGACCTCTGCTTGTCAAGAGGCGACTGTAGAGAACGACATTGTGGTTTGGCTGTGTTGGATGTCTACCCTCGGACCTGCTTTTTATAGTGGTGGTGAGGGTTACTCCACACAATTACAGCTCTTGATGCAGCTGTGTGCAGCGGTTGTCATTTCATGGCGTGTTGCGCGGTTGTCATTTAATGGCGGTTGTCGTCTCACCGTAAAGTCGCTAGCAAGAAGTAGTCACATCGCTACCGAAAAGCTCGCTGCGGTGTTGTCGTGGTCGACTTAGTAAAGCCGCTAGCAATGAGTAGTCACATCGCTACCGAAAAGCCGCTATGCAGTTGTTGTCGGTCGCTTGGTAAAAGTTGCTAGCAGCCGAGTAGTCACATCGCTACCGAAAAGTCATATGCGCCTCATTGTCGTGTCTTCGTGGTAAAGGTGCTACCAGTGAGTAAAGGTGCTAGGTGTGTGACAAAGCGCCTAGCCGATGAAAGGAACAACTAAGTAACGAAGATTAAGTTTACAAAAATACAAATGCAAGTGCAACATATTTCAAATGAAACACTTAGTACATAAGATATCGCAATAATAAAATCAAAGAAACTACTGCTGGCTCACTCTCGGGAGGCCTCCTCCGAACTCCGGTCCCGCTGAGTACGCCAATCGCGTAGGCGCGCGGTGGGCCTCTCTGCCTAGCCGAGGCGCCGCGCACGCGGCCGAGTAGCTCGCCGCTGTGCCGGGCGCCTCCATCGCCGACTAGGTTCTGCCGGTGGTGGCGCCTCAGACGGCCAGGATGACGATGCCCCACCCCAAAGACGCCCGTGAAGAGGTAATCACGGTAGTCCTCTGGTCCGGAGCACGCCTCGCTGTCGTAGTCGCCGAGCGTGTCCAAATGCGGCGCTAAGAAGTGTGGCTCGGCCTGTACCAAATAAAGAATTGTTTTGAGCATTGTAATACGCGATTGTAACACTTGAACAAAGGCATTTCAAGATCACCAAAGCCCGACCGGCCATGAGCGTTGCCTCTCGCAGCCGCGGCGGACCTGTGAAGACGCACTGGCGCACTCGCCCCGCAGCGGGCGCACTCGCGGGACGGTAGGGAGGCCGGACCCGACACCGAGGGCGCTGTGGTCGAAGCTGTCCGCAGACACCTCCCGACGTAGCGGGTGACGCCCTTCGCCACGCCCTTCCCGTGGTCGCCTAACTGCATAAGATGCGGCTCCTCAGGCTGGATAGTGCAAGCACGTCTACCGCAAAATAAATTACGGATTAGTTAGCAAAATAAATTATGAATTAGTTAGCACAAAAATTATATCAAGGTATGACGCAACGCATAAAGCGTGTCGAACCGAGTCCATATGGAGGGGGTACGGTTCCGCCACCACGGAACGTGTCAGGAGGATCGGGTCGACACGCATCAAACGCACACGAAGTCCGGGAGTGTACCACTGCACGCCTAGACGCCCAAGACGTCCGAGGGCACATACCGACGTAGACGCCCTCGAGGGTCGCTTCCTCACTCTCAAATTTCAAGGCAAAGATACGGCGTATGTATCAGGTGGTCGCAGTCGTCCCTTCCATCGCGGCTCGTGGGTGAAAAATAAGTACAACGTTATTAGATAGCATTACGCAAAGAACAATTATAAAAACATCAATACAGGAACTTACGAGTGGGCGCATGGTGGGACTACACGGACGTCAGTGTAATCGGGAACACTCGTCGAGACTAAATCGCCTCATCACGCGATGGACACAGAGCCTCGACGTGGACGCCGAACACGAGGAACCGACGGTGAACCAAGATTGCGCGCCTCGGTGCAAAGGTGGACAAAGCCACTGGGTCACATGGCGCTGGCAACTCGCGTCTCACAGACGGCGCCCAATGAACGCGGGTCGCCGGTGGAGGTGGTCGAACGCAATGGGCGAATCGCGTATACTACCCGCATACAAAAGGCCCAAACCAGGTCAGAGTCACGATAGAACGTGAACCGTTAGTACTCGAAAAGTTAAACAAAAAATATCAAACACGTGATTGCAATATCGCACTTCGCCGCAGTGCACGGGATGGTGCCCATGGTCGGACCGTCGACGCCACCGGGCCGCCTGGGTGCCCACCACAGCCGCAGGTCGATCTGGGCGGCCGATCTGGAACCTCTCAGACGCCCACAACTGAGAAAGATTGGACATCCTCCAAGATCGAGCCCTACGAACCGCAGGTACACCCGACGCAGAGTGCACTAGGATTTCTTAACCTCGAAAGTCCTTCTTAATGATAGAGCCCAATCTTTCACAAGATCCCGCACACCTCTTTTGTCGGGTACATACTATTATGCCTAACCTCATTATCACCAGATCGCCAAGGCATCTCCCTCATTTCATTGACAACCATATTTTTAAATTGTCTGCGGCTCCACTCTATTTGGCACAAGCGGCTCCGCACTCTCCTCCATCTTCCTCATCCGACTCATCGTCGCCCCTCCTCTTCTTCGCTTCTCACAGACTCACGGTCTTCCTCTTCCATCCTAGCTGTTATTTCCTCAATTTGCTCACCTTCGCCTACCAGCCCCCGCGCTTCTTGGCCAACATTTCCATCATCCTCCGAATCAACTCTGTTTCACCACTTTGTCAACATGTTGCTCATGGCTAGATCTCCCAATTTCAAGGTCACCGGTCGAGCTCATTTTGAGGCCGACTACACTCACCGGCGCCCAACTCGCCATCGGGGGCAACATCCTCTCATATGCTCGCACTAAAAGCACTCGATTCCATCCCCTGCTCGCCTCACATATGATCTCCACGATGCGGTTCCTTTAGCTCAACTAACTCCCAAAGAATAGTGTCGCTGCACACTACATAGGCAAAATACCTTCAACTCACACTTGTCTTCTTCCATCCGAAAAGTATAATACAACCATTTCAACACGGAACCAAATGTGCGCCTCGAGCCTACTCAAACTTCTGTCCACATACTGCATGTTACTTAGATCTCGCACCCTCCAAACCATGCATTACAACCCCATCTCCATAATAAATCCTAAATGGAACTCGTTTCGCCATATCTCTAATCCATTCATTCACCCACTAATTAATTATCTTCCGTACAAAATACTATGACGAATATAACTATACCTACATGGTACGAAAATATATATCTAACCGTAAAAACATCTACATTCCTAATAATTCATATCGATGTAGTTATATCTACGTAAAAAAATTACATTTCCATCAATATGTACCGATATACCCTATCCGTAAAAATTCATTGCTAACAATACATACATTCGTATCGATGTACTTATATATTAAAAAATATTCATTCAGAATTATATTTCCTTCAATATATACCGATATACTCCTATCCGCAAAAAATATCTAAATTTTCTAAACTAGAACTAGTCATGTGACCTATCAATTTACCTACATTTATCCGTAACATACATCTATAACTATTTCTAATCTACCACTATTTATCGCTACAATGCTCTAGATCTAACTATTTCTAACATATCATAATTTCATCGATAAGAAAAGTAAACAACAAAATTTACCTCAAAACAAAGGGCGCAGAATCCTTCTTCTTCCTTCTCTCTTCCCCTCTCTTCCTCTTCCTCTTACTTTCCTCTCTCGTTCTCTTCCGCACAAATGAGAACAAGATCAGCGGTAGCTCATATAAACGCTCTCGTCAAGACGACCATCGCGGGCGACAGAACCCGCTACCTTCATTGGTCGCGCGACGACCATCGGTCGATTTTCATCGTCGACTTTAGTCGGCGACAGTGCCTTTTCGCTTCTATCGCGACGTTCGCTGCGGCGACAGACGCTGCTTTCGGTTCCCGTCGACGTTCGCGCGGCGACAGAGGCTACCGCCGCCGCCGCATTCTGTCGCCCGGGTATTTTTTCTATTTATTCTCGCCGCACGCTGGACGGCGGCGAGGTATATTTCTGAATTTTTTTTCGGTGGAATATTTTTGAAATTCCGAATAAAAAATGTATTATTAAAAAAAAATTCCACAAACGATAGCGCTAATATGTGCTTACACGTAGCAATTCCTATTCTACGAGCGAGCTATTACCCCCCCACCCCGTCGCGCAGCAATCCGTTACTAGTCGCAAGCATACGACCCATGGACATAGCCCGGCCCGAAAACTTCTACAGGGTAAAGGGCAGTAATCAATTACGAAAACAATCGCATATCCCTTCCGTGTCGGCGGTAAATCAAACGGGAACTAATGAAAAACATAGTGAAAAAAGTGTATTATGTAGTAAATACCACCCTTGCACCACATTACAGCTGAAGAATAGATCTGACCTGAATTTACTGTCAACATGTAATGTGGTACAATATCAAACTAAAAATGTTTACTTAGTGGTAAAATCCGATGCAGCAGATAATAACCTATTGTTGGAATATGTAGTAAAAAAGACTGTGAACCTGTCAATATAATCTAACTAAATCTGAACATAAAATCTCTTCATTCTAATACTAAAATCTATACATGTAAACAGTAAATATTGATCAATACATTAAACTTGTATCAATGTGTTGTTCTCATTGACAGTAATATGCTGATGAAAACCATACACGAATTGTAACTGTCAATAAAAAGTTATGGCTAAAATAATGAAAAATCAGATTCATATACAAACAAGAAATACATTTATTAGTCGACTATACGACGTAACTAGTAATGTTAGTCTCCAGTCATTGGTTTGAAACCTCAATACAGAATATGCAGTACTATTTTTTTTCCGTCATTGGTAGTGGGTTGTAGCCTTTCCACAGAACAAGAAAATTAATGTGATAGGAATGATTTGAAAACCTGTAAGTAAAATCTAACGAAACCTGGACGTAAAATCTATTTATTCTATTAGTAAATTCTATTTATTCCAAAAGTAAATATTGATCAATGCATTAAACTTATATATACCGTGAAAACCATACATGAATCGTAACTGTCAATAAAAAATGGCTAAAACAGTGAAAAATCATATACATGTATAAATAAGAAACATATTTACTAGTCAGTCATGCAATGTAACTAGTAATGTTAGTCTCCTGTCGCTGCTTCGAGACCTTAATACTGCATATATATAGTACTATTTTTTTCCGTTGTTGGCAGTGGATCGTGGCCTTTCCACGTAACAAAAAATTATTGCAATAGAAATGATTCGAAGACTTGTAAGTAAAATCTAACGAAACCTGGACGTAAAATCTATTTATTCCAATAGTAAACTCGTTTTATTCCTAAAATAAATATTGATGGATGCATCACCACCACTTTGCCGGTACTCGCAATGATGCTGCTCAAGCACGTGGCAAATCGAAAAAGTGATCGTGGTGTTAAAGGGTAAGGTGCCCGAGTATATCACCACTAGCACATAGTGCAGCGGGCTTCACAGATATAGCTCTACTCGTACTAACATCACACGTATAACTCTCATCAAACAAACGCTCACAATTTCGCTATATAAATAGGAAAACATGAAGCACCCAAGGTGAGGTGGTATTAAGGGGCTGTTTGGTTGCCTTCTCTCACGAGTCTGGCCCGTTTGACTCAGTCAGGCTGATGGGATACGGGATGCATAGATGCAGAGACGGTGTTTGGTTGAGTATTTAGTAAACAGGTATTTTGAAATTTATATAGCAAGTGTAGTCTAGTTTTGTTCGAAAAAATATCAAGAACCCATTTTTGAAATCGGTTCGGTAATCGGAGATCCTAATCAAAAGATATAAACAAAAAAGAAAAAAAAAAAACTTACATAGCCACATGACACCGCATGCATGGTTTATTATTGTGGATGACAGTGGCCCCTTACGCAGAACACGAAGCTGCCATGCGTTGCATCCAGAGATACACCCATTTTCTCCGTATCTCCAGAGCCGGCTACATGGAGAATCTTATATCCAGAGAGTTAGGCTCAAAACTAGATGTAGGCAACCAAATATAAGAAAAAAAAACAAAATTATGCATTTATAGATACAAATCTTTATATATACAAGCAACCAAACAGCCCCTAAATAACTGCCGTGCAGCTGAGAAACTGGGCCATAAGCCCATCGATCACTAATGTACATGGCCTGTAACATGCAATATTTTCTACTGCATGCACATTATATTACTTTGTACACATATATTACTTCATAGAAAAAAGGACTGACTTATTTGGTAAAAACTATATCTATTTGTAGTAGAACCGTTCATAAATTTGAGCTATCAATATATAGTTAAGGCTAAAACAACGAAAAATCATAATTTACTACTTTTGTAATACAAGTTGATATTGCAACCACAATATTTTAGAATTTATTAAATTTATTAAATTGTGCACTTCTGTTTTTGCGTTTACTAAATCTATCACACACTATTACTATAACTAATGCGTAAACTTTACCTAATGTTTTCAAAATTTACAATCTATATCCTAAAATATTACTACCATAATATGAACTTCTATTCATGCGAATCCTATAAACACTTGTGCCTAAAAAATTCCTTATAAGACACACGGTTACATTAGGAAAATATGACATCAAATTTTAAAGATGAACGCGGAACTGAACGCCGCAATAATATATGGGCCTTAACCTACGGAACTGAACGCAGCCCAAAACTATCTTCTAGTCATGTGCTTGTTCGGACTGGTTGCACGTAGAATTTCCTATTCTACATGCACGTATAGAATAGGATATATATATATATATATATATATATATATATATATATATATATATATATATATATATATATATATATATATATATATATATATACACACACACACACACACACACACACATACATATGGTAGCGCTATTCAACTCCCGAGTGTAGAATAGCTATTCTGCGCTCTGGCCGGAGAAGCACACACAAACAACAGCATATTGAGTTAATGCGTTGCAAACAATGCTAGTAAATGCAACTTGGTAGTAAATCACAAAATATTTTGCTATAGAATAACTGATGAATTTAATGCAAATCAGTTAGATGATCAAACCGACTAGTTAATATATTTTATAGTTTGCACACGAATCTATTTTCTCTTTATTTTAGCCTTATTTTTTATTGGTAGCTCCGATTTATAAATAGTTTTCACCGGTAGCTTACTGACAGTAAGAGGAACAGAATGATATAAGCCTCACTATTAAAACAGTAATTTTACTGATTGATAACAAAGATTACTATATGTAACACATGAAATTACTATATTTAAAATATAAAGTTATTACATCTACAACATATTCTGCACACATCAATCGTTTGGTAGAAAAGTCCTTGAAAATTATATGTACAAATCCTGAAAAAATCTTTAAAAAATTACCATAGATAGGGGATGTGAACTTCTACTGTCTTGTAAAATTTGAATACTAAACTCAGTCACATTTGAAAGATATAAAAATGATAAATTTACTATTCATCACTAATTAGAGCTTGTCAATTTAAATATATTTTAAATTTGATATTTAAATTTTATAAGACTGTAGAAGTTCACATTCTCGATGTATGATAATTTTTTGAGAATTTTTTAGAACTTGTACATATGGTTTTTAGTTATTTGGCAGTAAAAGTCTATGAAAACTATATGTACATATTCTGAAAAATTCTCAAACAATTATCATAGGATAGCGGTATAAAATTTGAATACCAAACTCAGTCGCATTTAAAATATATAAAAATGAAAACTTTACTATTTATCATTGATTAGCATTTGTTAATTTCATATCTTTCAAATACAATTGAATTTGGTTTTTAAATTTTACAGAGTAGTAAAAGCTCATCTCCCCTACATATGGTAATTTTTTGAGAATTTTTTAGAACCTATATATATAGTTTTCATATAATTTTACTACGAATGACTGATCTATGTAGGATCAGTAATTGGATTTTACTATTATACTATATGTATAGGTAGCAGAAATTACTACGTCATTGACCTATATATGGTAACAGAAATTACTATATATGTAACATGAAATTATTATATATACAACATAAAATTACTATATCTCCAACATATTATACAATCGATCACTCATTTTCAGAAGAATTTTATGAAAACTATACATATAAGTTTTGAAAAAATCTCAAAAATTACCATAGGTAGGAAATATGAGTTTCTACATTCCTGTAAAATTTGAATACCAAACTTAGTAGCATTTAAAAGATATGAAAATGATAAATTTACTATTCATCATTGATTAGCTCTTGTCAATTTCATATCTTTCAAATGCAATTGAATTTGGTATTCAAATTTTGCAAGGCTATAGAAGCTAACATTTTCTACGTATGATAATTTTTTTGAATTTTTTAGAACTTGTACATATAGTTTTTTAGTTATTTGTGTCGGGACTGGATTTCCAAATCCGAACCCTCTGTGTTTACCCGTGCTAGTCCAGGAAAAGCTAGCACACACAAGGAAAACAAATGATGATAACACGTCATATCACAAAGAGATAATGATAATTAAGCAAAAGGAGATAGCTTTGTAACCACATTATTACAAGTAAACAAGCCTTATGGCTTAAGTTCGAAGAAGCGGTGAAATAAGCGATTAGTAGCAGTATGAGCCCATCCATATGCCCATCGTGCAATCGAGTGCACGCGCCTAGTAGTCCGGATCGCCTTCATCAAATCCACACGCATAGAATTCATAATCACCTTGACATTAAACTCCTCCGGGAAAATTGGGATGTTGCAAGGGTGAGTACACACGCGTACTCGCAAGTCTTGGAAACATAATGCATGATAACTATATGCAAGGCTAAATAATTGAAGGCATAATATGGTTCATTTGCACAAGCGAGAATTTAACTTGAAATAACAATAGTAATTTCATAAAGCAATATTTGACAAAATGTAAATAAATAATAATTGAATTTGATGTATAACAATTTCATAGGTTCCAACCACCCGATTGGCTTCAACCACCAAACCAAAACCCGAGAGTTCCATCCACTCACGGTTTTTCCAAAACATTGTTTTCATTTAAAACCAAAACCATAAAATCTACAATGTGCTAGCGTACCTCGCCTGCCCTTGACCGTGGGCACGGCTACTTAAGTAGTTTTAACTCTGCAGAGTGTGTACACCTTACCCACAAGACATGATCGACTCTTGTTGCCATGCAATTAACACACTTCCTTTAGTGTGTCGGCAGAGAGATCATGATAAGGCCTTTACAATGTACGACACCACTACCAACTTCGTCCGCTAAGGTTTCACCGCTGTTAAGGTTAAATCCACCCAGTACAGAAGCCCCCTCTTGCGCCTTGCAAGTGTCTCCATCCGACACCCACATTCAACCAATGGCGAAGCCAATAACGACGCGCACAAATTAATTAGCCAGGTCGTACCCATATAGACTTGTGGTTGTACGGTAAAGCTCGGTCCAAGGTAACACACGCTTCGGTCCTTAATTGACTAGGGCGGAACAAACACTGTACAAGATCTCGTGCATCCCGCACCCACCAAACAACCATCCGCCTCGGTCTAAACTATTTTCATTTTATTTCAATTAAATAATACCAGCAATACCAATTGCCATAATTTCACAATTAATTTTGAACAATGATTGAAAGAATTTCCATAATAGTAAGATACCGAGGTATTTAAGCAAGACTAAGCAATTCTACCGTTCCATACCACATTATTAATTATCATCAATTACAATACTTAATATTATCTAGGGTGTCAAGGTTGTCATGATTAATGTCAATGAGGGCATAACAAAGTTGGAATTTAGCTAAGCATTAAAATTGCATTTAAAGTACTTTACGCAAAATGATAAGCATGCATAGTTTAAAACAAAATATAATTTTCATAAAATTTAGGATCAACATGTTCAAGGAAGACTTGCCTTCAATGCCTCCCGCTGGTTCTACCTCCGCCGGATGATCCGCCTGCGCTTCAACTGCGTCGTCTACACGTAAAACGAGAATAAAATAAAAAAATTCAAATAAAATACAAAAATCAAAATAAAGGTACTGGCAGATAGAGCATGAATTTAGACGAATTTAGAAATTTGAATCACTAGAATCGGAGTTCGGACGGAGGAGAACGGGCCTTTGGAAGTTTCTCGGGAGAGAAAATCAGGAAAATTACTAAGGGGTGACATGTGTCAGATTGCGATTGGCTGAATTTCGGAATTTCGGGAAAAAACAGAAAAAGAAAATAAATAACGACTGACATGTGGGGACCACATGTCAGTGACTCGGTCTATGGTGAACCGAGTTCACCGAGGAGCTCACGGGCGATGTGCTGGTCACGCTAATGTGGCAGCCACGCGAAGGGTTAGGTTTGACATGGTAACAACGTGGCGGCTGACGGGGCAGCTTACCAGGCAAGACACGCGGCGCGCATCGGACGATAGCTCAGGATCGGACGGCCGAGAGATGAAGATGCAGCGAGGTTGACGTGGCTTGATCCGAGACGTCGACGAGCGATCGGACGGCGGTGAAGCGAGGCGTAGGTGTGGCAACGTGGAACGATCTGGGGCGTCGACGAGTGATCGGATGGCCACGAGCGAGTAGAGGAGGTTGACGGCGAAGCGGCGGCGCTAACACGCCGGAGGTGGAGAAGACGACCTGGAAATCGACGGAGATGGCTCGGGTTAGCACGGAGCGGGGAGAGGATGATGCGCGGATTCGGTACCAAAACTACTGGCGGAGACTCACAATGAGGAGAAATGGCGGGAAGGTGCAAGATGACGGCGGAACTTCGGCGAGGTTGTACGGGCACACGGTGGCATCCCAGCCGGCGAGAGGTGGGGCAAAGGAGGCGGCGCGGGGAGGCGAACCTCGGGAGGCGTTCCACAGGGCTTTAAATAGCCTCGGGACACGTGGAAAGCACGGAAGCCAAGAACGGCGCGTGGCTAGGGTTTGCATGGCGGTGGCGCAGCGCGGTGCGACGTGGCGTGATCAGAGCCGTCCACGCGACGACGATCCGGCGGTGCGACGCGCGGGGCGAAGATCAACCGTTGGATCGGAATCCCACGGTGAAGAATGGTGCGAGATAGGGTTAGGGTTTCCGCGGTGATGCAACGTGGCACGATCTCGGCCACACGCGAGATGATGATCGGTCGGCTGGCTGAGCTCGGTGAGCCGGGCGAAGGGTGACCGTTGGATCAAGATCCAACGGTGTTGGTGCTAGGGTTTTGACGTGGCGGGCTGGGCCGGTGCATTGGGCCGGGCGGAAGTGGAATAGGAACGGGCCGAGCGGAGGAACAGTGGTGGGCGGCCCATGCGGAGGAGAGAGAAATAATAAAAAGGGTTTTTCGAATTAAGAAAGTGCCAGAAAATCCGAATAAAGTCCAATAAATTCAAATAAATAGTAAATAAATTCCTAAAAATTTCCAAAAATACAGAAAAATTCTATGAAGCACAAGGAACCCAACAACAATAGAAAAACTTTAATTTGAGGTATAGATTAGTCAAATTAAATCTTTTTTCTTTGGAAAATTCAAATTAAGCTGGAATTAAATTCAAATAAAAGGTGACTGGTTCGATTTTGAAATTCAAACGCTAAGAAGCTCAAAATTGGAATGTTACAATTTGTCAGTAAATGTCAGCGAAAACTATATGTACAAGTTCTGAAAAATCTCAAAAAAATTAACATAGGTAGGGGATGTGAGATTATATAGCCCTATAATATTTGAATACTAAAGTCGGTGGTATTTGAAATATATGAAAATAAAAAATTTATTATTCATCACTGATTAGAAAATAAAAAATTTATTATTCATCACTTATTAGCGCTTGTCAATTTCATATCTTTCAATTGTTTCTGAGTTTAGTATTCAAATTTACAGGGCTATAGAAGCTCACATCCCCTATGTATGGTAATTTTTGAGAATTTTTTAGAACTTATACTATAGTTTTCATAGAATTTTACTGTCAAAATGACTGATCTCTGTAGGATCAAAAATTGGATTTTACTATTATACTATATGTACTTGGTAATTGAAATTACTACATATTAGCCTATGTATGGTAACAGAAATTACTATATATACAACATAAAATTACTATATATACAATATAAAATTACTACATCTACAATATATTCTACACATATCAGTCATTTGGTAGTAAAGTCTATGAAAACTATATGTACAAGTTCTAATAAATTCTTTTAAAAAATACCATAGGTAGGGGATGTGAGCTTCTATAGTCTTGTAAAATTTGAAAACCAAACTCAGTCGCATTTAAAAAATATGAAAAGAACAAATTTACTATTTATCATTGATTAGCGCTTGTTAATTTCATGTCTTTGAAATGAGATTGATTTTGGTCTTCAAATTTTACAAGAAAATAGAACCTCACCCTACTTATGATAATTTTTTAAAACTAATTTTTTTTAAACTTGTACCTACAGTTTTCATATATTTTACACGGTAAGCCTGGTTTACACAAGATATTGTAACATCTTGTGTAATAGTAAGTAATATGATATTTTATGGATAGAAAAAATCAACATAACCTATGTGAACTATAAAATCAGTAACATCTTCTGTAACAGTGAGTAATAAGTTATTTTCTAGATAGTAAAAAATAACATATCCTGTGTGAACTATAAAATCTATGAAAATCAGATGTACATGTTTTCAAATATTCTAAAAAAACATATGTAGGGAAGGTGATATTTTACAACTGTGCAAAATTTGAAGACAAAAATCATCCTCATTTGAAAGTTATGGCTAAATCACATAAAGAAAGGTTCATATACAAACTAGAAGTAGCATTTATTAGACATTTACAGTTGGGTTGCCACTCACCGTCATTTACTAGTTGGGTTGCCACTGGCTGTTCCGTTGTGCTCTAATTAATGCCACGTGAGGCCTCGATCGGTATGCAAAACTGGCTGACGCTTAGAATAAGCTATTCTACACACAGCTGTAGAATTGTAGAATAGGACACACACACATATATATAAGCCTTGTCTGTACTCTCAGGAGTACATACTCTCACTTCCAATATACTATTTAAACGAATATGTTATACTTCTTTATCACTTTCAGTATATTTAAATACAAATTCTAAGATACTCGAATGCGACATGGTTAAAAAAATTTCATCGGAGCACTTTATTTTTGTTGTATGTCTTTTTTATGTAAACTGAGTATATATTGTAAATTATGCCATGAAAAGGGATTTTGATGAACTTTTTCATGGAACTCAATTTAGAGTATCTTATCATCATTATTAGTGTATGCTCCAAAGGATAAAGAGGTATAAATTTTTTGTTAAGCGGTACATGCAAGGTGGGAGCATGTACTCCCAGAAGTATGGAACCATATTTATACTCCTAGGAGTACGTACTCCCACCTCTTTGTCCTTTTGAGTATACTCTAATACTGATTATAAGATACTTCAAAGCGAGTTCCACGAAAAATTTCATCAAAATCCACCCTTTATAGCATAATTTTTTTACATATACCTTTTACATATAGCAAAGTGTATATAACAAAAAAAAAGGGCTCTAATAAATTTTTTCAGCCATGTCACATTGGAGTATCTTAAAATTGTTATTGGAATATACCGATAGAAATAAAAGAGTATAAAACATTCGTTTAAATGGTATATTAGAGGTGGGAGTATATATATATATATATTTTACAGTTGTGTGTAGACTAGGCTATTTTATTCCCTAGCCAGTTAATGCATACCAACCAAGCCATACTCAGTGCGACAGATCTATCCCTATTGACTATCAGTTACCTAGCAAACCAACTAGTAAATGCATTTCCTTATTTGTACATGTATTGGTTTTTCTTTGTTTTAGCCATAATTTTTTATGGTAGCTCTGATTCACTAAAGGTTTTCTCTAGTAGCTTATTGACAATGAGAGGAACATAATGATATAAGTCTTGCTAATAAAAGCCGTATGAATCAAATTTTACTATCCATATACATATATTTTATTATCATACCAGAGGGTTCAGTAGCATGTGCAGTAATAAAATCTTACGACACATTCAGTAAAATGGTAGTAAAATCTCATTCATGTGATGTTTATTAGCAAGACTTATATCATTATGTTAATCTTGTCGTCTAGAAGCTACTGATAAAAACCATTCGTGAATCGAAGCTGCCAATAAAAGGTTATGGATAAATCAAATAAAAAGTGATTCTAGTACAAAAACAAGGAAACACATTACTAGTTTATGCCGCATGACCAACTGGTAAATGCGATTCTTGTTTGTATAGAAATCGGTTTCTCTTTGATTTAGCTATAACATTTTATTGACAGTCCTGATTTACAAAAGGTTTTCATCAGTAGCTTACTGATGACGAGAACAACATATTAATATAAGTCTCACCAATAAACACTATATGAATCAAATTTTACTATCCGTATACATAGTTTTACTATCGGTATACATAGATTTTATTATCATGTCAAAGGATTCAACAGTTTGTGTAGTACGAAAATCTTACGACATATTTGGTAAATTGGTAGTAAAATCTCATCCATATATACTTGGAGTGCATTTGGCAGATAGTTTTCATCTGTATATGATTTCCATCTTAATTACACACTGTATGGGCAATCTTTGTATCCATCCTACTACATTGAAGCAATGAATGTCTTATCGTGTACCAGGCAGGGTTAATAATATCATTTTGAACTCGTATTTCAACAACCTGACAGTATCAAAATTCGCAGAAAACCAAACAAAATTTGCTCAAAATCAAATGGTTTGAAAGTCAAATGAATTTGAAATCTAATCAAACTACTAAGCGAATTTTGAACCAAATGGATGGAAAGCGCTTGAAAAGGCTTGAACTTCGACCAATTTTTGGCAAAAATCGATGATAATTGAAAAATGGGAAAATTTGGAAAAAAAATCAGGAAAATTGCCAAAAAAATGTAGTAAAATTTGTAAAAAAAACCATTAACAGCCCAAAAAATAGGAAAAATTTAAGAAATATACAAAAAAATATGAAAAACACAAAAAAATTCCAGCATTAAATACAAAAAAAATTGACATGACCTTTGCTATATTTTAGACAATTGCAAGTTATAAATTAAGCATTTAGTAATAATATATCAACAAATAATCTTTCATTTCAATACTACTCACATATCAATCCAACATATGCAAAAATAAGCATTCACATAATAACATACCAATACTATTCACATATCAATACCATTCATATATCAACACCATTTACATTTTAATACCTTTCTTTTGAAGTTGTGAAGTAGGTATAGCTTCGTCGTTCTTCCATTGTCACACATATGCCATGTTCGACCTATATTAACAGAATGTTAGTAAAAAATTGAGTTGCAACTTCCATACTAAAGTACAAAATATAACTAGTGGTGCAGTACAACTTCCATACTAAAGTTTTAGTAGTTCATGCATGCATACAACAAGAAGTAAGCTTTTCAATATTAGATAAAATTAATATATTAAAATATACCATAGCAAGATAATTTATATGCATACAAATATCACTACTTGAACAAATAGTACCATTTTCAGGTGTCGTCCATTGCTGCTAAATATACTTCAACAAATATTGCTTCTAAATATAATTGAAAAAATATTAGTACTAAATATACTTAACAAATATTGCTACTAAATATAATTGAACAAATATTGCTACTTGACATACTTCAACAAATATTGCTACTTGACATACTTGAACAAATATTGCTACTAAATATAATTAAACAAATATTATTACTAAAATATGTTGACGTAAATATTGCTAATAAATATTGTCGGGGTGGGCTGGAGGCCCAGAGCCGGTCTGGCCTGCAGGCTAGGCTTTTTCTTTTTTGGATTTTCTAATTTCTACATTTTGAATGCTCAAAAATGTCTCCAAACTTCTTTTTTTCAAAAAAATATTCATGCCAGAGGTCATAAAGCTATTAATACTAATCTTAGGAAATTTTTGGATTAATTTTTTAAATATTCTGAAATTTTTGAATTTGAATTTGAACTTGATTGGTAAACCTAGTGGTATAGCTTTTCAAACCGAAGTGGTATGAGAGGTTTTCGACGGTTTTTGAAACCCTGAGACCAGGTCCGTACTAGAGCAAAGAGCGAACAACAATCCAAGCTTGCAGTGAGAAAGGTATCACATGGCTTGCTTTCATTTCGTTTGCGCTGGCTACTAATATATATATAGGAAGCCTCTTTTCTACTCCCGGGAGTAATTACTCCCTATGTCGTATCTCACAACGTATGGGGTATCTCGTGTGACGGAGGGTATGTACGCGTAGTATACGAGTATATAAGATCATCTAGGTGGTATGTACATTTTTTCAGAAGTGGTATGTATATTTTTTGGACATACTCCTTTTCATGCGCGTATATGAAGGTATTTGCAAAATACGGTAAAAATCATGGACTCCCTTGCAATTTTTTCATATAACTCACATTGGAGTATCTTATAATTAGTGTATGAGTATACCTAAAGTGATAAAGGAGCATTTCAAGTTAGTTTAGGTAATATTTCAGAGATGGGAGTAACTACACTCGAGAGTAAAAGATATTTTTCCTATATATATATATATATATATATATATATATATAAATTTTACTATCATGCAGAGGGGTCGGCAGACTATGTAGTCTGTGCAGTAGTGAATTGAACGCTCTGTTAAACCCTATGGTATGATAGTAAAATCTATATGTACGGATATTAAATTGATGTTTATTTGATAGTAAAATATGATTCATATGACGTTTATTGGCGAGATTTATATCATTTTGTTCATCTCGTTATCAGTAAGCTACTGATGAAAACAGTTTGTGAATCAGAGCTACCAATAAAAAGTTATGGCTAAAATAAAGAAAAAAGATTCATGTGCGAACAAGGAAACACATTTATTAGTTGGTTTGCCACATAGCTGATAGTGAACTGGGATAGTTCTGTTGCGCTGAGTACTAGGATATGTGGCTTGGTCAGTCTGTATTAATTGACTGGGGAGTATAATAGGCTATTCTATACGTAGCTAAAGAATTGTGTGTGTATAGAAAAATACCTTCTACTCATGAGTATAGTTACTCCCACTTTGGAAATATCACATAAACGAACTTGAAATACTCATTTATTACTTTGGGTACACTCATATATTAATTATAAGGTATTGCAATGTGAACCACATGAAAAAATTGCAAAGAAGTATATAGTTTTTAGCATATTTTGCAAATACCTTCATATACGTACACAAAATAGAGTATGTCTAAAAATATGTACATACCACTCTGAAAAAATGTAAATACCACCATGCCAATCTTATATACTCGTATACTGCATGCACATACCATTCATTGCGTAAGATATTCCCTACGTTGTGCATACGGCATAGGGAGTAACTACTCCCGGGAGTAGAAAAAAGGCTTCGTGTATATACATATATATATACAAATATATGTATATGTATATATGGAAGCCTTTTTTGTACTTTCAGGAGTACATACTCTCACCTCCAATATGCCATTTAAATAAAAGTGTTATACTTCTTTATCACTTTCGGTATACTTCAATAATAATTCTAAAATACTCCAATGTGACATGATTGAAAAAAATTCATTGAAGCTCTTTATTTTTTGCTATATACACTTTTACATATGTAAAAGGAATATATAAACAAATTATGTTATAAAGGGTGGACTTTGATGAAATTTTTCTGTAGAGCTCACTTTGGAGTATCTTATAATCAGTATAGAGTATATTCAAAAGCATAAAGAGTATAATAATATCATTTAAGCGGTATATTAGAGGTGGGAGTACGTACTCCTAGAAGTATAGAACCATTTTCATATACACACATATACATACTCCCACCTCCAATATCGCTTAAATGATATTATTATACATCTTTATTCTTTTGAGT
Source organism: Guadua angustifolia (assembly GCA_036346375.1). NCBI lineage: Eukaryota > Viridiplantae > Streptophyta > Magnoliopsida > Poales > Poaceae > Guadua > Guadua angustifolia. The sequence continues at coordinate 66,228,834 of CM070504.1, read as the reverse complement.
ATACTCTAATATTGATTATAAAATACTCCAAAATGAGTTCCACAAAAAAATTCATCTAAGTCCACCCTTTATAGCATAATCTGTTTATATATTCCTTTTACATATATAAAAGGTATGTAGCAAAAAGTAAAGCCTCTAATGAATTTTTTTTCAACCATATTGCACTGAAGTATCTTAAAACTATTATTGGAGTATACTGAAAGTGATAAAGAAGTATAACACTTTCGTTTAAGTGATATATTACACGTGTGAGTATGTACTCCCGAGAGTACGGAAAAAGCTTCCTATGTGTATATGTATATATACGTATATATATGTGTGTGTGTATATGTATATATATACATACACATGTATATATACATATGTATATATACACGTATGTATATATATGTATATATATGTATATATATATATATATATACATAAGTATATACGTATAAATATATACGTATATACTTATATATAAGTATATATAAGTATATATAAGTATATACCTATAAATATATATGCATATGTATTTATGTTTGTACTTCACGGTCAATTCTTTAGATGATGTAGTTATAATTGCGCCAGCTTAGTTGATAGTAGTAGAGCATGTTTCCCATCTTTCTCGGCCGAAAAAGAAGTTGGACCACTCGGAGTTCAGAAAGAGCTGGAAAAGCCTAGAGCTTTTTGGCGGAATCAAGGAGACGTTTTCTCGGTGATCTATGATTTGTCCATATGGACCTCAAACGAGTTGATGGGCCTAGGCCGTGCAAATTATGATTTGTCAGTAGTTCGGCCTAGAAATGGTGAGACTTTTCTGGGCCAGGCTTCTCGGACTCAAGGTTTCACTTAGCAGTAAGATGATCCCCTAGGTAGTAGCTAGTACCTTTTTGGCTGTGACTAGGCCTCCATCTCAACGAATTTTTTTAAGGGGTTACTAGATTAATGCCCGTGCGTTGCTACGAAAAATAAAATTGGTAACGAAACATAAAGATCAAGCAATAAAAGAAAATTGTGCTACAAGATCAAATATCTATTTCTCCCAATTACAAAAGTTTTTATGGTTTTTTTTCTTGATGCAATTAAAACCAAATATATTATGCGTAGCAATATATATTACCAATCTCAAAAATCAATCAATCATTTTTATCTCTTTTTACAATTTATATTACCAGATCGTGTTCCTCTTCCTCTCGCCATGCCCGCAGTGCACGCTGTGGAGTCCGCCTTCCTCGCCGCCCACTTTGTCGCGCATGCCATGGCCGTATGGTCAATCGTCTCAGAGAAAGAGACCACCGCCGCCACCCAGCCTTTGCACCTTCGCGTCTTCTGGATCGCCACCGCCCTCGGTGCCGTGCTCTTCTTCGCTTCAGCGGTGGTCCGCTGCGCCGACGGTTCGCTACTCTTCCCAGATGACCCTCTCGCCTTTGCTGGCCTACTCGTCTCTATGTCTCTGGCGTGCCAGCCATCATCGGCTTCACCAAACCATGATGCCGGAGCCCATGAAGGTGAACCAGAAAACACCAGCGCCGAGGCTCCCTCCACGCCATGCGCCGCCGCGTCGTTCCTCTCTCTCGCGACGTTCAGCTGGATCAACCCGTTTATCTCCAAGGGGTATGCCAATGACTCTCTCACCGCCGACGACGTCCCACCGTGTCGCGAACAACCGCACGGCGTCGTACGCTTTGTTCATGTCCAATTGGCCTGCGCTGGGGTCACGACACCCGTGGGTGTCGCGCTCTGGCTATCCTTCTGGCCGCAGTTACTACTGACCACAGCGCTCGGTCTCTTACACCTCACGGCCATATACGTCGGTCCGCCACTTATTAATCTGTTCGTCGAGTTCATTCGCCGCGGCGGCACGACATGGGAGATCTTGAATGAATACAAAAGAAATGATTGGCCGGCTATTAATTGCCAACAATAATCAGGGATTTTGCTATAATAATCAGCCATATTTAGAGAGATATGGCTAGCTGTAAATTAGGAAAGAATAATTAGCTATAATGACCTGCCATTATTGGGGATATGACCTGAAGGGGGGCTAGGAAGAACGATGGACCGCTGCTACCAACTGCTAATTTATATATTAGTATAGAAAAGTAGGGGTGCACATAGAGGGATAGTTCCTCATCGTCTGTCTGTCTGAATAGATTCGGATAGTATTCAGAGCATAAAATCGGATATCTAAGGTTTTTTTCCGGATATCGGAGTCGGATTCGGATAGTTTTTGTCAGATATGGAAATGGATAAGGGATGAAAGTATCCGTCGGATTCGGATATATCCGAAATTTTAATCGGAGCTATCCGGATACTATCCGTTAGCTATCAGAGTCCCCACTCCCTAGTCCGCACTCTGCATCTGCAGTCCAAGTCCCCAGTCGGCCACTCCTCCCCTCAATCCTCATCCCGTCATCCCTCATCCGGTCATCCCCTAAAAGTTTGAAACCCTCCCCACCCTTGTATCGTGCACTAGCTTCGGGAGGCTGGGCAGAGCGCGTACACACGTGGGTGCACAGTGTAGCAGCGCGGTCGATGTGGTGGCAAGCACGACAACAACGGTGACATTGCAGACCAGCTAGCATGGTCGACGGTGGCGGTCAGTCGTGGAAGAGATGGTGGCGGTGCAACTCGGCCATGGTGGTGACGCTCAAGGCAACAACGGCGTTGTGTGTCTTTCGTCGAAAGCGAAGAGAGCATGACGTAGAATGCGACGAGATGAACTCAACAAAGGGCTTGGTGGTGCAATCGGAGGCCAAACATTGGCACAAAGTGGAGGAATGTGTTGTTCGACCGAAAAGAAACAATGGCGAAATTAATCATATACACTAGAGGAAACATGAAATTGATTGAGGGGAAATGACGAAGGAGATGTTGCGCGCCTCGTGACATGATCTGAAATGGAAGGAGAGCTCTGAGGCGACAGGAATGCGGTGAGGGCGTGGCATCAGCGTCGGGGAAGAAGCTCTTGCTTCAACGCATTTTGTGCGAAAGAGTGCAATATAGAGACCAAGAATGGCAAAAATGGAATCAGGGTTGTGACATGAAGCTGATGCTCACCTTATATAGGCTCTAGGGGCATTGGAACGATGTAAGCGGAGAGGCAGCTGTTGGTTGGCATTAACATGGGCAAAAGTGCATTAAATCAAGGGGAAAAGTTAGGAGTGGAGGTGGTAAAGAAGTTGGTCATGATTGCTTTTGATTGTACATGAATGGGAGAGGAAATGAGTTGTGCTTGGAGCTTTCTTGATATGGCCATGGTGGTTGTAGTGTTCGACTCGGGAGTCTTGCTCGTGCGCAGGGGAAGAAGAAGGGGGCAACATAGGCTGGCCAAGCCGGGGAGAGGGGGAGTGGCTTGGGCCAGTGGTAGGCCAAGAGGAAGGAGGTGGGCCGATGTAGGGAGGGGGGCTAGGCCGGCCTTCGATCGAGAGGAGGGAAGGAGGGAGTCAAGCCGCATGGCCTAATGATGAGATGGACCAGTGCAATGAAGAATTGGGCTAAGAAATGGGCTTTGGCCTAGAAAGGAAAATCGTAAATTTCAATTTAACTTTAGGTTTAAAATATTTTATAGAAACTACTGAAGTATCTAGGCTCCCTAATTTTGTATTTGTTTTTTTCTTATTAATGACAACCATATTTTAAAGACTAACAATTTTTCTTGAGGTTATGAAAGTTAGGTTGGTCCTATGAAAAGGTGAAATCATTGAGCTTTAAGGAAATTGGAACATCAAGCTAATGCCAAGGTATAAGATGAAAGGACCCTTTTCTAGCTTTTTGCCGATCTAGGTATTTGGAGAAAAGATCCAATTGCTAATATATGCACCGTACTATTAAAATGGACTTTTGGCCAGTACCTTGAAGATAGTGTAAATGGCTCAAATTTGTGCTCATACTTTGATCATATGCATTTCTCAGAAAATCCCTTGAGATCCTCTTTGAAAATCAGTAGTGTCGACACTACTAACTATCTAGGAGTGATACTGCTGCAAGGGCGATAGTATTGGCTCAAGGGGTCGGTAGTTATTTGACAAAGAGGGGAGTTTTGGGGGGTTTTCGAGGGCCGACACTACCGACCATCTAGGAACGGTACTACCTCAGGTGCAGCAGTACCGCCCTAGTGGTCGGTAGCTATTTTATAGAATGCTAGTTTTTTTGGTGTGCCCGGGCTGGCACTACCGACCCACTTATGACGGTACTGCCGCAGGTGCAGTAGTATTGGCCATAGTGTTTGGTAGTTGTTTTACAAAATGGTGTATTTTCCTGGTACTATCGTAGATGCAGTTTTACCGACCCAAATGCATGGTTGTACACAAGCATTAGTACGAGCAAAATTGTGCATGAAGAACAGAAATTACCTATGCAGTTTTAGGAGCTTACCCGAGTCAGCATCCCGGGTGAAGTCTTGCCACCTTGAGATCTCAAAGCAGGGATGCTCCCTCCTCTTCAACAGAGACACTTGGTTCCTAAGGTAGTCCCGGGCGACGTCCCAACCAGTGAGCTCCATGTTAGTGAACTCATTGATCGTCATCAGCATCCGCTCCTCCTCGGCTTGCACAGGGGGCGCGTGGTGTCGATCTCCGGAGCTGCCGCTCCGGTGTAGCGGAGAGAGCTTCCCTCCGCCTTCTTCAAGTAAAACCAAAAATCGACCCAGCCCGACACTGAGTCCTTGAGCGTGAAGCTCAGATACTCGTAAGGTTGGTTGGACCGAAGGTGAAAATAGATGCAACCGGCGGGAGAAGTCCCACCGGTGCGAAACAAGGAATAAAAATGAAAGAAAAGGCGCACCGTGGATATGGTGCCCACGTATCCCTCGCAAAGATGCAAGAAGATGGCCAGAACAAGGATGGAACTAGGGTTAAGGTTGGAAATTTCGCACTCGCATTGGGTGAGCACGGATTCAAGGAACTCACTTTCGGGCGCCCCTCAGCCCATTGATGGAATAGAGATCGCAGGAAACGATCTCTCCTTCCCGCAGCGCTGGAGCATCCTCGCCGTCGAGAGCTCACTAGGACCCCACTTCAAGATAGCCAAGATCCTCGAGTATTTGAAGCCTCTCCTTGCTGATTTTACTTGCCCCAAACTTCGCCATGGGATCGGTGCAGGAGGAAGGTGCAAGAGTGGGAAAGTTCGGGACTTAGAAAATTCTGAGGGTTTGGTTGCGATATGCGGATGAAGAGTTTCTCATCACTGTTCCCGCCTCACATATAGGGGCAGAGAAGCTGAACGGACACGACCGTTCGGAGACCAAAAATCGCTCCTGCCTGTTCATGAACCGGCACGTGGAGGCACAATCTTCGAAACTGTCCAATAAAAGCGCAGTTCCTAAAAAACTGTCCAAACTGCTCCTGTAAGGCTTCACAAAGAAGGAACTGCTGCGACCTTTGATGCTCTCTTACCCGAGTTTCTCTTGGTTGGAAGCCGAGCTGGTAGCTCAGCTCTCGTCGATCATGATCGTCCGCGAGCGGACATTGCTCGGAAGCTGTAGTAGTGCTCCACTACAAGATTCCAATCCCTCCTTTGGGTCTGTAGGCTCAAGGAGAAGGCCTTGCCAAGTAGTTTTCCAGTTGAGCCTCGGGGGCTAGCTGTCGGGGATTGGATAATTTTCATAAGGACCAAAATACCCTGGCAGCCAGATTTGGCCGACCATACATACCCTTGGATGGTATCCCCAAGGAGTACCCTCGGATAGTCTGGTTAGTGGGTTCGCCTCGACCATGCCCAAGCTCGTCCCCGAGCACGTGTCATAAATCCCCGAGTATGCTCGCTCGGGTGTGCGCGGCGGTTGGTTAGAGCTGAGGGGAATTCCCGAGCATGATCAAAAGATCATGCTCGGCCCATAACAACAATGTGGCGATAATTACGCCGTGGTCTAAGACCATCATGACACGATCTGGGACAATTATGCCCATGACGAGACATGGCGAGAATCAAGGATGCGGTTACGGCCACGGTTAATGCAGTAATGGCGCATTATTCGGCTGTAGTTACTTCGATCATCTATAAAAGCCCCGCCGGTAGATCGGTAAGGGGAAGATCGGTCGAAAGCCAGACACAACACATAGACACTCTGAAGCCTTCTTGTAAGAATTCCACAGATATAGTGAAAACCACTAGACATAGGGTTATTATCTCTGTTGCGAGAGGCCCGAACCAGTATAAACCCTGTGCCCATTCTTTGATTATTCAAGAGCATTCTTCGGACGTAAAGCCTTTACGAGAAAGGGTTTCGGTTGATCCCTCATTTAACAAATAAGCTCAGCGGAGACCTGTTTCCCAAACGTTGACAATACTCTTCTTCATCTTGTTTGTCACTTCGAGCCTTTTTCGATACAGATTTTGCTGGTTGTAGGATAGATACGAAGAGCACTTTTGTTACTTGCCAATTCATTGGCACTTCTCTTATCTCTTTATTTCTAGAAAGTAGTCCGGAGTTGCAAAGTCTATCGCTGAGGCTGAGTATGTCGCTGCAGCTAGTTGTTGTAGTCAGGTGCTCTGGATGAGATCGACCTTGCAGGACTTTGGGTTAGAGATAGAGAGTGTTTCACTTTTTGTGACAAGTGCAACACTCCAAGACCAAGCATATTGATGTTAGATATCACTTCCTTAGAGACCATGTGGAGAAAGGGGATATTGCGCTTCAGTTTGTAGAGAGTGACCACCAAATTGCTGATATTTTTACCAAGCTTTTTGATAGCTCTAGGTTTGTGGCTTTGAGAGGAGAGTTTGGAGTTGTGTGTCCTTATGTCTTGTCATGAGGGGGAGCTGGTTTGTATATTATGTATTATATGTTCTCTTCTAGTATTTCCTTTCTTAGTCTCGAGAAAGGAACAGATCCATAATCGATGAGCTTGTCAGGATGTACAAGCTATACTTGGATGGGAGACTCCCTGTTTATGATGGAAGAAAAGGCATGTTTATTGCAGGGCCACTGCCATTCAAAACCAAAGAATTTATCGTCAACATTGCAGGTCCTGATAAAGGAAACCACGGGTATGATGTTTTGCTGTCCATGTTTCTTCATGTACTCTTAATTGTTAACTGTCTTGTATCAATCCTTGTTCTGCAGGGAGAAGGAGAATAAAGTGACTAGAAAGTTAAAAATTATTAATGAGGTATAAACTCCCAAAAAATTTAAGAACAGAAAACTAAAATATGTTCATAGTGCATTGTCAGAATTTTTATAAATTTGAAAGACCATGTGGAGGTTTATACCTGTGAGTGATGAGTAATTGACTAGATTAGAGATTGATCTGATGAGTAGCTGACTAGATTGAAAGGTTGATCCGAGTTGAATTTGTCTTGGAGCATTTTGATAAGTTCTCAACCAAATCGTGTCTCTTTGCTGATTGCTTCAACCAAGTCGTGTTTCTTTGTTGAGTGCTTCTAGCTTCTTGGTAGCTTTCTTCCTTGGTGGCGCTAAGTGCAAAGTGCTACCGACCTTTCTTTGAGTTCCTCTAGCTTCATTGGTCTCTTTGCTAGGTACTATGTTCCGAGTGGTTCCTATCTCTGCTAAGTATGACTAGCTTTTTGACTGGTTTTCTTCCTTTAGTGAAGGCCGAGTGCCGAGTGCTTCCAGTCCTTGTTGCGTGGTTTTTAGCTTCTTGACAGGTTTCCTTTTTAGCAGAGCACTTTGCTGCAGGCAAAAGGTGTGTCAAGGACTCAGTAAAGTAGCTATGTCTAAGTTTTTTAGAATCTTCTTTGGGGCGCTGGTAGTCGTCCTTAGGGCGTTTGGTGGTTAGCGAGTGGTTAACGGTGATTAACAAGTGGTCGATCTTGTGGTTTCTTAAGCGGTTTATGCCGAGTAGGCTAGATTATGTGGGTTTGCCAACTGGTTATGGTTAAGTGGTGTTTGACTGTTTTAAGATAATCAGCAGATATGTTTGTGGGCATTGCTATGTGAAAGGTTTCCTTATCTTTGATGGTTGTAGGACGACGGTGCTTGGTCATGTTGAGGCGGAAGTTGACCGGGACTAGGCGAGGCGCGTCGGAGGTCCAGAACGGTTGGGAGATCGCCGGAAGATGACCAAAGACGGAGCTCGGGCAAGCCATGAAGGCAAGAAAAGGAGCAGATACTAGCTAGATGCTACGAGGATCGATGAGGACTGTTGGTGTACAGTCTAGTTGATAGGAATAGCGGGTCTAGTAGTATGCTTTGAGAGTCTTGCAAGAAAAGTCTTGTGTTAGCGGGTTTAGGGTTTCCCCTTGTAGGCTGTGTGGGTGGGCTCTTCCTAGCCCTTGGATGAGACTCTAGGGTTGAGGGCTGTATCTGAGGGTAGTAGGTGGTCCGAGAGTTGTATAAATATGTGTGGAGGGGTTGCCTTCCTGGGAGAGAGGATTTTAGGGATCCCAGAAGGGTTTTAGAGGTTTTTTAGTGCTCTGTTGAGCTTTGCCCACTTTTGTGTGTGTGTGGCTGTGTAACCTCCCTTCTAGGAATACAAGATACATATCAAAGATTTCAATACTTGCATTTTCCTTCTGTTATTTACTTTATGCAAGATACTTTTTGCAACACTTCACGCAAGTTGATTCTTCTTCGTCTGCATTCTTTCTCTCTTGCGTCTTTTGCGTTCTTGAGTTGATTGATCTTGTATTTCATTTCTATGCGCCTCTAGCTTGTTGTGTTTAAACTTCCCAGATCTCTTTGCTTTTCTAAATCAGGAGCAATCCTTTCACCGAATTCCCTGTTCTTTCTGCTTTTCTTAAAGTGTTCTTTCTTCTCAGACAGAAAGGTCGAATCTTTGAGATCAATCTCAGTGATCAGTTCCGGAATCATGTTTCTTGGTAAACCAAGATCTCATATACCAAATTTCTACGAGTTTTGTTTAGCTGATCAAAAGTTTTTTTGATTCTTGTTCTGAGTTGAGGTTTCTGTTTATGAGAAACTTTTTGGGTCTGGTACTCTCACCTACTCCTGAAGGGTACTACCAGCTTTCTCTCTCAAGAACCTCCACCTTTTTGGGCGATCTTTTGGTATTAGTCTTTTGGAATACTGTGTGTGGGAAAATTTCATTGCGACCATTCACGCCCCATCTGTTCGCCATTTCGATCCTTCAATTGGTATCAAAGCCGGTTTTGCTCTTTTCATAGATCTTGACCGGTCTCAAGAGCCATAGCAACAGACAAGTATTCCACCAAGCCTCCCATTTTTTGTGGCATTGATTTTCCTTTTTGGAAGTCGAGGATGGAATCATACATCACTGCTCAGGGCTTCCTGATTTGGCAGAAGGTAAAGCTCTCGTATGATGTTCCTGCCGATGAACACGTCACAACCGGAAATATGGGTGATGTGGAGGCAAATGCTAAGGCAAGAAATATCCTCATACAGGGACTTAGCCGCGGTGAGTATGACAGGATCTCTCATATGTGATCCGCTCATGAGATCTGGGTGACCCTCGATGCTTACCATGAAGGTACTACCTAAATCAAAACCGTGAGGCAGGATCAACACAAGCGTGAGTACAACAAGTTTGAACAACACGCTGGTGAGAGTCTTGATGAGTATTTCGGTCGGTTTACAAAAATCTTGAGCGATCCGGGTAGTTGGTTGTACATAACCTGACTCGGATAATGCTCGACACTTCTTGGCCGCACTTGATCTTCGCATTTGGGAAATGAAGGTAACCACCATCAAGGACACAACCGATTTGTCGACCTTGACTCTTGACGGGCTTTATTCCCGTCTCAAGACTCATGAGATCGACGTCATCTCTCGCAAGACGAAATCTCAGTTGATGGCCTTGGTTACTGATCCCATTTGTTCCTCTTCCTTCGATTCTTCTGTTGTCTTTTCTCTCTTGGCCTTTTGTGAGCTAAGCAATGACCATTTGGACAAATTTCCAGAAACTGAGCTTGCTCTTTTAGCTCGCAAATTTTCTCACGCCTACAAGAGGGTGAGAGAGAGAAAAAGAGGAGGTGTGATCACTTGTTTCGAATGTGGTGGCCCCAACCACATTCGAGCAAATTGTCCAAAACTAGAGACGAGCAAGAATGACTCCAGCGGTTCAGACAAGAACGACTACACCGACAAGAACCGCAACAAGAAACCTCCAGTTCGTGAGCCACAAAACCACAAAAATCGTGCCACTTTACGGTTTTCGTAGCCTCGCGGGGACCACGGCCTAAAAATGAGGGGAAATCATGAGGGACCTATGCAACGCAGGCTACAAGCGTACGTGGTCGTCGGTGAGGTCGTTTCGATCGAGCGAGTCTGGCGTGTTGTCGTTCGATCTGAAAAACGGGGTGCAGCGTGTTGTCGTTTCAGTCTGAAAAGAGGTGTGCAGAGTGTTGTCCAATCATTCTAACAAAACTTCTAGGTGTGTGTTGTCCAATCTGCTAGGTGTGAGAAAGCTGATGAAAGGATTAACTAAGTACATAAGATTAAAAGTACGAAGAATGCAAATACAATAGTTCGTATAGCATATTTGGAAGAATTAACTAAGTACATAATATTGAAACTACCAACAATAAAAAAACAAAATAAACTACTGTCGGCCCGTTTCTAGGCAGCTCCTCGCGGTTGGGCAGGCCTCCTCGAACAGCCTGCATGAGTCGTCAAGCTAACGTCGTGGCAGTGGACCCTCTGTGGCCTAGCTGGAGGTGTGGCGAACTCGGGTTGAGAAGGCTGCGTCGGTGGTGGTGCTCCCTGCAACTGTGATGATCCAGACTCATCTACGTCGATGAGGAACCTCGCTACAGTGTCCTGCTCATAGTCCTCCTGATCTGGATCATCACCCTGCCCCTCGTAGTCGTCAGGTGTAGGTGAAGCTGTACGTGGGAAGAACCGTGCCTGTGAGCCTGCAGCAAATTAAGAATTATTGAGAGCATTGTAATACGTGATTATAATACGCCAAAAGTGAAAATTACAAAAATGAAAATTATAATTAAAACACATATATAAACAAAAGCGTACGTAAAACTATACAAGCATCACAACAATATATTGAAACAAATACGCACATAAAAAACGGAGAAGCTCATAATAATATATTGAAACAATTCCAATAATTTGTCAAGACACAACACTCACAATTGCTAGATAAAAAACAGAGTTCACATAACACACGTTACATCGATGAAATATAAATTTGACAAATGGCATATGATAATTCAAATTGCTTCTCATCTGGTGCGATGGCGTCGTGCAGCACTCCTCGTAGAGGACGATCCTTCCCCCACCGTCGGGTGACCATCTTCTCCTTCATCTTCTTCGTTTTGTGCCTGGCAGTTCTTGAACATATGTCCTAGTTGGTTGCACAATGAACATTTCTTCATGCGTTTGCTAGCTTCTGACTCATCCATGTCATTTCTGATGCACCTTGTTTTTCGACGCCCTGCTTTCCCTCTTCTCGCATCAAAATCAGGGATTCAGAACCTTTTATCAACACTAGGAGTTGTGGTGAAAGAACTCACAACTCCATAACCATAAAGCTCCTCTCTCCAAGTTGCTACCATCCTTTCCTTCATAAAATATTTAGATAGATATGTACCAGGTTGCATTCCAAATAAAGCACATGCGGCTATGACATGAGAACATGGCCTATGCCAAAGGTATGGCTTGTTACACAAGCATTTGTAATCAGCTTGTAAGATGCACTCCTGGGTGACAACCTTCTGGTTGGTTCCACGTTGTCCTTTCTCCCTGTAAATCACCTCGAAGCGCAGTGTCCGTGCACCAACGTTGATAGCTCTATGTTTCACCGCCTTCTGACTCTTCTCATCTATGTATTTAGTGATCATCGAAGAGTACAGGAACTTTTCATCTCTCATTACTATGTCAGCAGCTACAAGCCTATCCACAAAATACTTGGTTGTACCCCGCAGCACTCCCTCGACAATTCCTACTAACAGGAGACACCTCATCCCTCGCATTATCTAGTTGTAAACTTCTACAAAGTTAGTGGTCATCACACCGTATCTGGCACCATGTGTGTCATATAACAGTGAGCACTTCTCTTTTGGTTCGTGCTTGATCCAGTCCGAGAAATATTTGATTGGCCTTTGCCTCCGACGACGATTAGTCACCTCATCCTCTGTTGGCAAGGGGAAAAGAGGCTTCGCTTGCTCCTATGTTCCACTGCCACTAGTGTTGTTCGTCTGCTCCTTATGTTTTCTTGTCATCTCATCAAGATTTTTCCACAGAGTTCGGAACTTGCTCTCCTGGTTGTGCTTACATAGTCTTTTGACATGCTCTTCATTTCCTTATTCCTGAATTGCTTATAGAAGTTTGCACCCAAATACCTCATGCACTATCGACTATGCAAGTTAGGCCATGGAAATGGCTCCTCTTCCCCTGTTTGCAACTGGTTGATAGCACTAAGCAGACCAGCGTGCCTGTCATGCAACACGCACACATCTTGACGAGTTTTGACCACCCCGATCTTCAAGTTCCGTTGGAACCACAGCCAACTCTCATAGTTCTCACTTTCTACAAAGGTAAAGGCAACAAGCAGAATCTGGTTGTTTCCATCAATGCTTACAGCTGTCAATATTTGCCCTCTGTATTTTTCGGTCAAGAATGTGCTGTCTACGCACAACAATGGACGACAATGATAGAACGCCTAATGCAAGCTCCGAATGCGAAGAACACTCTCCTCAGATGCCTTTTAGTTGGCCACTTGATTGACGGATAGTATTGATAATCATAGTAGGTGCTAGGATTTCTTCTCTGAATGCAACTGAACAGTACGGGCAGGTTATGGTACAAGTCTTCAAACTTCCCAAACCTCATTTCTAATGCCTTCTGTTTTGCCCTCTATACCTTCCTCTGACTAATTGTGTCTTGATATCATTCTCGATTGCTCGATAATAGCATAGAGACTCAAAACTCGAGTTCTCCACTATCTCTGCGTACATGATGTTCGCGACATACGGATGATAGGTTCTTATGAGCCATCATTGTTTCCTCGATTATCTGACTATCTTTGCTCAACCTTCGAACATAGCCAATGGGTGCCCCATTTGGGCTTGTCTGGCGTGCACTCTCCACAGACACCTATGGATCTCACACACCACATCGTAGCGAGGTTGGGGTAGATTTCTTAACCACGAAAGTCCTTCTTAATGATAAAGCCCAATCTTTCACTGACATCACTGACCTCTTTTGTCAGGTATATACTGTTAGGCTTAACCTCATTGTCACTATACTGCCAAGGTATATCGTTGCTTTCATTGACAACTAGCTTATCAAATTGATGCGTGCTCTACTCGGTTGGCACAAGCGGCTCCGTACCTCCATCTTTCTCATCCGACTCATCATCGTCTTCCACTTCTGCTCTGCTGTACTCACGGTCTTCCTCTTCCATCCTAGTTGTTATTTCATCAATTTGCTCACTTTCGTCTACTTGTCCCCGCGCTTCTTGTCCAACATTTTCATCATCCTCCCCAAACTCAACATGTTCACCACTTTGGCAAATGATGTCATCGTTGCATTGCTGAACATGCTACTCACGGCCAGATCCCCCAATTTCGGTGTCACCAAAACTGAGCTCATTTTGAGGTTGACTACACTCACTAGCGTCCAACTGCTGTTGGGGGGCAACATCCCTGTCATATGCTTGCACTAAAAGCGCCCGATTCTATCCCTGTTGCTCTGCCCCCCTGACATATGATCTCCACGATGCGGTTCCCTTCAGCTCAACTAACTCCCAGTAAATAGGGTCGTTTCGCATACTACATAGACAAAATACGTTCAACTAGCACTTCTCTTGTTCCATCCGAAAAGTATAATACAACCATTTCAACACAGAAGCAAATGTGCGCTCCTCGACCCTACTCAAACTTCTGTCAACATACTGCATGTTACTTAGATTCGCACCCTCCAAACCATGCATTATAACCCCCTCTTCATAATAGATTCTAAATGGAATTTGTTCTGCCATATCTGCGAATCCGTTCATTCAACCACGAATTAATTACTTTTTGTAAAAAATATTATGACACCTAACATAACTATATCTACATGCTACAAAAATATAGATCTAACCGTAAAAAACATCTACATTCCCAAGAATATATATCTACCTAGATCTAACTACATTCCCATGAATATATATCGACGTTTTTTATCCGTAAAAAACATCTACATTCATAACAATATATAGATTACCTAGATCTAACTATATTTCCATGAATATATATCGAGGTACTTCTATCCGTAAGAAAACATTTGCTAGATCTAAAATTATTTACCTATCAATGTACATTCGCAACCTATCAATTTACTGCCACAACCTATCAATTTACATTCGCAACCTATCAATTTACTACAACAATTTACATTCGCAACCTACATGTACATTCGCAACCTATTAATTTACCTAGATCTAAAATTATTTCTACTCTACCAAAATTTATTGCTAAAAAAAACAACAAAAACTTACCTCAAAATAGTTGCGCAGTTCTTTCCTCTTCTCTCTTCTCCCTCTCCCACTTTTCCTCTCCTCCCTCTTCCTCTTCCTCTCTTTTTTTTTCTTCCCAGTTTGCCGATCGCTCGAATGAGCACAGTGCCGGGCGACACCGACTTATAGCCTCTCCCTGTCGCTCGTTGGTGGGGCGACAGGGGCCTCAGCCCCCCTGTCGCCCGATGGTTCATCGATTTAGATCTTGTCGCCGATTTATCGGCGGCAGGGCTCGAGGGACTGACGTGGCCTCCTATCGCCCGTTGATCTTGCGGCGTAGCCCTATCGCCCGTTGGTTGGGTTATATTTCTATTTAAGCCAAGCAAATGACGGCAGTATATTTGTGTAATTTTTTTCCCGTGGTATATTTTTGAAATTTTGAATAAAAAATGTATTATTAAAAAAAATTCTTTTCTTGATGCGCTTGCTTTCTCCGATTCCAATAGGACAGTCATAATTCAATCGAAAAGTGCAGTGATTCTTTCTACAGTTCCAGTTAGCCTGCCGTAAGTTTGAGCGCGTACGATGATGTCACCTCAACTTATTATTAGTATATATGTATATATCGATTTTATTCTATATGGAAGAGTGAAAAAAGAGAAGAGAAAAGATAATCGACTCTTATTTAGTAGCCAGCATTGTACAGAAAAATAGGTACTATCGTGGCTAAAAACCGATGTTGGAACCAGTGTGAGTGACTGTTAATGTTGAAGTTAGTGTTTTACTAAT
Organism: Guadua angustifolia; assembly: GCA_036346375.1. NCBI lineage: Eukaryota > Viridiplantae > Streptophyta > Magnoliopsida > Poales > Poaceae > Guadua > Guadua angustifolia. The sequence goes on along the minus strand of CM070504.1, from coordinate 66,213,724 downwards.
AACCACAAAGAGGAAATTAGTATTATATACCCAAATTAAATGCTTTATTGTTTCTCTAGAGATAACATTTAGAGATTGTACAAGCTAGCTTTATTGTTTACTCTAGATGACATTGATGAGAGATGGGTAGACTTTGTTAGAGCAAAGACAATAATAAAGCCTAATACTTGATCCATCTCTCATCCATATCATCTAGAGTAAACAATAAAGTCAGCTTATACAATAATCATCTCTAAAGATTATCTATGGAGAAACACTAGAGCATTTAATTTAGACATTCAACATTAACTTTATCTTTGTGACTATTGGCAAAACATTAATTTCAATATTAAGAGCCATTCACACCGGCTTCAACATCAGCTTTTAACTAACGATAACACTTATGTCCGTATGTAATGCTGTCGGCGTTTCGTAAACCGGCAAGTAAATTTGTAAGTCAAGGGGCCGCGCGCTCCCGCTTCCTTGAATGGTTAGACTACTGGAGTCCCAGGTTTATACTGGTTCGGGCCGAATGTCCCTACGTCCAGTTCGTGTGGTGGTATTGTATTGATGGGGGCGCAGAGGACTGCGCTTGATTACAACTCGGATGGTTCCGAGGGTATTCCCTTTCTATCGTGGTGGCTTTGATAAGAGATCGATCCCCCTCCCTGGGGGTCTCGCTTTCCCTTTATAGGTACAGGAAAAGCGAGTTACACGGGAGTTCGGGGGACATGTAAAAAAAAGGAAGGGCGCCTAGCGGCAAGGCGTTACGCTCTATCTTTGAGTGTTGAGTCTTGACCTTGAAATCTGCTCCGGGTTCGACATCCGTCGTCATTGTCTTCGCCATATCGGGCGGGTAGATCTGTGAGGTTGGTGCGGATGTCCCATTCCTCAGGGAGCGGCACACGCCCTCTGTCGCCTTTCTCATCTTGTGTCTGGGCGACCAGGTCTCGGGGTTTACCTCGGGAGGCGCGTATCCCTTCTCTGTCGTGTGCCGTGCGATGGGGCAGTTGCTTGACTTTGGCGTCCTCTGGGATCGCCTTGGGACAAACCCACTGCTCGACAAAGGCGTTGTATTAAATGGGACAGTGTTCATCTCGGGGCTTGTTGGTGTTGCTATGGAGGCTCGCCTTGAAGCTTGTCGAGGCTTGGGAACACAGTCGGAGTGCAGTGACCCCGGTCGGAGGCCTTGCGGCGTCAGGCCTAGGTCTTGGTCGGAGCCTCGGCGACTCGATCATCGTTCACTTAGGGCACGTGGCTTTGGCAAGGCCTGACTTCTTCCGGCCCATGGGGCTCCTTGTTTCTGTGGTGGGCTGGATCGGCCTACTGAGCTTCTGGTTTCGGATGGTAATCCCTTTTTATGAGGGTAGAGTCTGGGTTGTGGGGTACCCCAAGTACAAGTATTCGTCGATAGCCCGGGCTGCCTGGAACGTCTTGGCGTTTACGGGCGGTCCGTCATACTTGATAGGCCGCCGTGTTTGTCTCGCCGATATCCTTTAGGGTGCATAGCGCCCCCGCATGGTGTAACCCCGAGCCCCTGGCGGTCGGAGCTGGTTGGGGGTTACATCGGATATTTTGATGGTTGGCGGGCGAGTGCCCCGTGGGCCTTAACTGCGGGACTCCGACTTAGCGGCGGAACCCTCACGGGGCGTGTCGCGGGAGATGTCGTCGGCTCCGAGCCCTCGGCGAGTTCATGAGACCGGCGGGATCCCTTTGAATTTGGTAAGTCGATTTCGCTGAGTGCTTGTGGCCTCCGTGAGTGTAACCCCGAGCCTGGCGGTCGTCGGAGCTGTTAGGGGAGTTCTCTTGACGAAGAAGGCCTTCCGTTTTGGCGGCGTTGCCCGATTGTCGAGGAGGCCTCGCGTCTTAGCGAGGCCCGGCTCTGGGTGCTTGTTTTGTGTCGTAGCTAGGCGTATTTATCGGCGATTCTACACGAGTCTCTTGTGGTCGTTCCTCCGAACCCTAAGCAGCGGGGCTATCATGGGAGGAACAACACGTTGTCTGTCCCCAGTGCGCCCGTCCGCGGTGTGGGTCTGGAGGGTGAGCAATCGCGTGCTTACTGGGCCGGCTTGAGCACCGCGCTCATGGAGCTCTTGACGGGTTATCCGAGTGAGCCTGGAGATCCTCCCAAGGGATCCTTTTCGGCAGACGGATCCCTGAGTCAGGCGTCCAACCGGCTGAAGCGACCCATAGAACCTTTCTTTACTCGATCCGTCTGCGGCCCCAGTCGTCGGTAGGCAGAAGTGCGATCTGTCTGCCACCTGCGATGGGTTCAGCGAGAGGCGTGAAGTATGGTCTCGGACACGAGTTTGGGTGATTGGGTCGTCCGTCGACCCAACCGAGGCCTTGGTGGCTCACCTCATTCTCGTCCCTCGTTTGTTTTATATCCCGGCGGCCTTAAATCCTCTCGGGATGTTTGAGGCTCGAGCCCCTCTGGCTCTCTTACCGCTCTCGCCGCCTCGAGGCCGTCAAGTGGCCCGCGAACTTTTCACCGTCTGACCCGGTGATTAGATTACGGAGATCAAGAAACAAAAGGCCGTGTGGTGAGGCGTCGTTGTAATAGCCTGGCGCCCCCATCCGCCATTTAATAAAGAGATCTGAAAAGGATCGCCTTGTAGGTAGCGGCTTGTGGTAGTCTGTTGGACATCTGGCGCTTGTTAGAAGGCGACGCCCATTGTCGCTCTGTCCGATCGACCCTTGCACAGTGTCTGCGAAACTTAGCGGGGAAAGGCGCTCGGGGCGGACTCTTGCGTTTTCCTTCGTGCCGCGTCCTCCCTTAAGAGGAAAAAGCGAAAAAGTTAGGAGGTTTCGCTCCTTACCTTTCTCCTTCCCTCACCCTCCTGCCAAAGAAGATGTCGTGGCAGAATGCTCCATCTCGGCGGCCGCGCCGCGAGGCTTGGAGAAAAAGGGTCCTTCCAGCTTCGGCGTCTCGCGGTGGAGGGTCTTAAACAGTCTTCGCGACCCCGCTCATTGGCGGCGAAATCGTTGTGCCGCCTCCTTTTCGGCCGCAGATTCGGACTTCTGCTCCACGGTTCGTCAGGGGCTGCTGCACCACTACAAGGTCGAGTGCACAGCTCAACCCCATGGGGTGCTTCACATCGCGTTTTCATCACGTTGTGTGGCGTTCTAAAGTTGAGCCCCCTGGGCACTCTGGAAGTACTTCTTTCACGCCAAGTCGAGGAAAGATCGGTAAGCCAGGCCTGGCGCTCTGGGCGGCGTAAGTCTCCAGATCGTCGAGGGCAGCGGTGGATTATGTCGACTTGAAGCTGCCGTCGTCGAGCAAGGTGGCACTCGAATAGTTCTATGTGCGAGAACCGGAGAGTGCCGACCTTCTGGGTTATGCATACGTGGCGAGGGAGGAATAGTCTGGGGGCGGCGGCGAGGAGAGGAGCAGTGGAGGTGATCGTTGAGAGGATCAAGGCCCAAGTCTTTGCGAGCTGGCCAAGCCAGACCATCGTCGCGCACTTTCATGAGGATGCGCGTTCAACCTCTCATGGCGAGGGACCGCTCCATGTTCGATCTGAGGGTCCACGACCCTATCACGGATGGCGGGCGGAACTCGTTGAGTCGAGGTCGAGGCGGGGTGGCGCCGTTTTGGTCGGTTCGCCACCACAATGTGGGCGGCCAACCGAACCCTTTCGGCGAGTCACCCTCCGAATCTGATAGCCGTGGTACCCATCCTTTCACTTCCCTTGTCCGTTCAGTGCGGCCTCTCGTGTATCGCTGACCAAGCGTGTTACGCAACCGGGGGTTGGTGGCGTAACCTCCCGAATCTATTGCGGAGGAGAGGCGAGAGGGCGGCATAAGATCTCCGGCGGCGGGAATCGCTTTCGGAAAAGCGAAGAAGAAGAGAAGAGGAAGAGAAAAGGAAGCAGCTCGGTGAGGAAGCGCAGGGCGAGAGGTCTCGAAGTCGACCATTGCGGGACGGCGATTCGAGTCATCCTCAAGCCTTGATCTGCCGCCATACCTCCGTCCGTCTGCGAGGTCCTCTTGGTCGTCGGTCCTGGAGGACCGCCGCGAGAGCTTTTTGGCGAAGCGTCGCCGTCGCGCCCTCCGTTAAAGGCGTCATTGGAAGCGTCTCGAGGCAGCGAGTGGCGGTTGGTCTTCGTCTGGAGGGCGGCGAAGAAGATCACGGCTCACACTCGGCAGCGCGACGGTGGGCGCTCGGTCGAGCGTTAGCCGCCATGATTGGCGTCGGTGCCTCGCCGGCGGTCATGGGCCGGCGAAAGTGCGACCCGGAGGATCCGAATCTGAGAGCCCGGCTCCGTTTAACCAGGCGAGCCTTGCGGAGGTCGAGATGGGGAGGCGACCTCCGCCCGCCGTGGCGAGCCCGTTCCGCCTAAGCGATCTTGGCGGTTAGCCGGCCTCTGCTGCCGTCGCCAGCAGGACCTCTGTGGGCGCTTCAGCGGTGGGGAACTGGCACATGTCGAAGGTTGCGGACTCGGCGCTAGCGGCAGTCTGCCCTCGTTGCCGCCGTAATCCGGAAGGGCGGCCCGAGCGGCGAGTGCGATCGTGGCGAAGTGGGGGCGGTGGTTCGACCCTCCATCCATCCGGGAGCCTCGCCCGCGCTTACTGGGCGGTCGTGACCCTCTTGGCGGGCGGTGTTACGTCTTTGAGCGGCAGCAGGGCCCGAGTTGTGGAGGACGCCGAGGGCGGCAAGCGGCAGGTGGCGACTTCAGTGGATCGAGCTCGGGAAAGTTTGGCGATTGCCCGCCGTTGTGTTGAGGCGTCGGCGTGATTTAAAGTGGGCGTCCCACTCGGCACGGTAAGCCTAGTCGAGGCCTTGGCCGATCTTGACTTGTTTTGGTGATTAATGATTACGACGGAGTGTCGCTTTTCGTCTGAGGCTGAAGCTTCGCTTTCGGCGAGTAAGCGGGGTTCCTCACGAGTCTGCATAGTCGGGGTGAGGAAGCCGGCCGTCTTCTGCCAGTGGCGGTGCTCGGGGCATACTGGGGCGTGAGCGAGTGGGCGGCGAGATCTGGTGAGCCGAGTCCCTTCTAGCGGAGGCCAAGGCGCGAGGATCTGCCGTTGCGCGGAGAGTCGCCTTGTTGGAAGTGTCCGCCGGATTGAGCGTGACCAAGTCCAAGGAGCTTGATTCTGCGAGGAGGCGCCCGAGCAAGAAAGGAGGCCCGAGCAGGGCGAAGAGGATCTCAACGTTTGGGGGCTTCTATGGATGGTGAGCCATCCGATTACGGGTCTGAAGATTTTGTTATCGTAAGTTGTTTGGTATGCTTCGACTCGTGGCGGCTGCGAGTTGCGGAGGGCTTGATGATCTTTCGCATGCGCGGAAGTTGGCCGAGGAGGTTCGTGACGGGGCGCTCGCGTTGCATGAGACTGTACTGGCGGAGAAGAAGTTGGCGGAGAATGACTTGTCCGTGCGGGCTGCCGGTGGTGACCCTTGAAGCGGTAAGGAGGTCTGCGACCGGGTGCTTTCGGAGCCGCCGTCTTAGAGCGAGCTCTCTTCTTGCCCTTGTTGGCTCGCGTGCGAGCACGTCGTGCACTCGATGAGCATGGGAGCGAGCTTAGGGTTACCTCGGCGCTTGTTCTCGTCGCCTCCATTATGATGATCTCGACTTGAGGCCGTCGATGGCGGGGTTCTTTGCGGATCGGACCGACAAGCGGTCGAGGCTGCGAACTTCGGATCGATCCGTCTGCGCTGCGATTACCCGGCCGGATATCACCGCGAGATATCCTCCACCGAGACGAAGGGAAAATTAGTGCTTTTGCTTTTGTTGATGTAAAGACTTGTTGAATCTTGGGATGCAACTTGCTCGGTGGTTGGATTAACCTATTAATCGATCTTTTTATATTTAGCGCCCTATGATAAGCGCCTTGCGGCCGTAGCTTTAGAAACCACGAAGGTTACGTGGCGTGGGTCGATGTGTGATGCGTATGTTGGAGAAGTATGGCGACCATCTTGCGATTTGAGGCTTTTTGCTTAGTACTGCGCGAATGGGGATGATTTTGACGGTCATGGTTCCTTTGCTCGGGCACTTCCTTCTTCGCAAAGTGCTACTGCATGCCTTAGTGGCCGGGCGAGGTCGTAACATTTGGGTTAGTAGGATTGCCTTTCGAGAAGCGAGTGGCTGGTCGGATCATCCGTCCGTCTTGGCGTGTGGTGTTGTAGCCCCGAGTGGGCGTGGGGACGAGCATAGTGGTCACCGGCGCCGCTTTAGCGAGGAAGAAGGCGCAGTGTCGGCGCTTGTGGCGGTCGGCGCTTTCGAGCAGAAGGGGCCTTGCCGTGTCTTGGTTGGCGTGGTGTCCCTGCGCCGAGTCCCATCGCATTTATTGTGGGGCGGGAGTGGCGGAGAGTGTCCGTCTGCACAGGTGCGGAGTAAATCTCGCGTCTGCGTGCTTGTCCGGCGTCGCTTCGCTTCGGGTTGCTCACTTTGGGCCTATAAATAGGGTGGCTAGGGTGCGGCACGCCGATTTTAGCTGTTTTCTCCTATTTCTTTGTCTCTTCGCTCCTCTCTCCCGGCATCTTGATCGGCACGAATGGCGAGTGGTGAAGGCGATCGAAATTTGGCGAGAGGTGGCGGCGGAACCTGAGGTTCGGCCCCAAGAGGCCTCTGCAAGGCAGACCTTCTGCTAGGCGGCGAGGTCGAGATCGCCTGTCCTCGTTGTCCTTTCATATCGAGAACCCTCGTAGGGTGAGGGTTTAGTTGATCGGTATTTGGGTTGCCTTTTCTTGCTCTTGCTTCGCGGTGGTTACCTTTCCTTTCCTAGCGCCTCTGGCTCGGGCTTGGTTCAGCATCCTCGGCGAGATGGCGGTTGTCGTTCCGCTGCTTGCGCCGATTGGTCTCCTGCGATGGGAAACGCGACGGCGAACTTAGAAGCGGCATTGCCGAGCTGAGGCCTCGCCAGCGCCAGTGCCGCTGCGCCGCCCGTGGCGGAGGTGTTTTGGGAGCGGGCGAGAGTCCGGCTTGTGGAGAAGGAGCTTGCGAAAACGCGAGGCGCTTGAGCCTGGCCGCTCGAGCCGTTATCGCCGAGAGAGGTGGCGAAGGCTCGGGAGGAGGCGGCGAGTGGCGGTCTCGGTAAAACGTCGGCGCCGCATCGGACGTGATACCGCGGAGCTGCGCATATCTTAATAGTCTCTGGGCATACTCGCCCAGCGTTCGAAACATCTTGGAGAACTGAAATGTTTCGGGGTAAAGCACGAGCCTGAAGCGTTCGCGAAGCGATGCGCCGGGCTTACCCAGCGGCGAAGCCTTGGAGGATCTCCCGGGCTTCTTGTGGCCGCGCCGCCCGCGAGGCAAAGGATTGCGGTCGATGTCGCGAGTGCGTCTTTGGCTGTTACGCCATGCGACACTACCTTCAGCCTTATACGGCCATTCCGGGATCGCGGAGTGATCCCCGAGATCGATGCGCGAAAGGTGCCTGCGGCGGAGGCGGTGGCAAGGTTAGGCGCGATCACCGTAACGATGGCAGCCCGACGCGGCTCGGCAGCGATGATGACCTCGCCGGATGATCCTGCGAGTGCGATGGCGGGTCCCTTTTGCTTTTGCCTTGATGGGCGGTTGTAATTTGGGACAGTTTGTTGCTCGTGTGTTTTTATAATCTGGATTTTGTCGCTTGTATTTTCTCCCGTAACGCGCGCTTACTCGGACATCCGTCGTCCTCGGGGTCACCGGGACCCTTAAATGCGTGGGTCGAACAGCGTCGTAGATGAAGACACAAGACAACGCGTGAGCGGTCTTGGCAGCGCCGGCGGAATACTCCGACCAGCTATGGTTCATGGCGCGCGGGTACCCCCTTATTCGCAAAGCACTATTTAAGTGGGCGTTGCATTGGGCGTAGGTCATAGTGCGGATTAAAGGGATCGAGCGGGCGAGCCAGCGGTGGCGAGTCTTGACCTTAGTGGCGCGTTCGCATGCGTTTAAGCGGGGAGAAGCGTTAGGAAGGTCGTCGTTAGTTCGCGTGGGCATGCCCTTTTCCCTGCGCCGCTTAATAACCGTGCCATTGGGGCGTAGGTTAGGCGCTTAAGGTCGGCAATTCCCGTCGGGAGAACAACGGTCACTCGGTTTGCTTCCCCCACTAAGTCGCCGCGAAACCCGGCCCCTATCGTTAGCGGGTAGCAAGGTGCGGTTGGAATTGAACCACGAGGTTGTGAAGGAATGCAGCGGTGTTAAAGTGTTTACCTCGGCCTCTGGGCAGCAGCGGGCGGGTCGCGCCGAGCTTAGGCATGGCGGCCGTGGCGGGCCCGATGCCGTGTGGTCAAAGCGGTCGCTTCGCGGGCGGCGGCGGCCGAAACGAGGACGGCGTCGCGCGATCGCTGCAGCGTGATGATGTCCTTCGCCTCTGTCCGTCCGTCGCGCCCAGTAGCGGCGTGGGCTTTCAATGCGCCATGATGGCCTTCCGTATTGAGCGCGGGGCGGAGAGCGTCTCGGTGTTGTGGGCGGCGTCGATGCTTCAATCTTATGCCGCCTTCCGCCTATAAGTAGAGATTGAGGCGAAAGTAGCATCGCTTTTGGCACTTTCGTGCCCTCTCTCCTTCATCCCTCTTGCGGTTTGCTTGCCTTGCGAGAGGTTTGGCGGGCAGATGGCGGCGGTGGTGAAAACGTTGAGAGGGCCAGCAGGCGATGCGTCGGAGGAGACTCATGGGGGGTGGCGAAGGCCCAGCGTGGGCCTTGAAGCATATGGCGCGAGTGAGCTTGTGCTACCTTCGTCGACCTTCTCCATTTCGAACCGCCGTGGCGTAAGTTTTTAGCTTTGTGGTAGCGTGCCTTGTCTCCTTGCATCTAATAGTGATGTTCTTGTATTTCTTAGCGATTCGAGTTGGCGGTAGATGCGTCGCCCTCACCTTCATTTTGGAAAAGCAGGACCGCGCCTCCGGTGTCTCGGAGATGAGCCTTGGCCTGGCCTTGCCAAAACGCCGAAAAAGGCGCGGAGGGGTATGCGGCGCGTGCGGCTGCTGGCGGAGTGCGGATGCGGGAGAAGCACGAGACTCTCCTTTCCGTGCCGTCCGTGTCACGAGAGCATGGGGAGGCGTAAGGCCCAGGGGATGCGATTGGGCGAGCCACTAGGGCGCCGCCCGGCCGATCGCCTCGTGCCTTGCTCGGATGGCGAGGTCACTGGCGTACGCCTCTCGCCCTCTGAGGCGCTCTGCTCGCGAAGCGAAAAAGTTCTTGCCGGTGGTGGTGAAATGCGTGCTTACTGCTGCGCCGGCCGTGACACCTCCCGCCAGCAGTGGCGGCCGTCAGCGAGATCGGCGACTTCGGCCTAAGCGAGCAGGTCTGGCGCTTGTGGAGATAATGTGGCGAGTCCGTCTAGAGAGACTCGGATAGCGAGCCGTCGGGGGAGGCGCTGGTCTAACCGGCCCCTCCTTTGGTCGATAATCTCCTCTTAGGCGTTCTCAACCCCGGTGTCGGGACTTGCCTCGGCGGCGCCGCCGACACGGGGGTCGTTGTGTGGTGCTTCTTTGGAGCATCCAGAGCTTCCCGTGGACGGGGCGGCTTGGGCACTGGGGCGCCGCCTGGCGCCATTTCGGGTGTTGCTCGACGACGTAGTCGTCTCGAAACCGCCCGATTTAAATCCGATTCGCGAGCCACACTTGCGCTCGCGAAGGCGGCGGTCGCTCTTGATTCAGGTGTTAGATACATCGTAGTGGCGGATGTCCTCCTTATCCAAGGCGGCGGTCGCCTTCGTGATACCTCTTTTTGCGACAACGAGCCCGATCGGCTAGCCCTTTAACTTTTAGGCGATGCTCATGTAAAGTAGGTCATAGAGTGCCAGTATGCATTTGTATGTCTCCGAATGATGTAAGGGAATGAATGCTTCAGGAAGTCAAACCTACTCCCTACATGGATCCTTACATTTCCTTTCTGCGTCGGGCTCACGCTAGGTGACCATAGCTCTTGAAACCAAGGGGTTATTGGCGTGGTTCGGCGTGAATTCTTCGAGGTAACATCGCTGGGAGCAAGGACTCGACCACAAATGGCCCTTCCATTGGGTATAGGTAAGTCAACACAGTTCTCCTCCCCTTCTAGAGTGCTACTTGGCGGTAGAAGCTACACAAAACATGAGGAGTTTTGGTGTGGGCCGTAGCTTTTCGGGTCGTGGGGATCGTGATGAGAGAGATCCAAGATGGGGTAGGCAGCAGCGCGAGCCGTTAAGATACATGCTCTCCGAGTAGGCGTCGCCACCCGACCTCGGAGGTTATAGGAAAACGAGCGAGGCGGAAAGCCTCAAGGTAGAACCGCTGAGCTTCTCGATGTTCCAAGCGTTTGGGATGAGATTACTGCAGCATCCCTAAGTCGGTGGGTGCGGGGCGGAGGATTTCCACGATGGTGAAAGGGCCTTCCCATGGAGGAAAGCTTGTGCTTGCCTACGTTAATTTGGACTGGCACGGGACCAGTCGCATAGCGTTAAAGGCGGTCTCGAACTGGCGATCATGGTAGCGGCAGGCGCTTTCTTTGGTACTTGGTGACGCGGGACGTACGTCGCGCGCCTCGTCAAGTTGATCGGCGTCTTCTTTGCGCCGTGCCCTCGTGCCTCGCCGAAGGCGAAGCCTTAAGCGCCGTACTCCAAGTCGGTTAGCAATACTGCCTCGACCACGAACACTAGAAAAAATGGTGTAAACCTCGTTGCCCTGCTTAGGGTGGTCGCGAGCTCAAGAGCGGAGGCAGCTCGGTTGCCCACCGTCCATGAACTTCTTCAGCCGGTGAAAATCACGGGCAGGCCTTGGAGAATCATGCCGTTCGCCGTTCGACACAGCCATTGGTCGCGGATGAGCCACGGCCGCCCGGTCGACCACGAATATGGAAATTATCCTGAAATTCGAGAATTCTTTCCCGTGTTGTGTCCCATTATGCCGGTGATGATGGAGTTCGGGACTCGAATCGATAAGCGATATCGAGAAGAAGTTGGTACTGCCGATGTGATGGTGGCAACGGTTTAACCGATCCACTTGGTGAATTTATCCACATAGCGAGGAGGTGAGTGAAACCTCCGGGAGCCTTTTGAAGGGCCGACGGATCGAGTCCCGGACCATGACGGCGGTGATGGGGATCGTCTGGAAACTTGTCTTGGCGAGATGGGTTTGGCGGCGCGGCATCCCTCGCGGTCGCAGACGATTTGTTGGGCGTCGGCCATGGCGGTTAGCCAATAGAACCCTTGTCGAAAGGCCTTTCCCACGAGGATCATGTGGCGGCGTGGTGGCGCAAATTCCTTCATGGATGTCGAGCAACAACTTCTTTCCGTGGTGGCGGGAATGCACGGAGGATTCTGAAGGGCTTAAGCTTATGAGGTCTCCTCGTCGGGACAACGACTTAGCCCGCATGCGTGCGGCGCGCAGACCTCGGTCGGTCGGCGGGAGGCGACCCGTCCGTTAGTCGGTTGATGAAGGTTTCCTCAATCGGTCTGCCGTCAACACGACCCGACTGACTCGGGCGAGGCGCGTCCGGCCGCTTCGGTGGTCGGGCGTGCGTCCGACAGGCGTCTTCTGCTCGATCGTCTGATGCAGTGGACGGAAGGTGGTGAAGATCTAGGGCGAAGATCCGGGAGGGACGGTGCCTGCTAGGCGCAAGGTTGGCGAGGTGGTCGGCCTCGCCGTTGTGGCGTCGGTAGGCGTGATGGAGCTCGAAGCCCTTGAATTTTCTTGAGCTTGCGGACTTAGCGGCGATGAAGCCGCCATGCGAGGTGGCGGGGCTCGTCGCCTTCATAACACAGTCCACGACCCGGCCGAATCGCCGTGGACATAGAGGCGGTCTTGGCCGAGGTCGGCGGCGATCGGAGACGGTGACGAGGCCTCATATTCGCGGCGTTGTTGGTGGCGTCGAAGAGTAGTCGGATGGCGTCTTGGAGCTTGTTCGAGTGGGGAAACAATGATGACCCGGCCCGGCTCCGTTCTTCGTGTACGACCCGCCGAAGTACATCGTCCGATGCTCGGGGTCCTCGAAGCGCAGGCGGCGCTGGACCTCGGTCCACTCGGCGGCGAAGTCCGCCGAACACAATGACTTGATCGCCGTCCGGGGCGTAGGATATGTCGTGGCCGTTGAGCTCTAGAGCCCTTGGCTATCCTCACGATGTGTCGCGGTTGCGGACGATCTCGTAGAGTGGCGAGAAGTTACCACGAAGATGGTATGCTGTAAAAATAATGGACCGACTTCGTTTTGCAATGAGGACCGCATAGAGTAGTTTTTGTACAGGGGTACCGAGTTTTGGACTCGAAAGCACTTGGCAAGTAGACCGGTCGTTGAACCTTGAGTCGCGACCTTCTTCCCTCGCTCCTGACGAGTGCATGGCCGACGACACAGGTTGTTGCGGCGATGTCTGGAGGAGCGACTAAATGCAGCGTCGGGCAGCTTGACCGGCGGTGGTCGAGAAAAGTCTTGATCTGTCGAGGCTTCTGTGCTTCTTAGGTCGAGTGAATTGATCGGATTTTTGAGCGGCTTGTAGAAGCGACAACCCGCGTTCAAAGGCGAGACAAGCGGCTCAGCGGCTGCGAGCACGGTCAACTTCTGGACCCCTTGGTCGGTGATCGGGCCCATCCTCGGGATCGCCGAGATCTTTTCGCGATTGGCCTCAATTCGCTCGGAGATAATGAAGCCGAGTAGCTTTCCTTTTGGAACCCGAAGACACATTTCTCGGGGTTGAGTTTTATCTTGGAACCATCGGAGGTTAAAAAGTTTCTTCGAGTCGGCGACTAAGTCGTCGACCTTCTGGTTTTGACGGCGAGGTCGTCGACATATCGCCGATATTCGGCCGTCGATCATCAAAACACGTTTGCATACATCGATATGTAGCACCGCGTTTTCAACCCGAAAGGCATCGTTACGTAACAAAATGAGCCAAGCGGAGTGATGAAGGAGGTGGCGAGCTGGTCGGACTCCTCATCGCTATCTGGTGATAGCGAATAAGCGTCCGGAAAGACATGGATTAGCATCCGTTGTCGGTCGGCGACTGATCGTCTGAGGTAATGGAAAAGGGTCCTTGGGGCGAGGCCTTGTTGAGCTCGTATAGTCAACACACATTCTCTATTGCGGACTTCTTTTTACAAACGAGGTTGGCGAGCCACTCGGGGTGGCGCACCTCTTTACAAACCTGCGGCCAAAAGTTTGGCGATTTCACCTCCTATGATCTTGCGCTTCTCGTAAATCGAAGCGGCGCGAGGCGTTGAGCGGCAGAGCCTCGAGCAGTCGGATGTTCAAGGTGCTCGGCGACTTCGAGGATGCGGCATGTCGGAGGGCTTCCATGCGAACATCTCCATTGGTGCGAAGAAATCGGCGCGCCTTCCTATTTTGCGAGGGCGTGGCCCGACCCGCCGCGGTCTTAGTCGGATCCTCGAGATCGACCACGGCCGTCTTAGTATCTCGGCAGACTTGAAGGAGCTGGTCGACTTGCTGGACTCGGGGTTTCCTTGCGGAGGTTTGAGCTCGTGCCGGACCTTGACAGCGTCGGCGAGCTCTGGCTAACTGCGCTTCGCGATTGTAGGTGGTGAAAGGGCCTTGACCACGGTGATGGTCCCCACGGCCGGCATCTTGACTTAAGATAGGTGTAGTTGGGGATTGCCATAAACTTGGCGTATACGGCCTCCCCATGATGGCGTGGTAGGAGCACAGAAACCCTCGACCTCGAAGGTGATGGTTTGGTCACGGAAGTTATCAGAGCTCCGAAGGTGACAGGCGGTCGATCTGCCCGGCGGATAAACTCTTGGCCTAGGATGGCGCCATGGAAGGCGCCTTACTCGGTCGAAGGCAGCGAGGACCCCATGGCGTCGAGTATTGGCGTACAAGATGTTGATCTTTGCCGTGCCGTCCATAAGCACCCTAGGCAGGCGTTTTGGTCCCTAGCGAGGTGACGACCGGTAGGTACCTTCGGTGTGGGGCGTGTCGGGGTGGTCGGCCCGATCGAAGGTGATCGGGATTCCGACCCGGGGTATTTAAGCGTGGCGGCGCCGTGGTGTGTACCTCGCGAGCGCAAGTTTAAATGGCGCTTGTCGGCATAGCTCGCAGTCCGCGAAGATCATGAGGCGTGCCGTCGGGCTCTGGGAACTCGGCGTCGCCTCCTTGGCCTCGGCGTCGGGTGCGGATCTTGCTTCTTTCCTTACAGCGTGGGGTTCTCGGAAAGAAGCGCTTGAGTCTGGCAATCCTTGTACTTGTGTGGCGGGGTACCGTGGTGTGACAGGGGCCTCCATCAACTTCTCGAAGTGGTCGGCGGCTTATCGTGGCTATTGCTTAGCGAAGCGGTCATGGCGGCGACCTCGGGGTCTTCAGCGGGGCTACTTCCCTTTCGCTTCCGTTTAGTCCGGGCGGTTGGGGGTGTTGTTGCGTCTGCGGCGCTGAGTCTGCTTAGCCTTCCCTTTGTCGAAGATGGCACCTGACCTCCTCGCCGGGGCGTGGTTAATGGCGGCGTCGGCGGCTCTTTAGCGGTCTTGGGCTTGATGCAGCCCAACTTGTGCGCAAAGCTTTGCGTGGTGCGTAGATGAAGCGCTCCGGCGGCGTCGGTGTCGCTGATGTCGGGGCTTCGTTGCATTCTTTGGGAGAAGCGCGGATGTAGTCGGGCGTCTCCCAGTGCCTGCTGTAACACCAGATCCCAAAGTTTCAGGCGTTTGTATGTGACACAGAAATTGCCGGCGAAAGGTGTTTGAGTCGGCCCGATTTATAATGGAGTCGGCGTGGCGGTACTCGAGCGAGCTCGGCCGTCTGCCGGATAAATCGGGAAGTCTTGGATGATGAAGAGGTCATCCGTGGCCCGCGTCGTCGGCAGCCGTAGTCTTCGAGCAGACACGGGGTTCGTGGCCCGTGTATTTAGCGATGTTAGCGCTGGCAGGCGAGAAAAGTCGGCGTTGCGGATCCTCGCGTGAAACGCCGTGGCCCGGACCGTCGGAAATTTGAGACTCTGATCGCGTCGTCGGCATTGTCGTGACTTCTTGGCCGGGACGGCGCGACCGTCGACCTCTTCCTTGCGTCGAGGGTGTCGCGGTAGTCGTGCCTTTAGCCGTGTTGGCGAACGGGGTATCTGAGCTTAGGGCGTCGGTTTCTTCTTGCCGTTTGGCGGGTTACAGTGGACCCGGCTTTGCTGCCAAAGGGCGCTGGTGATCTGAGCTGGGGCGGCATGTGTTGCAATGACATGCTCTATGACCCGGAGGTTTTGGTAGGCGCCTTGGCCCTGGCTCCATTGGTTGGGGATCTGCGAACAGCTATGGCCATGACAATATTACGGCCGGAAGGAAGTATGGGTGACTTCGACCCTCCATTAGCCGTTGATGTACTGACGGGCTCGCTTGCGAGCACCGCCGACCATTCTTGGCGGGTGGCTCGCCTGGCGGCAGCTGCCAAGCTCACCCTCGCTGACCTTTGGCTCCCATTTCTGCTGCGGGGGCCAATAGGGTGAGTAGGAGCTTGCGACATCTTGGTCTTGGCGATCCCCCGTGCGTCGTCGTCTTTGGAGTTAAGTCGATGCCGGACCCGTTCGTGGGAAGGTCACCGTCAGCCATGTTGCACTCACGGAGCACACTTCGCGGGAAGCTGCTTTCCGTGTCGGGCTGGAATCACCGCTGGAGAGTCCTCCGGTATCTCGTGAAACGGAGGCGGGCGTAGCGGTCATCGCCACAGCGTGAGTGAGCGAGGCGAATCCCGTCCACGTAAGCTCGTCGCGCGCCTTCGCCGAGAATGGCGCACCGCTAGCGAGCTCCGCGGCCTACGG
Source organism: Guadua angustifolia (assembly GCA_036346375.1). Lineage (NCBI taxonomy): Eukaryota > Viridiplantae > Streptophyta > Magnoliopsida > Poales > Poaceae > Guadua > Guadua angustifolia. The sequence continues at coordinate 66,198,100 of CM070504.1, read as the reverse complement.
TGGCCTCGGCCGAGATCGCCGAAAAATCTTTGTGGCGTGCGAGCTCGGCGGGGCACTGGTCCGAGATCGATGGGGACGGCGCGAGCTCTCCGTGGCGTGGCGGCAAGTCGAGGAGCCAGCGGATCGACCCCTCAATTTCGGCGGCGTTGTAGGTGAAGAGGCCATCAAGGAAGGCGGCGGGGATCCGGAGATGACAACGCGAGGCCCCTACTGGCGGCGCCAGCTGTCGGCGTTTAAATGGCCGGCAAGTAAATTTGTAAGTCAAGGGCGCGCTCCGCTTCCTTGAATGGTTAGACTCTGAGTCGAGTTTATCTTGGTTGGGCGAATGTCCCTCGTCCGATTAGTGTGGTGGTATTGTATTGATGGGGGCGCAGAGGACTGCGCTTGATTACAACTCGGATGGTTCCGAGGGTATTCCCTTTCTATCGTGGTGGCTTTGATAAGAGATCGATCCCCCTTCCTGGGGTCTCGCTTTCCTTTATAGGTGCAGAAAAGCGAGTTACGGGAGTTCGAGGACATGTAAAAAAAAAGAAGGGCGTAGCGGCAAGGCGTTACGCTCTATCTTTGAGTGTTGAGTCTTGACCTTGAAATCTGCTCCGGGTTCGACATCCGTCCGTCGATTATCTTCGCCATATCGGGCGGGTAGATCTGTGAGGTTAGTGCGGATGTCCCATTCCTCCGGAAGCGGCACCGCCCTCTGTCGCCTTTCTCATCTTGGCGTCTGGGCGACCGGTCTCGGGGTTTGCCTCGGGAGCGCGTATCCCTTCTCTATCGTGGCCGTGCGATGGGGCCAATTTGCTTGACTTTGGCGTCCTCTGGGATCGCCTTGGGACAAACCCACTGCTCTGACAAAGGCGTTGTATTCGTGAGGCAGTGTTCATCTCGGGGCTTGTTGGCGTTGCTATGGAGGCTCCGCCTTGAAGCTTGTCGAGAGCTTCGCCCGGGAACATGGTCGGAGTGCCCGAGCTGACCCCTGGTCGGAGGCCTTGCGAGCGTCAGGCACAGGTCTTGGTCGAGCCTCCGGTGACTCCGATCATCGTTCGCCTTAGGGCACTGTGGCTTTGGCAAAGGCCCCTGACTTCTTCCGGCCCATAGGGCTCCTTGTTTCTGTGGTGGGCCTGGATCGGCCTACCTGAGCTTCTGGTTGTTTCGGATGGTAATCCCTTTTTATGAGAGTAGAGTCTGGGCTGTGGGGTACCCCAGGTACAAGTATTCGTCAAATGCTTATTATTAAATAAGAGCCAGCTATCTTTTCTCACTTTTCTATTGTGTTGTGAAAAAGGTATACGCTCAACTGATGGATGTGGTGCCGCTAAACGATTAATCACAATACAAATGATTTATCTGAATTTAACAGTCGATTATGCATTCTTATTAATATATTTATTTATATTTACAATTAATTATAAATATTTTATCTACCCAAAGTTATTATAAATTATCACTCTACAAAACATATTTTACATTCTATTGTTCATACTTCATCCAAAAGGTACATATTATAAACACTATGACACAATATTATAAACTAATTAATTCTACTTAGTAAATGAAAATAAGCTATTTTCGTGATTAAACAAAAAAAAGATGATTAATCGGAAAACGGACAATTAATCAAATTATGTGGTGAATTAATCGCTCTATGTTAATTATGCTCTGATTAAATTATTTGTGACAATTTAGTCATCATCACTAATTAATTAGCCAACTAATCGATTGAATCAACCATTTTTCTACAACAATGCTCTTCTATAAAACATATATATAATAAAAATAAGCTAAAATATCTTCCTCTTGCTCTTGCTCCTCTTCGGACTAGAAGCTGTAAAAGATCAGAACGAGCGAGTATGGAGAATAAAAAAAACCAAAAAGAAAGAGAGCTGTGGTGCTCGAGTACTACAAGTTGAGTCACAGTTGTCATTCGAAAGGTCACCATCATCACTACGTTAGCGTTACCTCCGAGGTCATCATTCGCTGGGCAAAATAGGTTCTTACTGCTAGGTAGCCTAGACCAAGTTGTGACTAGACTAGACTAAACTGCAACAGCAGAGATATTACGCTGAAATGAAATCAGCCGCCCGTGCTTCCCGAAACCGTCTGTTTGGTTTTATTCAAACGATTATCTATTTTTGCCTTATTAAAATTTAGTAACTTAATTAAATTTAGTAGATATTTGATTTGCTGTTAAATTTTGATAAGATTCTTTTCTCTCTTGTCCTCTAATTCACTTTTTTTTTCTAATCTTTGCTAAAATATTGATAGCTAATTTGGTAACCAAACTTTAGTAAGTTTAGCTTAGCAAATTTGTTATCAAACCAAATAAATCATATGACTTTGACAAAACTTTTTTTAAAAAAAAATTGATCTTTTTCTATGGCTATAAAAATAATTTCCTCCTCACTACAAAAGAACCAGCAGACGATACGTGTCACCTATCACACTCTTGTATTGTTGAAGGAGTTGCCGCTCAGCTGGACCTTGGTAATATAGAAGTACTGTGCAGCGAGAGCTCGACACCCGTAATGCGCATTTAACTAAGCTATTTCATTAAATAAGGTCATTAATTAATGAGTTAACAAAGCAATTGATTAATTAAAGTGATTAATTAAGGAATTAATAATTAAAGCAAATATTCAATGAATTGATCGGCGGATTTCTCGCCGAGCTACCTTAGCTTCATAGGAAACTTGCCACACCACTCCAGTGCCATAAGTGATGCATGTCGCATTTTCATGATCGGAGAGTAAGTTATCTTGCGGCTAGGAAGAAGGTTATATTTGTAAAAAAAAGAGTCTATTGGGCTAGAAAAGCACATCCCACGCACGCATCTCCAAGCACCGGGCCGAGCTGCCTGCCAGTCGGTAGAGGATATCCCAATGACATCGGGACCCGCAGGAACAGGACACCTGTTACTGGTGTGTGGGCCCATGCGCTACTCGAGCCCATGTGTCAGGGAGGCATAGGCAGATCACGGCTTTGTTAGAGTCGGTCGTGAAACGAGTGGGAGCGTGCGTGGCGTGTCGGCCGGGCCCCACGGTCCATTGACAGTCACAGAACCGAACCGACCTATATATATCTCCGCCCACCGCCCTTGTCTCCACCGTTTCACCTTCATCAACTGTTGTTACGTGTTAAGCGGGTTGCCGCTGCGCTCGTCCGGGATCGTGACCATATCTACGCGCGGCGGAGGCGGAGGCGGCCGGCGCGGCCGCGGTGGCGAGCAGGGAGGGGACAGCGCCCGAGGGCGGGGAAGAGGCGGCGAGCGCGGAGGCCGCGGCGGGCAGCAGGACCCCTACCGCGGCCGTGGGGGCAGCCGAGGCGCCGAGTTCGGGGGCGGCCGCGGTGGCCATCGCGACGAGGCTCGAGGCCGTGGCGGCGGTGGTGGCGAGCGTGGGGGCCACTTTCCTTCGAGCCAACTAGGCGGGCGAGGCGGCTTCGAGGCCGAGGGGCACGTGGTGGAACCGGCGGAGGTGGAGGAACTGAGGATGGTGGTGGCGGAGGCGGGCGAGGTGTCGTCGTCCTCGGCGCCGGCTTCCGCGGCTTCGGGAGTGGAAGAGTCTCAGGTGGTTGTGGCGCCAGCTGGGAAGTTGCCTCCGGCGTCGAGCAAGGCGCTGGTCTTTCCGGCGCGGCCGGGGCTCGGGACGGTCGGCAAGCGGTGCCGCCTCCGCGCCAACCATTTCCTCGTGCAGGCCGCTGACAAGGAGATCTACCATTACGATGTATGTGTGCGCTTGATCGCGAGGGCGCCATTACTTCATGTTGTTGATAACTTAGCTGTTAAATTGCTCGAAGTTACGTTGCTGATTTCTAATTCTTTGAGGTGTACTTGGCTGAATATATATTTGATCATGGCAAATCGTCGATTGTATGTGTGTAGATGTTTGTTCGGTGTTGCGCTTGCACAAGTCTTGTGAAATACTTGAAAGATATGATTATACATGGTACCTTCTAAGTGCAAATGCAATTGCTATCTTTTTTTTTGGGTATAGGTATCTATCACTCCAGAATCAAGGTCTCGAGAAAGGAACAGATCCATAATCGATGAGCTTGTCAGGCTGTACAAGCAATACTTGGATGGGAGACTGCCAGTATATGATGGAAGAAAAGGCATGTTTACTGCAGGGCCCTTGCCATTCAAAACCAAAGAATTTGTCGTCAACATTGCAAGTCCTGATAAAGGAAACCACGGGTATGATGTTTTGCTGTCCATGTTTCTTCATGTACTCTTGATTGTTAACTGTCTTGTATTAATCCTTGTTCTGCAGGGAGAAGGAGTATAAAGTGACCATAAAGGATGCTGCGAAACTAGATTTGTACAGTCTTAAGCAATTCTTGGCTGGTAGGCATAGGCAACTGCCGCAGGACACTATTCAAGCTCTTGATATCGCTCTGAGGGAGTGCCCCAGTGCAAAGTACGAAATGCATCCATGCATGTTTCTTTATATGGAGCAGCACAAGTTCACGGGGACAGCCCGTCAGATTCTATCTTTTGACATTGTGCTTCTGTTATTAAGAATTTCATCTTACATAGAATTGTTTTGCTCGGTAACTTGTGACAGATATATATCCATCTCAAGATCATTTTTCTCACAAGCATTTGGACATGGTGGTGATATCGGCAATGGTGTCGAATGCTGGAGAGGGTATTACCAGAGCTTACGCCCCACGCAGATGGGATTGTCCCTAAATATCGGTAGAGTACCTAATCCTTTGTACCTTAAATCACAATTCATAAGCAACCTAAACCTTTGTACCTTAAATCACAATACACAAGCAACATACTCTATTCTTATCTTTATACATGGCAGCAGTATCTATATGTGCACTCAACTCTTATAGATTGTGACAAACTGGTTGAATGTTTTTAAAAATGTTTGCTTCTGAATTGAAAATAATGTATTTCACATATTTAGTGATCTTTGGAACTTATTATTATGAAGCTCATTATATACAAACCAGTATTTGTTTGATGAAATTTATATTTTCTTATCCAGATATTTCTGCCACAGCATTTTACAAGGCTCAACCAGTTATAGACTTTGCCGTGGATTATCTGAATATCCGTGATGCTTCAAGGCGTTTGTTTGACCAAGATCGTCTGAAAGTGTGGATCATGATGGCTTTATTATGTCCTCATTTAACTTTTCTATTCACTAAAATAATGTTACATTGTGTCTTGTTTTGTCGTTTCACCTCAAAGCTAAAGAAAGCACTAAAGGGGGTCCGGGTTGTGGCCACACATCGCCGTGATATATCCATACGTTACAAGATTACCGGGCTAACCTCAGTCCCATTAAATGAATTGATGTAAGTATCTATTCTCTTCTGTACACTTCCTTTTCTGTACTAGCATACATTGCATGTCATTTATTTAATCACGTCATGTTATTAATAGTTCTATGCTCTTTTACAGGTTTGATCAAGATGGGACAAGAGTATCGGTCGTCCAGTACTTCAAACACCGATACAATTACTCTTTGAAATATACTCACTGGCCATGTCTTCAAAGTGGCAGTGATAGTAGGCCAATCTATCTACCTATGGAGGTTGCCTTGTTGCTTTGGTCTATGTCCGTTTGATTACTTTCATCTTTTCAAGGCTGCCATACGTTCCAACCTATTTGTCAACTTCTTCGAGTTTTTGTCTAATGCATTCAGATGTAATTGGAGTATGCAGGTTTGCAACATACTTGAAGGGCAACGCTATTCTAAGAAGCTAAATGAGCATCAAGTGTCAAACATACTGAAATTGGCTTGTGAGCGACCTGCGCAAAGGGAGAGTAGTATTTTAGAGGTGAATTTTATCATTGGCCTATCTTTGACATTTAATTTTTTGCTTTCTACATTCTGGTACATTGTTTATTTTGTTTTGATAACAATATATGCATGTTATCTTCTCAGATAGTTAGTAGGAACAGCCATGGCAATGATGATTATGCAAAAGAATTTGGCATTAAGGTGATGAACCAACTTGCCTTGGTTGATGCTCGTGTGCTCCCCACACCAAGGGTAAATGTTTTTCTTTTGGGTTAAGGATAATGTCATTATTGTTTTTATTATTGTATACTGATAATAAATTCTATTTCTGTCTTTTTTTTAGCTTAAATACCATGACTCTGGACGAGAAAAAGTATGTAATCCTTCTGTTGGTCAGTGGAACATGAATAACAAGGCATGTACTATTTCTTTACGATCTTTGCTTTACACTTTCTCCATTGCACTAAATGTTTATAATTTATGTTTTGGCAACAGCGTTGTAACTGCATATGTATTTGCAATTTTGTTAGATGACAATGTCATGTGTTTTCAAGGCATATATACTCAATAGTCATGGTAATGTTTCCATGTCTTTATTGACAAATCATCTTCTCTTGTGATCAACTGCAGTTTACTGGAATAAAAATAAACAATTATTTTTTGTGTTAGTTATGGTAATTGTTGAAGTATAAGTGAATTGCCCACCTTTCCTCATCACTTAAGCTTTTGGGTGAAGTGGTGCATGCAACTCTCGAGCCAAGAGGTCTCGAGTTCAAGACCGGTTGGCACAATTTAAGAAAAATAATTGCAGCCCACTTCTATTCACGTCCTTTTTGAGGAGGATGTTGAAGTATAAGTGAATTGCCCACCTTTCCTCATCACAAGCTTTTGGGTATGGTGCATGCAACTCAATAGTAATGTTTATATATCTTTGTTGATATAAATCATGTTCTTTTGTGACAACTGTAATTTTCTGGAATAAAATGAACACAACTATTTTTTTTGTTCTGAATTGTTTCAGAGAATGGTCAATGGAGGATCCATCAAGTACTGGGCTTGTCTGACTTTTGCTTCTCGCTTGCATCTGAATGGTATCAGGATGTTTTGCGACAACTTGGTTGGTGTGTGCAATAACATTGGCATGGTAAAGAAGTTTCTTTCAGAACATGCTTCTTTCACCGAAGTGTGTGTTGGTTGACTGTCTTTTCCTCATCATTTTTCATTTGTCATAGCAAATAAACGGGAGACCGTGTGTGGACATTGGGCAAGCACGCCAAGATAACTTAGAAGCTGCACTAAGGACTATACATCGACAATCTGCAGAAGTGCTTGCTCAACAAGGTGTTACGGGGCAGCATCTTGAGTTACTAATCATAGTATTACCTGATGTACATGCAAGTATTTTTTATGGTAAGCACATCAAATGACTATTCAAGTTGATAATACTTGTTTTTCTGGTATCCTTTTTTTGGCAAGATTTCTGTTATCCAAATTCAAGTTTCTGACATTTCTTACATGTGCAGGAAGAATAAAATGGCTTTGTGAAACTGAGCTTGGTGTAATGACTCAGTGTTGCTTACCTAAGAATGTTCAGAAAGGCGGCCAACAATATCTCCAAAATCTGGCCCTTAAAATCAATGTTAAGGTAGTATGAACTTTGATAGTATAATATGGATCGTGTAGACACTCTAGAACATTTCCTGTATTGTGGTTTTGTACTCTGTTGCACCTGGTAATTGAGGTTTCAATAAAGTTGAAGGCAGGGGATTTTCCCTTATCTGGAAATAAGATAGTGCAATATGGCTTTGATTTGGGGTCACTCATTCCTTCTGCAACTTAATCTTAGGTTGGTGGTCGTAATACAGTACTGGAAGATGCTTTGCATAGAAGAATACCTCTGTTAACAGATTTGCCTACAATGATCTTTGGAGCTGATGTTACCCACCCACCTCCTGGGGAGGATGCATCTCCATCTATTGCGGCGGTTTGTATTTGAGCTGTCTCGACTTGTTTTACGGTGATTATTTTCATTTAGGTTTTAGACACACCTGTTATGTACAAAATAAGCAATGGTTTTAGCAATTTTATGTGCCACACTTTTCTTTTTCTACTATGTTTTGGTCGCAAGTGTAAATATTGGTTTATGATAGTAAATGGTGCAAATTAGTTTCTTTCACGTTACATAATATTGTTAATAGAATTTGGATATCAACAATTTGTATTTCATCTTCTCATTTTGATCACTGGTAGTGGCTTGATAGTATTCAAATGAACAGTTGTGCATCAACAATGATTACTAAATATTGATTACATCGGTCATGAACTCAAGTGTACGAAGAGCAGTGTCTTTGTCCTAGTATTATTTTTGTCCTGATTGAAGTGATGTGTTCTATTTGTTGGATTATTCTCATCTCTGCCTGCAAATGTGATAAAGCCTCCAGCAATTCTAACATTGAAGGACTGCTAGCAAAGAAAAGTTTAACATTGAAGGAAATGCAACAAAATGATTGTACGTTTTTCTTTTGTTTCAAGGAGAATATTGTTAAACTAGAGTTCTTTCTCGTATAAAATGGTATAGGTACTATATCTTGCTTGTAGAGTTGTTAACTTTCAAGAAAAATTCAAGAAAACAGATATGTGAGCAATATTTTATTAATTTTTTAAGAAGCTATTTACTTCCCTCTTAACAGTTGGTATCAATAAATCTTTTTTATGAGAGTTCTTGTTCTATGGTGTTTCTAGTTTCTTCTAAGTCAAGTTAAAGTTGTCAATAGGTTGTTGCTTCGATGGATTGGCCAGAAGTTTCAAAGTACAAATGCTTGATGTCTTCACAAAGTCATAGAGAAGAGATCATAACTGATCTTTTCACAGAGGTGAAGGATCCAAAGAAAGGAATTGTGTACGGTGGAATGATCAGGTACTTTTGACATGTCAGTGTCTATTTTGATTATTCTTTCGCTGCAATAATCTCGCCTGTTTATTTTTTTAAAAAAAATATATTATTGCAGAGAACTGCTTGTGTCGTTCTACAAAGCAAATGGATGTCGCAAACCTGGAAGGATAATATTTTATCGGTTTGTGATGAAAATAATGTGTCTAATTTGTTGCAAACCTTTGGATATCTCTACTGAAAACCCGTTCTCTTGACGTGCAGAGATGGTGTTAGTGAAGGCCAGTTTAGCCAAGTCCTGCTTTATGAAATGGATGCTATTCGCAAGGTCCTTTTTGCCTCCTCTCTCTTGTTTGATGTATTTGTGTTTTGTGCACATGTTGCCTGCCTTCTTTCTGTTTGATGTTTGTGATTTGCTGGTCTTCGTATGTGTTCTCAGGCATGCGCTAGCATAGAGGTGGGTTACCTCCCTCCTGTTACGTTTATTGTTGTGCAAAAGCGGCATCACACACGGCTTTTTCCTGAAGACCATCGTGCGCAGAATCTGACAGATCGAAGTGGGAATATTCTACCTGGTAAAAATAATTTTTCTATGCAGTTATTAACCTTGATATATATTGTTACATTTGACTAATAATTGCTTTTAATTGCTCAGGGACTGTAGTTGACACGAAGATATGCCATCCCAGTGAGTTCGACTTTTACCTCTGTAGTCATTCTGGCGTTAAGGTAAACAGCTGCTCAATTAAGTAACACCTATCACATTCTCGTCGTGTTCTCATGTTCTAAGTAATGCGCACGGTACCAACTTCATTGTAGGGAACTTATTTTAATCATCATATACATACATCATACGAAGGAAATGTGTACTGGAGAATCAAAATGAAACCCTTTTCTGCTCAGTCTATCTAGACCCCTTCATCTAGGAACAGGATGTAAAATATTCCTTGAATTGAATAAAATCACATCATATTGTCATTTTATCCTTCGTGACATTTTAGTCCAATTTTTTGTATTGTGGTCGATTACCCTCTGCTCAGTGTTCATGGTTTAATCATTTGGCTTTCTGACAGGGAACAAGCCGTCCAACACATTATCATGTTCTCTTTGATGAAAATCATTTCAGTGCCGATGCATTGCAAACATTGACTTACAACCTGTGTTATACGTAAGCAGTTTTTCGTATTTTTCTTATGATCCATATCGTTCTACCATAATCGTACCTTTCCGTTTGGCCTCATATTTACCCTAACTTTCCAATCTTGTAGTTATGCACGCTGCACGCGATCAGTTTCTATAGGTATGCATTGGTTTATAATTATATACAGTCTGGAGTATGCTTCTTCTTAGTGATGATGTTGATCCTAGTCTGTATTGTTTCCTTTACAGATTACTGATAGTCCATTTTTTGTTCTATCTGTTGCAAACAGTTCCTCCAGCATATTACGCACACTTGGCAGCTTTCAGAGCGCGTCACTACTTGGACGACGGCCATTCTGATGAGGGATCTTCTGCGGGAAGCTCTCAGCTGCGTGATCGTGCTGTCCCGGTAAAGCAGCTGCCCAAAGTTAAGGAAAATGTCAAGCAGTTCATGTTTTACTGCTGAAGGTGGACCCTTTGCAAGAACTAGCGTCAACGCTTTTTGGTTATAAAACTTCAAGCTTAGCAGTCGTAGTGCGGTGTGTAGATATGGCAAACCTGTTAGTCTTCTCCAAGCAGTGTGTGTGTGAGAGAGAGATTTGAGACCTTATATCATGTTTTGGGCAAACTCTTCCACCAATCTATATCTAATTACTTGTGTTAGAAACTATGACAATACCGCTATTGTCATGCTGGCTTTGCATGAAAAAACTTTTGTGCTCAACTTGTCTGCTATCTCGCCGCGCCGCCGTCGCCTTCACTGGCTTCACTCCCGCCCAACACTGCCGCGCCGCGGCCCTATGCTGCTGCGCACCGCCTCTCTCTCCACCCTCGTCCTTGTAGTGCTCTGCCGGTGAGTGAGAAGGATAGAGGGTGGGGGAGAGCTAGCGAAGCTATACCTGTGAACCTGACGACGGCAGCGGCGACTCTCATTGGTAGGCTTCCGTTGTTGTCCTCGTGGTGCTCCACCGAGTAGTGAGAGAAGAGAGGGGGTCGATGAGAGCTATCGAATCTATATATAGCGTCAGTTAGTTTCTCTATTTTTTAGCTGCAAAGTTGTTTTACCCAATGTATGATCTGAGTGCAAGCGTGTGACACATTTTCTTCACCTCTTCAAGTGTTTTGGGTCCTCATTTTGCTATTGTGTCATAATAATTGACAATTTTTTTAACCACCTTATAGGGACACACTTTTATAGTTTGGAATACCAATGAAGGTTTTCATGTATATTCAGTATTAATCCCGTGATCAGTAGCTAGTACATATATTTACAACATTGATAATACATCCATACACAATATATTAACGTGATAGCGGAAACTATTTATACAATAAAGTCTTACTAGTCAAAATAATTTGCAGCGAAAAATTTGAAAGTCTTGTAGTATACATTTACCCAAAACACCATAGACAACTGACAAGATATAAACCCTAGAAAAACTCATGATTGTATTTTCTGTAACCTGCATTAAAATAGGCATTAAATATATTTCCAAATCAATCCTTTCTGAAGATACCAAAACTCTTAACTAGCGTCAGTGCATCAAGTCTTCCATAACCACGAGAACGATTTTTCGAAAAGTTTTAAACTCTGCAGAGGTGTATATAAGGGTGCAATCGGATCGGATATTTTTTGTCCGACCAACCGACCAGATAGCTTCGGATCGGATTCGAATATTTTTTCTGGATAGTTTTTGAATTCGGATTCGGTTTCGGATATTTTGTTTCAGATTCGGATTCGGAGGATTACTATCCGTCAGATCGGTATATCCCGAGAATATTTTCAGATATATCCAGTACAAACCTATTCGAATATCCGATTCCTTCCAAAAAGCCATCCGTGCATCCGACCGTGCCACTGCCCACCTGGGCACCCGTGAGTCCCGTCCTCTCTTTCCAATCCCCAATCCGATCTCGTGACTCCTGGCCGACCTCGGCGCGCCGCCAGAGCCGCCGACCTCCTTGCGCCTCGCCCACCTCGCCTCCCGGCGGCTGGCGCCCTCCCCCTGAGTCCCACAATGACGCCGCCCTCCCTCCTGCAGCCATCGCCATTTCTTCTCCGGTCGGCGGCGCCCTCACTTTGAGTCTGCCCATGATGTCGCCTCGCCAATCCCACAGTCGCCACCCCTCCCTTCTGCCGCCATCGCCATTTCTCCTCTGGTTGGCTAGCGCCCTTTGCCTGAGTCCCACTGCGGCATGCCCTCCGCCAATCCTACCCAGTCGTCGCCCTCCTTCCTGCCGCCATCACCATTCTCCTCTGGTCGCCGCCATCCCCACCACCACCCTCCCAGCACTCTCTGTTTGGCCAGCCGCCGCCATCCCTCCTACCAGCCGCAACTTGGTAATGAACTTCATGCTATTCAATTCTTATACTCTGATATTGCCATTGGAGATGTCTTGGAATCTGTGTGATGAGGTTATCCAATTTTTGTGTGTGTTCTGATAACCAATAGACTAGAATAAGATGCACAATGGAAGTTTGATCAAAGGTCAAATGTTTCTTGATATGATGTGCAAGACTTTTTGTTCATATTTATGTTAGATAATATCCTGGTTTCCTAATATATGAAATTGCTAATACCTTGTATAGATGTTGCCTTGTATAGGCTTTCCTTGTATGCCCTTGTGTACATGTATATATATTGGCCCATTGGCCTCATGATCAATACAAGTGCTATTCATAACATGGTATCAGAGTAATTAGGGTTAGGGTTATACTTCCTGGGCGTTGCACTTGCGCTCATCTCTCCTCTGCTTGTGTCGTCCTCCGACGGATCGCGGCTCGAGCCGGCCGCCTCGTCTTGCGCTGCCGTCCTCGATCTTCGCGTCGCGTCTCTGCCTTCCGGACCCGTCTGCTCGGCTTTCAGACCGGCCTGGGTCCGATCTGGAGCCGTCGCTCGTGTCCGTCGTCCATCCAGCCTACTCTCCAGCGCGCTTCATCGTCGCGCGCGCCGCCCGGTCTTCATCGTCGCGCGCGCCGCTTGGCCTTCTTCATCTCGCGTCGTCTGCGCGGCCGCCCCAGCCGACCGAGTCTCCACCGACGCCGGAGCTTCTCTGATCGACCACCGGCCTTCTCCCGCGGGCTAGCCAGCCACCAGTCGCCTGCTGCCGCCATCCTCTTGCTCGCCTCCTCTTGGACCAGAGAGCCGATCGGATTTGAAATCCAATCGGAGCTCTTTTTCTTAATTGGCTTCAGGTCCGGCATATATATATATATATTTTTAATTCGGTTTCGGTTTTGCAAAAAAAAAATGTTGTCGTCTTCTTCGGGCACTGTTTCTGTTCCTCGCTGCCCGGTCATCTTTGATGGTCTCAATTATCGAGACTGGGTTCTTCATATGCATCTTCACATGCGTGGTCAGCGTCTTTGGGAGTTTCTTACTGGCAAGCTATCTTGTCCGCTTCATCCTACTCCTCCTGCCATGCCTGTTCTTTCCAAGGAGGCGATAATCTTGCTTGCGAAGGCTTCGATGATTATCACGGATCTTTGTGGAGTCCTTCGGACTCGATTTCTGCTTACAAGACATGGGTTGATGAAGATGCTCGTGTCTCTGCTATTCTGGTTGCTAGTATGGAGGTGCATGTTACTAGCGATATTGTTGCTTTATCTTCGGCACAGTTGATGTGGGCGCATCTTCGCGATCGCTATGAGCCTGCTGGTGACTCTCTTTACCTTGCTGTTGTGCGATAGGAGCAGTCGCTACAGCAAGGTGATTCTACCGTGGATGAGTTCTATCGCGACTATCTTGATGCGGCGTCGACTTGATTCATTGGGTCCGGAGGTTTGCCGCACTTGCGGTGTTGTCGCGTCGGCATTCTCATTTGGAGCTTCACGCATCTCGACTTCTTGACCGTCTTGGGCTGAATTTGAGCGGTCGTGCCCGATTGCTTGCTCGTCATCCTCGTGTGACCTGTTGGAGGCTCTTCTGCTATTCGTGCGCAGAAACTTCGTCTTCGTGGTGCGAGTTTCTTGGTGTCTCCCTCGGTCTTGGCGGCGCCTCGCTCTACTCCTCGGCGATGGCGCCTACTCGATTTAACTCTTTGGGGTGGAGTCTTCACTGCGCCCTCTGCGACAAAAATGGCCATGTGGAGCGATTACGCTCTGGGAAGAAGAAGGATCTTGCTCGTCAAAATGCCGTCCTCCTAAAAGCAATGGAGGCTCTGGCGTCTCCTCTCAGCGGACTCCTCCTCAGCAAGCTCCTCCTCAGCAGACTTCTGTTGGTTCTGACTCTACTCAGGAGATTCTTATGCTATTGCGTCGCATGGCTGCCTCTACACAGACAGGTTCGGCTGGTTCTGCTTCTCAGACCACCCTCCTCATCAGGTAACACACCATGGATTCTTGACTCTGGAGCGTCTTTTCATATGACATCTAATCCTACGAGTCTACATTCCATTAGTCCTCTTGTTGCTCCTACCACTGTGCATACCGCAGATGGTACTTCTCTTTCTGTTGCAGGGCGAGGTACTCTTTCGTCGTCCTCTTTTCATGTTCCTGCTGTTTCTTATGTTCCTAAACTGACCATGCAGCTCATATCCGCTGGCCAACTTACTGATCATGGTTGTCGGGTTATTCTTGATTCTGACTCTTGTTGTGTTCAGGATCGTCGCACGGGGGCTCTAGCTGGGAATGGCCCTCGCCGCCATGACTCTCAACGTCTTTGGGAGCTTGACTGGCTTCATCTACCTTCCGCTGTCTCTGCCAGTCTCTCTGTTTCCTCTACCGGTTCAGCATCCGTTGCTTCTTCTACCGGGACTTTTGCTCAGTGGCATCACCGTTTGGGCCATCTTTGTGGTTCACGACTGTCTTCTTTAGTTCGTTGTGGTATTTTAGGCTCTGTGTCTGGTGATGCCTTTTTACACTATATGGGTTGTAAGCTTGACAAACAGCTACAACTTCCATATCATTCTAGTGAGTCTATATCACAACGTCCTTTTGATCTTGTTCATTCTGATGTTTGGGGTCCGGCTCCTTTTGTTTCAAAAGGGGGTCATAAATATTATATTCTATTTATAGATGATTTTTCTCGTCACACTTGGATATATTTTATGTCCTCTCGTAGTGAGGCTTTATCTATCTATAAGAATTTTGCCACTATGATTCGCACTTAGTTTGACTCTCCAATTCGAGTTCTTCGTGCTGACTCAGCAGGGGAGTATCTGTCAGGAACTAAAAGTGCATTTAGGCACTAATGTTATTTTGGTGATTAATGACAAACGCATATAATGACAATCTATGTAATTGTGTAAATGCTTAACTTAGTGCTTAACAAATGACAAACCTCTAATATGATTATATTGCTACTGAGACTAACATGTTTATTGCCAAGTTGAGTATTAGTGTATTATGTTAGTGATATGCCCTAAAGGCGATCATGTGAGATGATTGTATCATACGTCTATGTTCATGTACTTAATCAGTTCCATGAATAAATGTCACTCCTTTGTTCATTGAGTATGACTTAATTGTGAAACATATTGGTTATGTGATATTATTCTAAACGATCCCTGGTCACATATCGTTATGTGGGACGATAGTGATCTGACCAGCACATGTATTGATTGATGGTAATGTTTCACATACCATAGATATGGAGATATCAAATCAATAATGTGGGCACATGTTAGAGAACATGCGGTTGGATAGACCCACTCCGAGACACTGATGAGATTGTTATTTTAGAAGTGCTATCAGGGTGTAGTCTCGAGTGGTATACCTATCACGATCCTTTGACACGAGATTCTTATTGATTCTCGGCATGTGTAATTGTATACTTTGGGGCTATCAAGCGCTTCTCCGTGGCGGGGAGTTATAAAGGTAGCTTACGAGTATGCCATGAAACATGGCGTGAGATATAAGAGATCAAGATGGAATTTGCCCTTCTTGATAACGGAGAGATATCTCTGGGCCCTCGGTGTGGATGGATAAGGAAAAGTGCATGGCCATGCCAAAGTGATTAAAGTGTTAATCACGAATTATATCCATTACATTGACGAGTGAATGGGTCGAGCTATCACAAGGATGGCACGCATCTTGTCTTGAGCTTGACTGGTATCGCGTGGCAAAAGGAATGGTATATGAGTATATCAAGGTTCAGCCGATACGATCATTCTGTGCATTCAGGGGACAACATGTCCTGCTAAGAACCCTTGTTGTCGATGGTGCGGAAAAGAGGTTTCGGGGCCATGGCCGTTCTTGCATGAACCTAACGGTCACACACTTAACGGGTTGGATCATGTCGATGGATTTGATCCATTAGTGGGTTTACAGATTTGGATCCTCTGGCATCTTAATGGATTTCTCTTGTAGAAGATCCATTAGTGTGAGTCCTAGTGGGCTTCTATCGTAGAAGGCCCGTTAGTGCACTCTATATAAAGGGGCGTGGGGTGTGCGGTGAGAGGTTCTCCCACCACAAACCCTAGCCGTCATTGCATCCTCCGCCCCTAAACCCTAGCGCTTGCGTGTGGGTGCTAGCACACCAGTGTGCAGTGATCCTACCTGGACGTGTGGATACCAGTAGGCGCCGTTGCATCCGCCTCGGCGCTGATTGGCGAGAACGTCTACTTCCTCTACAGCGTTGCGTGCGCGATCGCGAGGAGGAGACGATCAACTCCGGCATCTACTACTGTACTTGGGAGTACGCGGGGACGCTTCACCCACTCTTCTTCCGCTGCTAACGTACTCTAAGGGTAATGATCCATGGTCTACTACTCGCATGTATCCTGGTTGAATGCGTAGAAAATTTTGTTTTCGGCTAGCGTAGCATACGCGTTCTCCCTTCATATTAGTCTCATCTATTTAGAGGAAAATCAAGTGGATGGTTAAGCAAAGATAAGGTATGCAATCTCGGTATCCCTTCTATATTTGTTATTGCATTCCTTTTGTGCAAATGCATAGTGAACTCCAAGCAACATGTTGATTATATATATGTACATTGGTTCATATCATATTTATTTGTGCATATATATTCACTTGAGTTCATTATGTGCTTTGCTTTTAGTATGCATGTATTAACTAGAGTTAAACTTCACACTGCTATAGATTGAATTGGTGCATGCATGTTTTAGTTGCGTATCTTCTTATGCACTTCTCTTAGTGAAGTTTAATCTAGAGTTGGATCACATATTTACTCTTATTCAAAATATTATTTGCACATGTACAATTCATGTATATTTCATTATGTGCTTCAATTAAGTAAAGACTGTGATCCTTGCCATGATTTAATTGATTCATCATATCGGCAATTATCTCTCTAGTGCATATAGATCAATTACATATTCATCATGATGCACTTAGTAGAGAACATTTCTTATGTCAAGTGTTTCCATTTATATTGTGCCTCTTTATATGAAACACTTGTGGTACTTAATTGCTCACAAATATCAATTTCTTTATATCTATTAAGCTTTTGGGACTAATGTCTTTTATGAGTGGTTTGGAAAAAATTAGGTCCCATGTGTGTATGATGACCAAGGTATCTTGGAGGATGATCGTTAAGCCGAGGTCAACAAGACGGCGGTGTCACCAAGAGTTGAGGACTAAGTCAAGATCGACTTGGCGTGGAGATCGTCGGAGAGGATGATCAAGTCAAGGTTGATAGGACGACAGTCTCATGAGGTAAATCGAGTCAAGTTGGACAAGGCGAAGATGTCATCAATTATATGGTGAAGGTCTTCATGCACCGGCATTAAGAAAGAAGACGGCAAGTGACTATTTCTAGACTTGTATTATCTTTGATTTAATTTGAGTCTAAGGATTGCCGTACTATTAAGAGGGATGCAACGTCGAATGACTTTTAGATGTGTCAAGTGCTCAAATGATCCATCCTTGTGAAATTTAGAGAGAGAGTGGTATTGGTGGTATCGGAAAGTGAGAATTGTAGGTCTCTTTTGGATTCTTTGTGAAATCTGGATTTATCCTTTGAGATTTGGGTAGTGAGACCTTATTAGTTGTGTAGCCCTTGTTCTTAGCTTTCAATAGAGTCCAAAATCACTGAAATCGGAGTCCGGAGTCAAAAGTTATGCTCGTTTTCATCGGGCTGCTCAGTGCCAATTCGGACTATCCGAAGATGAACTCGGAGTATCCGAATGTTCGGACTATCCGAACATATTTTCGGACTATCCGAAGTGAATTCTCTGTTTCTTCGAGTTTGATGCGTTCGGACTATCCGAACTTGAGCTCGGACTGTCCGAACTGACCTGAACGTTGAGGAAAACGGCTAGTTTTTGGTGGGCTCTATTTATAGCCCCATCCTCCCCCATTTTGAAGGTGCTCTTACCCTATTGTTTAGAGGTGCTATTCCCTTCATTCTTGAGCCCCAAATCCCTCTCTACTCTTAGATCTAAGTGATCCCCTTAGTGAAAAGGGTTGAGAAGGGTTGAAAGAGACCCCGGCTCAAGCGTCAAAGGAGTTGAAACCGGCGAGTGCATTTGTGCAACACCGGGAGTAAGAGAGTTGAAAGAGACCCCGACTCAAGTGTGACCGAGCCGCCTCAACGGAGACGTAAGATCCCCTCAAGGATCCGAACTTCGGGTGAAAAATCATTCTTTATGCTTACTTCTTATTCTTGCTAGAGTACTTGATTTTGAATATTGAAATTGCCTGATCTACTTTTCTATTGAATATTCCTCTAGATCTTGACTTGATTCAGGTATTCTAGGCTAGCTAGTTTAATTTGGTGTGTTCAATATCCCCCAAATAGCTTAGATCTAGTATTTGCGAGCTATGTGCTCTGGAGCATTCGGAATATCCGAATTGATTCTCGGACTATCCGAATAAGTTCGGAGTATCCGAATACAACCTCGGACTATCCGAATTATTCGGACTGTCCGGAGTATTATTCGGACATTCCGAAGGTTCTGTATTCCGCTGCAATTTAGTTTAAAGTTATAATTCGCCTATTCACCCCCCCTCTAGGCGACAT
Organism: Guadua angustifolia; assembly: GCA_036346375.1. Lineage (NCBI taxonomy): Eukaryota > Viridiplantae > Streptophyta > Magnoliopsida > Poales > Poaceae > Guadua > Guadua angustifolia. Next base: position 66,179,390 of record CM070504.1, on the reverse strand, counting down.
CCCCTGTCCTTTCAGGAGCTCTTCGAGCTTTTCTTGCTACACAGGGCACTCTTTCTCAGTTTTCATATCCTGGTGCTCATGCTCAGAATGGTGTGGCTGAGCGTAAACATCGTCATCTTCTTGAGACAGCTTGTGTCCTTATGCTTGCTTCCGCTGTTCCGCCTCACTTCTGGGCTGAGGCTGTTTCCACTACTACCTACTTGACCAATATTCAACCTTCTTCTACTCTAAAGGGTGGGATTCCAGTGGAACGTCTTTGTGGCATGCCTCCTGATTATTCTGGACTTCGTCTTTTTGGGTGTGTGTGCTATGTTCTTCTTGCACCTCGTGAACGCACCAAGCTGACTGCTCAATCTGTTGAGTGTGTCTTTCTGGGATATAGTGCTGAGCATAAGGGATATCGTTGTTGGGATCCTGTTGGTCGACGCATGCGGATCTCACGGGATGTTACTTTTGATGAGTCTCGTCCCTTCTACCCTCGTTCTTCTTCTTCACCTACATCCCTTGTTGAACCACTGTCTTTCCTGACTTTTCCTGGTACTCCAGTTGTCACTTTTCCTCTTTCACAATCGGCGTCTCCTTTATTGCCGGTTCCTTCACCACCGACCTCTCCTCCAAAGGCTTCTTCCGATATTGTTCCTTCCTATCCTCTATACTACACTCGTCGTCCTCGAGCTGAAGATTCTTCTGCTGTGCCATCCTCTTCTGATTAGCCATCTTCTTCAGTGTCTCCTCCCCGTTACGCTCTTCGCGATCGACAGTCTATTCGGCCTCTTGAGCACCTTGGCTTTGTTGGTGCTGCTCTAGCCGAGCCGACTTCTTACCGTGATGCTGTTATTCATCAGGAATGGCAGCATGCGATGGCGGAGGAGCTTGCTGCCCTTGAGCGCACTAGCACGTGGGATCTTGTACCTCTTCTTCCACGTGTCCGTCCCATTACATGCAAGTGGGTTTATAAGATTAAGACTCGCTCTGATGGTTCTCTTGAGCGCTACAAGGCTCGTCTTGTGGCACGTGGTTTTCAGCAGGAGCATGGTCGTGATTATGACGAGACTTTTGCACCTGTGGCTCACATGACCACTGTTCGCACTCTCCTTGCTGTGGCCTCTGTCCGTGAGTAGTCTATCTCTCAACTTGATGTCAAGAATGCCTTTCTTAATGGTGAGTTGCATGAGGAGGTCTATATGCAGCCACCACCGAGGTATTCTGTTCCAGAGGGCATGGTTTGTCGGCTTCGTCGCTCTCTTTATGGGCTCAAGCAAGCCCCTCGTGCTTGGTTTGAGCGATTTTCTTCTGTGATCACTGCAGCTGGCTTCTCTGCAAGTGCTCATGATCCTGCGCTCTTTGTTCACACTTCTTCTCGTGGTCGAACTCTTCTCCTTCTATATGTTGATGACATGATCATTACTGGAGATGATTCTCAGTATATTGCCTTTGTAAAGGCTCGTCTCGATGGCGATTTCTCATGTCGATCTAGGTCCTCTTCGCTACTTTCTTGGGATTGAGGTCTCTTCTACATCTGAGGGTTTCTTTCTCTCCCAAGAGAAGTATATCCAGGATCTTCTTGATCGTGCTTCTCTCACTGATGAGCGTACAGCTGAGACTCCCATGGAGCTCAATGGTCACCTTCGATCTACTGATGGTGAACCTCTTGAGGATCCTACTCGCTATCGCCATATTGTTGGGAGTTTTGTTTACCTTGGTGTCACTCGTCCTGGCATTTCGTATCCAGTCCATATCTTGAGTCAGTTTGTTTCAGCTCCCACTCAGCTTCACTATAGTCATCTTCTTCGTGTTCTATGATATCTTCGTGGAACTATTTCTCGCCGTCTTTTCTTTCCACGCTCCAGTCCTTTACAGCTCTAGGCATACTCTGATGCTACATGGGCTAGTGATCACTCTGATCGTCAGTCTCTTTCTGCTTACTGTGTTTTTCTTGGTGGTTCTCTCATTGCTTGGAAGACTAAAAGCGAGGCATGATTTCTCATTCGAGTCTTTGAGGGTGAGTTGCGGGCTATGGCTCTTTGTGAGAGAGGTTACTTGGTTACGGTGGTTACTTGAGGATTTTGGTGTTTCGCTCTACACCAACTCCTCTTTATTAAACGATCTGAGTGCTATTAGCATTGCTCGAGATCGATGAAGCATGAGCTCACAAAGCATATTGGTGTTGATGCTTCTTATATGCGGTCACAAGTACATGATCAGGTTGTAGCTCTCCAGTATGTGCCTTCAGAGCTTCAGTTGGCAGATTTCTTCACGAAGACACAAACTAGAGCTCATCATAACTTTTATCTCTCCAAACTCAGTGTTGTAGATCCATCATGAGTTTGAGGGGGGTGTTAGACAATATCCTGGTTTCCTAATATATGAGATTGCTAATACCTTGTATAGATGTTGCCTTGTATAGGCTTTCCTTGTATGCCCTTGTGTACATGTATATATATTGGCCCATTGGCCTTATGATCAATACAAGTGCTATTCATAACAATTTATACATGTCTCCAACTGAGAAATATTGTACTTGTATGTCTCATATCAACAAATAAGGAGAAAAACCAATTACTAAAGATCAAACTGTCCATATTTTAGACAGTGTTTCTTTGATATTTCATGAATTGTATAGAAACCTGTTGTTTCTTGTACTTGATGTTTAGTTATTGTATAGACAGTGTGACGGTATCGACACACTAAGCTTCTTCTTTAGTTATTGTATAGAAACGATTACCTTTTGCTTAATCAGATTTTACTCTTCTGTTCATCTGTATGGTATCATGCTACAGTTCGATTCTTAGAATCAATCTAGACATGGTTGGTCTTTAGATATAGTACTAGGCCGCTTCCCTGTGGAAAACTACCCTTTTGAGCTGTGTTTTCTATTGGTACTATCATGTTTTGATACCTCCATATTGAGATTCTGCCTCGCGTTTGTTATTGTATACCTATGGGTGTATGGGATTGTTCTTTGTTGATGGTGATCTAAGTGCAGTGTTGAATTTCTTTGGCATTAATAATGGAAGCTTGCACCCCCACCAACTCCATAATTTCTTACACTTGTCATTTATGTTAATGGCTATAGGTCACAGTGTGAGAGTCTTCTTTTAGTGATGCTAGTGGTTGAGCCAGGCATATTTCTTTGTTGGGTCATATAGAAAAAAAAAGCAATTGAAGAATGATGTGTGTGGTAACTATTGTCATATATTTCTGTGTGAAAATAGACTATATTTTAGTTCTTCTGTATACTATTGTCTAAACTGAGAAATATGTGTTAGAGATCTAGGCATTATTTTAATTTCAGATTTGAATATGAAATATAATCCCAAAATAATAAAGCACAACAGGCTAGACAGAAGATACCATATATTTCTGAAAAGTAGATCTAGAAATGTCATATACGAGACGAACAGAGGAAAAATAGGAGAATTCTTACGATGGGTTTGATGACGAAAAGGAAGCAGCGCAGTAGCGACCGGCAGCAGATGAAGTAGTCGACGTCGTGGATCGCGTCCTACGTTCAATAACAAGGTGAAGAGCTCGAACGGTCGCGCAATTGCGCTGCTCAGAAACCTTATTGCCGCCCTCGTGCAAGTTCTCGCAGCGGCAATGGTTCGGAGATCCCGCTCTCCTTGCCTCGCGGTGCACGCCGAGAGGAAGGTCGGTGAGAAACGAGCGCAGCATAAAGACTCAACATAGATCACGGTAGATGAACGCGAGCGCAAGAGCAAAAAAAAACCCACTTCTGTCTGGACATCTCCAGATTTTATAGTCTCGCACCAGTAACACAACACTATTAAACGCTAGTAACCGCAGAATTAATTGGATGTTTAAATTGGTCATTCAAACGGTCAAAATGACTGTTTCTATTAGAAACCGACGCTATTACCATAGCTGTTTCAATTCTCAGTAAATGATCCCATTAATTCACTAATAATGGAGAGAAACCGAAAATTAAAAGAGTTTAAACGTGCCAGGAATTTAATCCACGGCACGAAATACGCGCACGCACGTGCGTGTGACTTTAGCTATGCTCCTCACCCTCCATATGCCTCATTACAAGGCATGGTGGGAGCTCTCCCTTTTAAGTTGGTATTTTTCTCTCTCAACTAGCAATATGGTACTACTCTTTGTAATTTTGGCATTAGATATAAATGGACCACATGGGCGTCATTTCTAACAATATGTTATGGGAATGTGAAAATAAAAGGCATTGCTTTGATAAAACAAGCCACACAAACTTGTCTTATCTTACAAAACAATCTGTTGCTACTTGTGTCACACTATAGTTGAACATCTGAAATATCCGCTTGTCATATTTGTACCATTCAAATTTAATGTGCTTTTGCAACTTTGTTAGAATGTTCGATAAAATGACTTGTTAGACTGCGATAATCTTGTTGCATATTGAAGCCATACGGTTGGTTAATCAGTGTTATATGTGTGCTTTATGCGGTATCTGTTTTCGTGTGTTATCCGATAAAAATTATTCGATACCGTATCAATTCCACTCTGTATTCCATTTGAATTCACAACCGATATTATCCATGTCGTATTCGTATCCGGTACTATCTGAACCCGATTTCGAATCTGACAAAAAATATTGTTTAGAATACAGAAAGAACGATATCCAATCGAATTTAAGCCGATTGTACCCGTAGGCGCGGGTGTGCGGGTTTCCCCATGCCAGCGTATGGGCGAGCTTGCTGTGGCAGTTTATGGGCAGGGCTTGGCCATATACGGTGCTGGGTTTGGATTAGCATGATTCGAGACAGCTCGGGCGAGCATGGTTGATCGAAGCAGCATAGAGAGGCGATATTGGGGAAGAAGAAGAGAAGGAGCCAGGGGTTTTGGTCGGGTCTAGGGGCAGCGAGGCAAGCAGATGAGATGCTACTAGGTGGGCCAGACCAAAGGTGGACCCCACATGGCAGTGAAACCAAAAAGAAGACACTGGAAAACATTGTTTGGAGAGAAAAGAGCTTCCAATTTAATTGAGCAGTCATTGTTGGTCAAAAAAATTTTATAACTTTTTTCTGTATGATCCCAAGGCAATTCTTATTTTTCCATAAAAATTTTAGACCATGACCATACTTGAGCAATTTTATAAAATTTTGATAAGCTCATTGTTTCAATTTTGGGTTTTCTGATTTTTATGTTTCTAAGATATCAATTTAGGTTCAATCCTTTTGGAAATATTTTTAAGTTATCCTATTGATTTAAAGATATTACCATAAAATTTTTATACGATGATCAAACTTGTGTATTTTTATAAAATCTAACAATACTTTTGCTAGCTTATTTAAATTTTCTATTTTTGATATTCTAGAAGCATCTAAATAATGTTTAATTGTTTTGAAACTTTTTTAAAGGATCCTTAGTATTGTAGATGATGATCATGCTTGTATATTTTTAAATAAATCTAACAGTGTCACTGTTCCTTATCTTCATTTAGTGTTTTTGATTTTCTATTAGCATTAAATGCTTTCAAACTTATTTGAGACTTTTTGGGGATGTTCTTGAGATGTCCTTGGATTTAGATAATTTTTTAGATTTTATACTTATGTGATTTTTATCTTTACAACTTGGAAAAGAGGAATTCAACAACATAATTGATTTACCTAAAGTCCAAAATTCCAAGAAAAACTTAGAAAATATGGAAATTCAAAATAAAATCATAATAACAACTTAATTTCATATTTGATTTATTTTACAACTTTCACAATGTTACATGCCTGCTACAAGGATTTTTTTCTATTTTTTATTTTTGTGAGGACGTTTACAATTTCTTAAACTTTTCATTGTTGTAGTCCTAAAAAAAATTAGAATTAACTCATGTTGATTTTTTTGGCAAATTTGGCCCCTAGGCCTACAAATGCCGTGCACGGGGGGCGCAGCATTTCAGTTTGCAGCAGACGGGGAGCGCGGCAATGATATGACACGACACGTGGCATTTCCACACCTCCACTCAATGAAATGCTAAAAAAAAATAAAATTAGCAATGCAGCAACAATGTAGAGCTGCATTGCTATAGTACCGCTGCATGGTACTATAGCGCATCGGTTTTTTTTTGCGCTAAGTGGAGGCTAGTTCTGGAAAAAAAATACATTATAATTTTATTAGGTTTTATAAATACATTATAATAGAAAAAAATCGCACGTTGGCTAGTTTGTAAAATAATTTTTTGATGCTACAACAGTGAAAAGTTCTACCCTATATGGAAAGGCATGGAATGATCTCATATTATATGAACCAAAAATCAGCTTTGACAATTAATTTCTATTATAATGTATTTATAAAACCTAATAAAAAATATTGCCCACAAAAAAAATTATTAACGATCTGCAGAATTATTGACGGTAATTAGGCTAGTAGAAATATGAGTCCTCAAATATTTTGTGTTATATTTTGCCTCTCGCAGAATATGGCCTACAGAATATGAGTCCTCAAAATATTTATGGTAGGCCGTGCGATTTCCACAACTAGCCACAAAATTATTTTTTAGAAATAGACGTCGTACGATTTTTTATTATAATATATTTGTAAAACCTAATAAAATTATAATGTATTTTTTTTCCAAAACTAGCCTCCACACAGCGCTACAGTTCCGCTGTATTGTTATTTTTTCGCATTTCGCGAGTGAAAGTAGACAATGCCACATGTCGTGTCGTAGTATTGTCTTACTTCCCGACCATTGCAAACCGAAATGCCATGCTCGTCAGGTGCGGCATTTGCAAGGTAGGGGTTAAATTTGAAAACAAATCAATAAAAACTGATTCAAAAAAAATTAGGACCACAAAAGTGAAAAGTTTTAATTAAGGTGTGGCAATGTGCGGCGGCCAACCGCGCGATGCTGGTTCGAAATAACCGAGACCGCTGCAGTAGTTCTTTTCTACTGCTCACTAACCTGAGTTGGTACCGAGAGAGCAACGGCGTGAAATGGCACAGAATACGAACCAGCAAGCGGCGTAGAGCGAGCGTACGCAGTTGGCTTCGCCGCGCAGGCTACAAATCGAAATCCAAACAAGATCTCGGAGATCTCGGCGCTTGTCCGGTCACGTCAATTTATGGCCTGTGATCATAACTGCTGCTCCGTAGTGCGTAACGAAGCAAGTAGGATTACATCACATGCCTGCCCGCCCGCCTCGACGTGGCGCTTCAACTTTTGAGCCGGTAGACAACGCGTCGTTCTCGTTCGTGCTGCGGCTGCCTCTCTGCCCTGCCCCGCATCCTCTCTAGGGCATGTTCAATTCAATAGTTTGCTATGCCCTCCTGTTACCTGGAGACAACACCAGGTACAAGTGTACAACATCTCCATCATATTATCTTTATTGGGCAAGTGTCCGATGGATTACAACAAAAACATATTTTTTAATTAAATAATTAAATTATATCACATATTTAAAAAATAAAAGGAGAGTTGTCACCGCTGGAATTGACGCTAAAGGGTTAGTTCCACAATTTCGTGGAGAACGAGAGACTATTTTTCGAAAAAGAAATACGCAAAAGCGGCAAAGGCGGCCGCGGATCGGGCCCACACGAGTGCGAAAAGGCCGCGTGCTCCTCCCAGCCCACTCCACTCGCAGCCTGGAATCTCGCTCCGACGTGTGGACCCGAACGTGTCCGGGTCTGCGTGTCAGTGAGAGAGAGACGATTCGCTTGGTGTTCCCTTGCCTCCGCCCAATTTGTTTCCAGAACCCACATATATATAAATATATATATCTATATTTGCTTCCCCAGACCCCACTCGTCGCCTCCGTGGAAACTTCCACGAGTGGTTTGAGCATCGCTTGTTGTGAGATCTTCTCACCAATGTCTTCCCGGGGCGGGGGCGGCAGGCGCGGTCGCGGTGGCGAGATCTCCGGCAGGCAGGAAGGAGGCCGTGGGCATGGAGGCGGTCGAGGGCGCGGCCGCGGAGGCGACTTCGCCGGCGAGCAGGAAGGCCTTCGTGCCAATGTAGTCGGACCAGGGCGGGCCGGACGAGGCGGCGAGTTTAGGGGCGAGCGTGGTGGCCATCGCGACGCGGCGCGAGGCCAGGGCGGAGCGGGCCGCGTCCACGCCTGGCAACCACCTGCTGGGCGTGGCGGCCTGGTTGAGGACCGTGGAGCCACTGCGCCTCACCGGGGCGGCGGGGAAGTGGTGGCGCCGACGCCGGCGGAGGCGGAGGTGCTTGCTGTCGAGGTGGAGAGGAGGATGGTGGTGACGGGGGCGCGCGAGGGGTCGCCGTCCTCGGTGCCGGCGCCGGCGCCGGCGGCCGTGACGAGAGTGGTGGAGCCTCAGGTGGTCGTGGCGCCCACGAAGTTACCTCCGGCATCGAGCAAGGCGTTGGTGTTCCCCGCGCGGCCGGGGTTCGGCACGGTCGGGAACCGGTGCCGGGTGCGTGCCAACCATTTCCTTGTTCAAGTCGCCGACAAGGATTTCTTCCATTACGATGTATGTATGGGCTCTCTCTGTGTGTGCGCGTATTCAGGCAACTTACAACTAGCAAACCTCATGTTTATCCCTAATAATTGGCCAGTTAGTCACTTGGAATATCAGCCAAGGCTAATATATATATACTTCATGGAGTTTGCAATTTTGCTGGATGACTATCCATGCCAATTATAAGGCGTGTTATTCAGTCTCGCATCTTCAAAGTCTTGTGAATTTCTTCTACAATCATATGTTTATCGTTAATCATCAACACATGATCCTGTCAGGCTCCATTTTTCTTCACTCATAATATATGGTTTCCTCCAATCCAAGTGAATTCGAATCACCGTAGTTACATATATACACATTTCTTACGTGGAATTGCTATCTTTTTATTGGTATAGGTATCTATCACTCCGGAATCGAGGTCTCGTGAAAGGAACAGATCAATAATCAACGAACTTGTCAGGCTGCACAAACAATACTTGGATGGGCGATTGCCTGTATTCGACGGAAGAAAGGGCATGTTTACTGCAGGTCCATTGCCATTCAAATCCAAAGAATTTGTTGTCAAGCTAGCTAATCCTGTGAGAGGCGACCAAAGGTACGATGAAAAAATTTCCACCTTATCTTTTTTGTCATATTTTATTTATGTTCATATAATGGTTTCATATAGTACTAGCTCTTGTATTTTAGGGAGGAGGAATACAAGGTGACCATAAAGTATGCTTCAAAAACTGATAGCTACAACCTTCGGCAATTCTTGGCTGGTAGGCATAGGGAACTGCCACAGGACACTATTCAAGCTCTGGACATTGCTCTTAGGGAATGCCCCACAGCAAAGTAATCATCGATGATACTTTCTTGATATGGAGTAGAGAAATTTATCAGCTCAATTTCTATCTTCTGATTCCATGCTGCTCTGTATTTCAGAATTTTGTTCAATGTAAATATTGTTTGCTGACTTAACTTGTAATAGGTACACATCTATTTCAAGATCATTTTTCTCTCAGTCATTTGGGCACGGTGGCGAGATTGGCAGCGGTGCAGAGTGCTGGAGGGGGTATTACCAAAGCCTCCGCCCCTCACAGATGGGATTATCATTGAATATTGGTATGGTTGTATGTAATGTTTTGTATGATAGAAATTCTCATGAATTGAAAACTCTGAATTCCACATTTTTGCTTTCTCTCTTGGGAGAACTTCCAGGATTAATATCTATTATTGGAAATTTTCTTCTCTTTAGATATTTCTGCAACGGCATTTTACAAGGCACAACCAGTAATAGATTTTGTGATTGAATATTTGAACATCCGAGATGCTTCAAGGCGTAGCTTATCTGATCAGGATCGTCTTAAAGTATGAACCTTTGTAGCACTTTCATCTCCTTATTCTAATTTTCTGTTTTTCAAACTAACTGTTATGGTACCTTTTGTTTTCTTCTTCCACTTCATAGCTGAAAAAAGCCCTTAAAGGAGTCCGGGTTGTGGCTACTCATCGGACAGACAAAACCATACGTTACAAGATTACTGGGATACCCTCAGCTCCGTTAAAGGAATTGATGTATTTACTCTCTTTTATATCCTGTTTCCTTGATGCACTTTCTTCATATTTCATGTATTTAATCATACCATGACATTAAATAAATGGTTATTTGCTTTTACAGGTTTGATCAAGATGGGACGAGGGTATCGGTTGTCCAGTACTTTAAGAAGCAATACAATTACTCTTTGAAATATATTCATTGGCCATGCCTTCAAGCTGGCAGTGATATCAAGCCGATATATTTACCTATGGAGGTTGCTTTTCTCTTTGTCTGGCTTTCATCTTGGCAAGGGCTTCTATATTCATTTAGTATCAATCTTCTGTAGTTTTTAAAGTTTGGTCTTATGTATTGGTATTGAATTTATTAGATTGCTCGTATGCTTTAATTCTGCAGGTTTGCAGCATTCTTGAAGGACAACGGTATTCTAGAAAGCTAAATGAGCGCCAAGTTACAAGCATACTAAAGATGGCATGTCAACGACCTGCACTAAGGGAGGGCAGTATTCTAGAGGTGAATTTTAGTCCTTGTTCTTGTTTACTTGGGAGTTCATAGTTGAAGTATATCTATGCACGGTTTTTTAGTTTCTACATTTGAGATTTATAGTTTGTGTTTTGTGCTACTCATATTTCGAATTATTTTTATATTCATTTGATTTAAAGATATATGATCTTCCTTTTTTTACCTTCTCAGATTGTTAATAAGAATAACTATGACAATGACAATTATTCAAAAGAATTTGGCATCAAAGTGATGAACCAACTTGCCTTAGTTGATGCTCGTGTACTGCCTGCCCCAAGGGTAAGTGGGTAACTGTGATTTTTTTTTAACAAAATTGAGCAGACTTTTTACTTATTGTCTTATGTTCAATTGACCTCTTAAGTTTTTCTCGTATTATTAGCTTAAATATCATGACTCTGGACGAGAAAAAGTATGTAATCCTTCAGTAGGACAATGGAACATGATTAACAAGGTATTGTGCTCTAGTAATTTTTGAGCAACATCTTTTTCGTTTTCGTTCTGTAATACATGGCTATGAAAGTATTTCCCTTTTTGTTAATAAATGAACTAGTCATTTGATGACTATAACACATTGAAATGAAAGGCGCATTATCTTTCTGCCTGGTTATTTGTGTTGATGATTTATATCTTCTATCTATTACATTTGTGTTCTTTGCTGGTTTTTTTCAGAGAATGGTCAATGGAGGATCTATCAACTACTGGGCATGTCTAACTTTTGCTTCTCGCTTGCATCCGAATGACATTGGAATGTTTTGCAACGATCTTGCTGGCATGTGCAATAACATTGGCATGGTAAATTTTTTTTAATCTATAAGGCACTTACGTGACCATGTCACAAGCATATGTACTGATTGACTGTATTTCCCTACTCTATTGTAGCAAATGAGTATGAGACCATGCGTGGATATCAGGCAAGGACGCCAAGATAGTGTAGAGGGTGCAATCAGAAATATCCATAGGCATTCTTTGGAAGTGCTTGCTCAGCAAGGTCTGAAAGGGAAGCAACTGGAGTTATTAATCATAATATTACCTGATATGAGTGGTTCTTATGGTAAGCTCTTTAAATGGATTCTCAAGATGGTGACTCTTTATTTCCTTTCAATTTTCGTTTCAACTTTCTGACATTCATTACATATGTAGGAAGGATAAAAAGACTTTGTGAAACTGAGCTTGGTGTAATAACTCAGTGTTGTGCACCTAGAAATGTTCAGAAAGGTGGAAAACAATATCTTGAAAATTTGGCCCTGAAAATAAATGTTAAGGTATGATGAACCGATGAAGTTTAGTAGCGTGATATGACTAACCTCTCTGCAGTCAGGTCGAAAGAACATTGATACTGTTGGTGTCTTGCAATTAGGTTGGGGGTCGGAATACGGTACTTGAAGATGCTTTGAACAAGAGAATTCGACTTCTGACAGATATGCCAACAATAGTCTTTGGAGCTGATGTTACCCACCCATCTCCTGGGGAGGATGCATCTCCATCTGTTGCAGCGGTCTATTGTCTTGCTCTCTCGCTCTATTTCTCTCATCATGTCACAATTTGTCATTTTGCTGAGTCTATGTTCTTTATTTTTTTAATTGAGTTAGATGCAAGCCATGCAATTCTAATAAAACGCTAATTATTTTGGAACTCGCTGAGCCCAATTTCTTTTTTAGTTTTTTTTCCCTTTCTATGAGGGCTTTCAGCATATATTGGGCAAACTTTGCATTTTAAAGGAGGAATGGATGAATTGAAGTAGTACTTATGCATTAGTGATTTAGTGGGGCTGCAGCAAAGCTTGCTTGTGTTTCCAGAAGAAACGTTGCCGTTTTGGCGTTTTCCACTGTTACTTAATTTGTGTCACTAGTTGACATAACAAATACTTGCTTTCTTTATTGGCATCATATATAGTATGCTCTATCTGGATTTAAAGCTTCTAGTTCCTATCATTGTAGGTCGTTGCATCCATGGATTGGCCAGAAGTTACGAAGTACAAATGCTTGGTATCTTCACAAGGTCATAGGGAAGAAATCATAACTGATCTTTTCACAGAAGTGAATGATCCACATAAGGGAATTGTTAGAGGTGGAATGATTAGGTAATTTTATATAAATCAGTGTCTAGTTTGTTTGTTTTCTGCGGTAATAACATTTATATCTTGCAGGGAATTACTTGTGTCTTTCTACAAAGCAACTGGCTGCAAACCTAGCAGGATTATATTTTATCGGTTTGTACAGAAAAGTTCTTTTACAAAATCATTTCTTATCTCTGTTTTTTGTATGGAATTCTTAGCTCTGCTTAATGATTTCTTTAATATGCAGAGACGGTGTTAGTGAGGGGCAGTTTAGCCAAGTCTTGCTGTATGAAATGGACGCAATTCGCAAGGTTCTTTTTACCTTTTTGTCCCTCTATTGGTGTTTAACATGTCATGAGTTGCATCGCACTGTATGTGTTAGTGATGTAATGTTGTTTGTCTTCATCCTCCCAGGCTTGTGCTAGTTTACAGGAGGGCTACCTGCCTCGAGTTACATTTGTTGTTGTGCAAAAGAGGCATCACACCCGCCTGTTTCCTGAAAATCATCGCGCGCGAGATTGGATGGATAGAAGTGGAAATATCCTACCTGGTAAGTTTATTTTGATAGGCATAAAGTGGCATGCATTATTTAGATTTAAGTATCAAGCTTGTTTGAATGCAAGATCAAAGTATCAAGTGTGCTTTGTCCTCAGGAACTGTTGTTGATACAAAGATCTGCCATCCTAGTGAGTTTGATTTTTACCTCTGTAGCCATTCTGGTATTCAGGTAATGGTTTCACGAGCGAGTCACATTTTCACAAAGTCCAATTCTTGTACTGTATTTGGTTCTCTTTAATAACATTCTGCATATATCGGCGAAGATCGATGATTTGTACTTTGCTCAATATTCACAGTTTCTTCTGTTTAACATGGGACAGGGAACAAGCCGTCCAGCACATTATCATGTTCTTTTTGACGAAAATGGTTTCAGTGCTGATGCTTTGCAAACCTTGACTTACAATCTTTGCTACACGTAAGCTGCCTTGGCGCCGTTCTCATGTGAATGATGCATAATCGCATACAGCATTCCATTTTACCGTGTTCTAACATTTTCCATTTTGATGTCTCGCTCACAGCTATGCCCGATGTACCCGTTCAGTCTCTATAGGTATGCACTAATGTAGTTGCAAGTTATGCAACATCTTTTGTTTACAAGTTTTTGCTGATTCGTAGTTTGTTTTTTCTATTGCAACAGTTCCCCCAGCATACTATGCACACTTGGGAGCTTTTCGAGCGCGTTACTACATGGAAGAGGACCAATCTGATCAGGGTTCATCTTCTGCAGCCTCACAGTCTGCGCCGATAAAGCAACTTCCAAAAATTAAGGAAAATGTGAAGGAGTTCATGTTTTACTGTTGAAGGTTGATCATTTGTAAGAACTATAGCAGCTCGATCAACGCTCGTGTTTTGTGAAACTTCAGGTTCGGCGGTTCTAGTGTGGTGTAAATATGGCAAACCTGTGTAATTAGTGCTCTCGAAACAGTCTGGGGGTATGGCCTATATTTATGCGTCGTATTTTGGACAACAAATATATCAATCTATATCTAATTACTGCTTTTGTCATGCCGCGTTGCATGGAAATTCTCTTGTGCTCGGCTATTGCCGAAATGCGTGGTCAGGGCGTGATTTTGAAAGCTTACAGCTGCAGCCTGCTTGCAGTTATTAATTGCATGCCAAGTTGCTACTTCTGAGATGTATTCTGGTAAGGGCTTGTTTGGATGTTAGAGGGGAAAAATTTCAGGGAATATAATCTCAAAGGGGATTTTGAAGGGCACATGGAATTCCTCTCATTTGCACGGGGAAATAATCTTTCTCGGGAAATTTTTCTTGCTACCATTTGGAAGACAAGGGATAAAAATTCTGGACATTAAAAACGATCTAAAAAAATCAGAAAAAATTCAGAATGTACAATAGATCCTCTGTTTTGCTAGTATATTACACAGAAGTGACTTGAGAATTGAAATTACCACTTACATGGGTAACTTAGTATTTTGAGTTATGGTCAAGTTTTGCAAATTGTGCAGTTGTCATTATCACACATAAGCTGGACACTTAATTATTACATTTCATAATGGTTTTAAAAGAAAATAGAAATGGACGGCAGCAGTCAACTAGACATTGCATTTCCTTTAATCTTACATATTTCTATTCAACAATAGATCCGCAGCCAACATAGAAGATACCAAAAACAATATTCATTCCTGTGATCCTCATGCAATCCTCCTTTACTCTAGCTGTAACATTGACACTGGCCATAACATGCATGAGTTAAAGGCAAAGAATCCATAGAAAAGCAAAGAGGAGCAACACAGTTTAATGGATCTAATGATCTTGTCAATACAAATGATCTTATTGTCGGGAAAATATCCTGTGCAATCAGACAGGTTGGTGAAACCACGGTGCAACCCAACTAAAAAAAGTTTCAAAAAATTCTGAAAAAAATCATGGATGTACATCTCAGCTTACCCCATCTACATATAAAATTTCATGATCAAATTCGTCCTGTGCTAAGAGTAATAAAAAAGACAAAGTTGATCATGAACAGGAACAGTTCCTGTTTATGATCAATTTTGTCTTTTTTGTAACTTCTAGTACAGGACGAATTTGATCATGAAATTTTATATGTAGATGGGGTAAGCTGAGATGCACATCCATGATTTTTTTTCAGAATTTTTTGAAACTTTTTTTAATTGGGTTGCACCGTGGTTTCACCAATTGCCTGATTGCACAGGATATGTTCCGCTTATTGTCAATAGAAATGATCTCTGTACTAGGAAGGACTATAGATAGATAAACATACTACTAACTAGGAGATCTGTGTACTAGGAAGGTGTCCAAAAATCAGTACGGTATATTTTGAACTATGCATGAGCAACTATTCACTCATAAGGCAAAAGTTATTAATGATTAGGCTTAATTTAGACATCACCATTCCAGTGTCTAACTGCTAGTGCATCCATTAGAAAGGATCTACTGTAGATTGATGAACATACTACTAGCTAGGAGATCTGTGTACTAGGAAGGCATCCAAAAATCAGTAAGGTATATTCTGAAATATGCATGAGCAACTAGTGACTCATAAGGCAACGGTAATTAATGATTAGGCTTAATTTAGGCATCACTATTCTAGTGTCTAAATGCAAGTGCATCCAACTGTAGTGTGTTCTTGCGCCCACATGATGCATCTAATCTCTTGCTTATATTTTTATGGCCCACTTACATGCTCTATTTGACTAAACTTTTCCATGCATGGTACAGACTACAGACAGATAGGAGAATGTATTAGCCACACTACAGTTTGAGTGCAACTTGAAGCAGATAGGCAGTAGAACTAAGAACAGTCCAAACAATTGATGTGCAACTTGAAGGATGATGAGGACATCTTCTCTATTGACACAACCACGCCGAGTGGTTCTTCTCATACACAACAAGTTTTACAAGGACCTACAACTCGTGCTCGAGCACGTCTACTCAATTATCAGGTAAATTCGTTCCTAAGTTTTTATACAAATGATTCACAGAATGGAATGCTATTTAATTCTTGTGATGATCTTATTGTCCTTAGGAACCAAGGAGAAGAACCTCCAAATGCCAAGCATAAAGCACAATCATCATATGCGCAAGTTGGACTTGGAATCAGCAAATTCGCGGGTTCGGCCTCCGCGACAGCATCAACTTCAAACGACCATAACTTTTGATTCTGCAGGTTTCTAGAGGCCCATGAGTACACGTTTGAAAGATCTCGGAGTCTACTTTCCAATGGATCCAGCCCCAGTGCCAAATTCATCCTGGAGCAATGGGAAATCGTAAAAAAGTGTCACGGGCCAGAAACTCCAAGTGCTGCGCCACCTTTCTTTTGGGCCCAAAGCCCATATAACGCTAGGGCAACCCCTTGGCCGCCCCCCCATGGGTGCTGCACGCCCCTAGCTGCTCCCTAGCCGCCACTTACATCTATATATTGTTTGCTACCGCCGTACTTTAGTTTTTGGGTTTTGTTTATTTGATAGTTTAGCCATTGCTACTATTTTGAGTCTTCCAGACGTGCTCAACAGCCGCCTAAGAAGCTCCTTGTTTCAGAACCCCACCTTATCAATCTTTCATTCATATTTGCAATTTCAGATTGCTTTACCATTGTTCTTGCTTGTTCTTCGGTTGCATGCAGGAATCGAACCTCGTGTTTAGGTTGATCGTGCTAACGGCAAGATCAATAACCCTCTGGAGTTGGTTTAGCGATTGCTAAGGCGCATCGTCGTCGTACGTTGTAGTCGGATCGTCAAAGTCAATTCCTCCAAATCGAAATTATCGCTCTCATCGAAAGATCGGGACCCAAAGTCACATCACAGTCTCTATGATTTGTTTTAGCGACTATGAGATATGTTATTATGCCTCTTATATGGAAAATTAGAATTCCACATAACTGCCACATATACCTCTATGAATTTATCACAAACTGCAGGAATTATAGTTATAAAAATATCACAACCAGTAACAGTGTGGTGGCTCAGGTTCAAGTGTTAATCTCCAACATTTCAGGTTAATATGTATGTAGTATCTTTATCACTTGCATTTCATCCATTTTGAGCTCAGGCATCATGCATCAGGCAGCAATACTACTTACTATTCACCCACTCTGCTACATATAGTACCTCAGTTGTTTCCAGCAGCTAGCAATATCAATAGCAGAAACAATATATATGCACACTAATAGTATGGTGGCTTCTAATGTCTGCTACATTTTTTTATGCATGAAAAATAGAAATAAGAAAACTTACTTATGGAGAGATTTCACACTTAACCCAAAGTAATCGAACACTTGAATTTTTTGTGTTGATAAAAATTTCTCTATTTAGCTCACATTTGAAGAGTTGTAGTGTCTTTGTCTTCTCCATATCTATTAGATCTCCATATCTATTAGATCTTCAACTGATTCTAGAGCAATAACACACTTCCCAATAGAAAACTCGTCACTCTGGCTACGTCTTGTTGTTTCATTTAGTTCTCTAGAAAATTTGTTGGTTTGTTGTTTCTTGAATTCTAGGTAGTTCTCAAAAACCGTGGTAATCTGACTTTGTTTCCGCTTTTTCCCATTACCATTTCCTTTTGGTGTAAATGAAGCAGAAGCAGCATGCTCCATTTCATCGGCTTCTATGTGAGCACTAGATGTCTCTTGCCCCTCCATATTTGCAGCAAAAAGATTTAATCCAACATCATGGACATCATTGTCATCGGGGATAACTTCATAAGTTGGAGGCCTCATTTGCTCAATTGATACAAAATTTAAATCTCCTATGGCTGTACTTCCTGTTGATACAAAATTTAAATGAACATTCAGAAATAGCAATAAGAATTTGCATTGCAATTTCATGCATAGTTAGCACAGAATATAATTATGAATGCATCAGTGTTCCCAAAGTACAAAGTGGGAACTTGCAAAACAAGCCAACAGACGTCAACCAGAACACTTCAAACATAAACGAAAGACACTGCTTTGGGCCTTTGGCCAACCTATCACATGACAAATCACAGTTCTCCATAGATGCGAGTAATCAAATAAGCGACGAGATGCTACTTTGCATGGCAGCCAATAAATGTTTACCTGGGAGCAGAAAGGAAACCAGGAACGCTGAAATCTCAATATGCACGATATGACACTTATGATATCACTAAAGAGTTCTGAAAAGTAGAAAGGAATAAGTAAAAAGAGGGCAAAATAGAAGAATGAAATAATCAAAATTTCAAAAAATAATGGAAACAAAAATAGGGACATGTTACTTAAATGGCTCAGATGTATCCCATTATCAACATAGCAATTGCAACCTCCCTAATAGCCTTTCAAGAAAAGGACAGAACAAAAAAGAAAGATCAAAAGACAAAACAACATATTTGGTTTGCATATCGTTCTTAAAAACACTAGAAATGGCTGCTATACTGCAAAACCAACAAATGCACAGAAACAAGGAGAAAACAGAAACATGCAAAATGGGCCATCGTAGCATGAATTTAAATATGCTTTTACTAATTACTCCATAACTAAATACCAGAAGCAAGCTCTCAACAAATCAATTGCAAGAAAATATTAAGAACTTATCAATCAAAAAATTATCATAGCAGTGTAAACGGTAGCAGTAGCACTGAGGGGAAGAGTTCAACTTGCCACATAAGAAATTACTAAGGTGAATGCGAGAAATTTAATTAAACAAATATAAATCAAAGACATCTCATTAACTTGAACTCAAGACTGGCATCAGTGGCGGATCTAGGATTTTAAGTTAGGGTATGCCGAGCTAATATTATAATATATAATTCGGTAAAATCCAATGAACAATTCGATAAACAACTATAAATATTGTCGAGAAATTCGGTATACGAGTATAAAATAACTAGAAACATGATAATACAAGTATAAATTATAATATAAATAGTTCGAACATTTTAAGTATGAAATATGCATAAAAGAAGTTTACGCACCTACAATAGTTTAAAGAATACAATATTACTTCTTGTTTGGCCTCCGCCTTCTAATAGCCATGAAACTCTTGATTATATCATTTTCATCAATTCGAAAGAAAATATCTCATTCAATAAACATTTCTGGAAAAGAGATGCAATGTTTTCAGAAAAGAGATGAAGCAGCGGCAGCCTTCTTTGCTTCTCGTTTTGCAATATTTCCGGAAAAAAGATGAAGCAACAGCAGCCTTCATTGCTACATGTTTCTAGAAAAGAGATACAATGTCTCCGTTACTCTTTATAATTCAACAACTCTACAAACAAAAAATGCAATGCATCAACAAGCAACTCTCTAGTCTCTAGCAAAGTAGCAATTATATTTGTTTCTACTCTATAAATCAACTAGCAGTCTTGCACTCAAATTACATGTAAGATCGATATACACTAATATAGCAATCAGAGGGGGGGTGAATAATTGTGCGGAAGCTAAAACAAATTTTTATTGATTCTCAAATCACCCCTAAACAAATTATAAAAAACTGCTTCGGTTTCAGAAAAATAGACTGACACATGTTAACTAAAACAGTAATTTCTGAAGATCCAACCGTTGGATTGATGTGAAATTTTAACTGTAGAAACTAGATTCAATTTTGAAACTAATCCAATAAGAATTAGCTCAATCGGACCTACGGATCTAAAGTTATGACCTTCACAAGCTGACTGTATAAAATAATGACGGTATTATAGACTGTATTAGACCGAATCTACAGGGTATGCCGTGGCATACCGGGCATACCCTGTAGATCCGCCCCTGACTGGCATGTCATCATTTCTCTCGTGCCACATCCAAGAGAGGTGTAGATCTGTAAGTAGCTGCTGTTCCTGAGATAGGCCGGTGCGACAACCACAAAAATCGCTTTGAATATAAAAATGCAATAGCTCCAAATAGAAAAACATTTAAGAAAAACAATGTAATACGTAGTGTGTGGGGAGCAGTGTAATTGCATTGAGAGGGCTCAGATTCGCCTTTGATCGATCATATAACTAGGGCTGGAAAATTAGCTCGTGGCTCGTGGCTCGGCTCGGCTCGCCCGAGCTCGCTCGCCAAGACAGCTCGTGGCTCGGACCGAGCCTCGAGCCGAGCCTGCTTTTTAGGCTCAGAAAACACCGAGCCGGCCATGAGCCAAACCGACTCGGCGGCCAGCCAACCAGCAACCAATGCCTAAGAGCCCAGCGTCAAAAAGCATATTCCCCAATCCCCAATTCCTCAGTTACCCTACCCTCCCCTGGCGGCTTGGCGATTCCTTCCCGTGACCCCGTCTTCCTTCCCCATTCCCCAATTGGCCAAGCCGCCATTCGCCAACGCCAAGGCCAATCCCCATTCCTCAGACCCCAGTTCCCCTTCCGACTCGGCGACTCCCCAGTTCTCCCTCTCCCCTGGTGGCCTCGGTTTGGCTTCTTGTGCGATTGTGCTTATGCAGCAAAAGGCCAAGGCACAGCCGACTCAGACTCGGAGGTCGCTATCGCCCGCTACCGCACCGAGGTCCAACCGTCCAAGGAGCATCACCGGGTATTGGTATAGTTCACTCAATCACTCTGATTGTCCTCAATAAGACACCACTAATTGGCGCTTGCTTTGGACATGCAAATACACCATATTATTAGTTGATTATTACTCCTCATACATTCTGACCAACACACTGATTCCCCAGTGACTGAAACTAACACAACCCTATAAATTTAAGGCCTGAAACAATCTACGGATCTTGTGATTGCTCCTCGTCCGATCTTCCAATGCTTCAGAATATGCAGAATGAAAACATCACTCGAGAACCTGTAATAAACTGAACTGAAAGTGAAACATGTGCTTGGTTTTCTTGAAAGAAACACATTTGGTTGGTACAGCAATCTTCATGTGCTTACTCCTTTGATCTTATGTATATGAATCCCCTTTGCTGACAAGTTGGATGTCTGGCTCGGCGAGCCAACGAGCCGGCTCGCGAGCCGACCTCGAGCCGAGCCGAGCCGGTTTTCTAGGCTCGTCTCAGGGCCGAGCCGAGCCTGGCTCGGCTCGCCATGTCACTAAGCAAGACCGAAGCCGAGCCGAGCCGGCCTGGCTCGGCCTGCTTCGATTTCTACATATAACCTAGCCCCACCATCTCTTGTTGTCAGATCAACCCACTTCAAGTCGAGCTGCACTGGTTATCACTCATGAGAGTGACCATTGTAACATCCCAAAATTTGCCCTTAATATTAGTTTTATTGTCATTTATGCATTTTATTATTTATCTAAATTTATTAGATTTTTCCGGAGTTATTTGAATTTATTTTCAATTAAGTATATTAGCCTGCTAGGAAAGCTAATTATTTATAGATAAAATTTAAATAAAGTTTTACCAAAAATATTTTATATTAATCTATAATATCTCAAAGTATTTTTGAGATTTTCCTTGTATTTTTCCTGATGTTTTGATGCCTCAAACAAATCAAACTATTTTCTGTAATTATTTTAAATGAAAAATCCGAAGGAAAATCATGAACAGTGTTAGGCCGAGCCCATATACTGTAAAGCGCTCGGCCTGAGATTGTGCGGCCTAGTAGCTTATAGCCGTTGGATTTTCATCCAACGATCGCAATCCGGGCCGAAAACCCTAATAGATCTGATGCGTCCATTTTGTTTGCGGCTCAGATCGAATCTTCGCCTCTTGCATCTGGGCCGTCCGTCCTGCCGCGTGGATGGCTCGGATTTCCGCTCAGCGCCGCCGACTTCTCCGGTGAGGACTCGGAGTCCCGGTCGACCACGCCACGGAAATCCAGGTGGAGCACACCTTCCAAGACCTATAAAAGACCCGCAACCCTAGCCCTGGACTCGCTGTTCCTCGCCGCGTATTTTGCCCTAAGCGCTGCCGGCCGTCACGATCTGCAGAAGGCGCGAGCGCTCGCTGAAGTCGCCTAGTGCGCCGTCGTGTTTTTTCGCCAGTTGCTCGTCGACCGTCGCCGTTCCGCCGTCAGGAGGGTCACTGCCGAGATCTCCGTGCCGTGTTGCATCGATTCCGCCTGATAAAGTCGCCGAAATCCCCCTGGCTCGCCATTGCGTGTGTCATCTTCCCCGACTCCGGTATGGTCTCGCCGTCGAACGCCGCCGTTCTCCACAAGCTTCCACAACTGTTGGATCTGAGGTAACGTGAGGGATGATCGCCACGTGTCTCATCCGTCAGACTTCCTTAGGCAAACCTCATCTTAAAGCGTTAGCCATTCGATTAGATCGGATGGTCCAGAAATAGCCACGTCCTTTTCAATTCAGTCTTGGATTTCAACCGTTAGATCTGCAGTGTATGGCCTCGATCGCGCCGTTCAATCATCAACGGCGCCGCCGTGTGTCACGCCGTGAATGGACCACGTGTCTCTGCTGACGCAAGCACTGGCGTTAGCCGGTGTTTGAGCGCAGTACTTTGGTTCATGGTGGACCGAGGCTGGCGTGGACGCATGTCACCTTATGATTGGTCCACGTGTCCGGGCGACGAAATTTGGAAATTTCCAGTAGAATAATAATTCAATAAATTCGGATTTTATTATTTCCTGATTTATCTTTTATTTCAAACTTTGATTAGCTATATCTTTTGCATCCGAGCTCCGATTGAGGTAATTCCAGTTTCTAAAAAATTGTAAAATTAAGATCTATCTAGTGGTGAATTTTAATTGATTTTTAAAGTTTGTTTGCTCTCTGTTTTGGTATTTATTTGGCTTTCTTTTTTGTTTCGTGTAGATGTTAAATTGTGCGACGCATCCGAGGAAGATCCGTCAACTCAAGACTAAGGTCCAGAGCAAGAATAAGGGCTTTTCTAAGGCAAGTTGTGCTTTGATCATGTTGAACCCATGTTTGCAAAGTTGCTATTTTGTTTTACCTTATTGCATAATATTTCATGTGTATAAATGTTTTCAATCTAAATTGGGATTTAGATATCATACCCTTTGAATTATACCCTATCTTATCGATTGTATGCCATGATCCACTTGTCATCCTAGATTGGTTCACTATAGTTGGTTAATAATAAAATCAACATGGGATAGTTAGATCAGATTAGATTGCTTAGCCATGCCACGTCATCACATGTACTTGAATCATGGATAATTAATCTTGACTAATGGACTATGGAACAAGGATGTGAACTTGTGTGTCATGTGTGGTCACACAAAGAGATTGAGTTGTTGTAGCGAGGTCACGTAACGATGTTGATTTGTGGGAAGCACATGGTGCTTGGTAATCAACTGGGCTGTTAATCATTTAGATTGAAGCAAGTGGCAAGGGCAGGTGTGCTAGGGTGGGCCCGATGGGCAGAGGGTATGTGCAAGCCATGCTTTGATCACCCTAAGGACTTAACCTTGCAAGCCTTTGACCTGAGTCAATCATGCAACCACATGTCTGATATGGGGCAGGCTAGCTGACTAATTTGCAATGTCTTAGCTTTAGTACTACTAGTGGTGGTGTGAGACCCAGGTAGTGGTAACCAGTCCTCACACGGGGTCGCTCACATGGCGCAAGAGGGGCCAGTCCCACCAGTGTTGAAACCTCAGTGGGTAGTACTGGGTTAAGACAAGGCATTGTAAAGGCTTGTCATGATTTCTCTACCGGTACACCAAAGGAAGTGTGCTAAATGGCCAGGCATAAAGAGATTATCATGTCGTGTGGGTGTAAGTTCAACCTTCATTAGTTATGGTTTTGGTGTTAATGACAAATCTAATATTAAGTTTATCCCCTAATGCGATATTGTTATTAATGACAAATCTTATATCGAGGCTAACTTGTTTATCTAGAATATCTTTGATTAGTCTCATCGCATTGAAAAATGGAAAACCCAAGGTATGTTTGCATATTCATCTTAATATTAGTTGCATACTTTGGAGTCAAGTTAAAATATGAACGTCCCCATTATATTAACCACAAAATGTGCATTATGTTTCTCAATCCATATATTACATGGATGCACATATTTAGGGGGAGTTTGTAGTTTAACTTGAAAGTCTCTTTTTATTGATCGATTCGTTGTTGACACATATAAGGATCAAGACAAAGAAACTAAATCCTTGAGTATATATTTGAATTGGTATCATGGTAATATAGGATAAAGTATACTCATGGTAATATAGGATATACTCCAATATGATCAAATTGAATATGTGCATATTATATCCAAGTCAATCATACTTATGCACATATACATGTGGAGTTTATTCTATAGTTGATGACTTAGGGTAATGATCATTTCCATACAATTTACATATAATGGATCATTACTTTTCATCAACATGAGTATATGAAAACTTGTGTAGTTAATATATACTCATATCAATTTAAATGATAATTTAAATTGAGTTCATTTGTCTTATTAATCATTAAAGAATACTTCATCATGTGTTGATGGTGTTCCATGATTAATTAAGGACAAATGGATAGTTCTTAAGTATAATTAAGCATGTGTTGCATTATTATACTTAAGACACATTTACAATCATTTTAATTGATTTAGGTTGTGCTCAATTGATCTAAAGGCATCCATTATGTGTTAATGGAGTGCAAGAGATAATTGAGACAACCATGCATCTTGGACTAACTATTTGTATGAGTTGTGATTAAGTTAGATCCAAAGATTGATGAGATGATGAGAACGGGACAAGGACGGCATCATGAGTTGATGGGCGTCAAGAGTGGATCCCGAAGATAAAGAAGGGTAACGATCCCGGGGGAATATCAAAGTGATGATCATAAAGACCCCAAAGGGGATTGCTTGCGCGCGGCGGCGAAGGTATAACTAGATAGGCTAAGGACTTTTGTAGTCTTTGAGTCTAAGGTTTTATCGCCGTGCTATTAAGAGGGGTCGTTCCCCTTGCTTGAGCTGCATCATGTGTTGGTGATCTCATCCCGCGTTCACTCAAGCTCAAATCATTTGAATTTGGTTTTTGCATGTGGGTTAACCATTTGGCATGTGTTGCAAATGTGTTAAGCCTATGCTTGGTTGTTTTGTATCATGCTCTGATTTGCATGTGTTGCAAAGATGAAAGAGTATATGCATTTGGTTTTCGCATAATGCTTTGATTTGCATGTGTTGTAAGAAGTGATAAGCTAGTGCGTTGGCTTCTGTGTGAAGTTCACTTTTGCATGTGTTGCATTAGTTGAAGCTTCATGTTTTGGTTTCGCAAAACAATCTTTCTTAAAACCTTGTGTTTGCTTGGAGCTAAGTTTTGCATGTGTTGCAAAAGGAGAGAGCTCAAGCTTGGTTTTGGTGTTTATGGTTGTGTATGTGCTAGAGGCTCGCATGTGTTGTGAGTAGAGAGCACATATGGTTGATTTGGTATTTGTGTGTTTGTATGGAGCTAGAGGCTTGCATGTGTTGCGAGTAAAGAGCTCATACTTGAGATTTGGTTTTGGTGTTAGTTCGATTTGGTGTTGCATGGAACTAGAGAATTGCATGTGTTGCAATTAGAGAGTTCATGCATCTTGATTTGATGTTGCTTGGAGCTAGACTTTTGCATGTGTTGCAAAGAGTAGTGCTCAAGCATGAAATGTGTTTATTGCGTTATTTGCAAGTTCGTTGTGCGAATAAACTAAGGTTTATGAGTCCGAAATTTCGAGAGCATGTGAGTGGGGCTTGCAACGGGTGTTGGCAAGTTGACCGGGTCTTGTGTTGACCTTCACATGGCTAGGGGAATTAATCTCATAAACTCGGGTTTGATTTGCTTAATACGTTTTGCAAATAGATCTTGAGTTGGTTGCGAAATGTGTTTTCGTGATTTGGTTTGAATTCTTTGAGTATGAGCTAAGTTGGTGCAAATGTGTTTTGCACGTGTGTTTGATCATGTGTTGATCATCTAGAGGCTCAAAGAATGGGTTTCGGTTTTTCGAGAAATGGATTTCGGAGTCGAATCAGCTTTTTCTCTCTGTGGCGGCACTACTGCGAGGCATGGGCGGTAGTACCATAAGTCTTGGTACTACCGGCCTGCCGCCGGTAGCTTTTTGGCAGAAGGTTGTTTTTGATGTTAAGTGTTGGCCGGTACTACCGGGGCTTGAGGGCGGTAGTACCGCAAGTGCGGTACTACCGGGTATAAGCCGCCGGTAGCTATTTTCCAGTGCGCAGTGTTTGCTGGCTCGGTGAGGCCGGCACTACCGCCGTGTGGGAGCGGTAGTACCGCGAGTGCGGTACTACCGGCCCTTAGTGGGCGGTAGTACCGGTCAGATGACCGTTAGCCGACCGTTGGGGCTACGGGCGGTACTACCGGCCCTTAGAGGGCGGTAGTACCGCAAAAGGCTGATTTCGCCCATTTTGCCCCCAAACGGCTAGTTTTCTTGGTGGGGGCTATATATACCCCCTTGGGGGGCTTGGGGCAGTGTTGCTGGTGTTGTTGCTGTGTGTGGGAGTTGTGTGCATGTGTTGCTCTTCTCCCTTTGCTTCTTGAGCTTAAGAGTGAGACTAATTGCATGTGTTGCAATTAGTGAGTGGTTTGAGAGCCTCTTGTGCATGTGTTGCACTTGAGGGAGGCCTTGTGCATGTGTTGCACTTGGTGATCACCGGTTGCACATTCGTTGTGCTCGGTGAGGTTCAAGCGGAAGAGCGGCTTGTTACTCTTGGAGGTTGCCGACTCCTAGACGGCGTAGGCGTCGTGCGCGGGAGCTCTCAAGGTATGAGAAGCCCTGGCGAAGTTTGTGAAGGTTCGGGTTGAGCCTACGCGCAAGCGTGAAAAACCACATCTAGTGGAAAGAGGCGGGTGCTCGAGCGGGAGCCGGTCCGAGTGGTCGGGCTTGCCTCAACGTGGACTAGGGGAGACCGACAAGTCTCCGAACACCACGGAAAAATATCGGTTGTCTCTTGTCTCATTTATATTCAAGCACTTTAATTATTGTATATTGATCAATTGCTTGAATGCATTAGAATTGCTTAGTGTAAATTGTTTATTCAATATAGCGATTCTTGTTTAGAGATATAATTTAGTTAGTGCACTAGTGAGCCTAGTTGATTTAGGCTTTAATTGTCAAAACCTATTTATCGCTTCCGCATATATCTTTGATTAGGTTTTGACTTAGGGGTGTATTAGAGCGAATTGTTTAGTGAGCGATCGAATTTCGTAAAACGCCTATTCACCCCCCTCTAGGCGCATCCTCGACCCTACAGTGGGTAAAGTGCATAACCTCTGTAGAGTGTAAAATCTATTCGAATAGTTGTACTCGCGGTATCGAGCAATGCTCGGGAATTACAGTTAAGGGTTAGACTTTTGCAAAATAAAATTTGGGATGGATGACAGGTTGCCATGGGAGATTGAATCTTGACTTAGAGTTGAAAACTTAGTTTACTTGAGAAAATGTTTAATCTATCTATTACTGTTATTTGTTTTATTGTCTTTTCAATCTATGTATCATACTTATTCATAAATGCTACTTTACTGCAAATAAACCATGTTAACCGTTCCTTTGGAATAAGCCTTGCATATAGTTATGCTAGAATTGCATTCTGTACACAACTTGTTGAGTGCTTTATGTACTCACCCTTGCCTACAACAATATCACCAGTTGAGGAGTCTACATTCGTGCTGGAGAAGGTGTACCATGAAGAGACGCATGTTTAGGGTGCGAGCCTCATCAGTTGCCTGTGGTATACTGAGGGGTTTATCTATGTCTTCATTCCACTGTAGTTTAATTTGTTGCTCAACCTGGTGAAACATTGTTATGTAAGTTGACCGTAAGGTCACTCAACTAGTAATATTCACTATATGGTGCATTTTATCTTATTTCCCCTATGTATGATTGTGATACTTACTGATGTTGAGCCTGTGTACGCTAGCATGATTCTAGACTAGTGCAGTATACACAGAGGGTCCGGATTTGCATATTCGGGTCCCGACAACCACCCAAGACATATAGCCACCAATATGAGGCTGTGACTGGAAAGATCCCACGAGATTAGGGTGGGTTCTAATTTGATACCCACAGATGCCTTGATTGGTCAAAGGCATGCTTATGTCAGCCACGGTTAATCATAATCACCAAAGAACTGACCAAAATTAGTGTATTAACACTAAGTACTGACCAAAATCAATGTTGCACTAAGTACTGACCAAAATGAAAGAACACAGAGCCTGCAACTACTCACCAAAGAACAAAAACAGCATAGATACATTTAAAGAATCAATTGTGGAATCACCTTTATACAATGCTGCCAGGTAGTTGAAGAGAAGGAATGGTTTATTGCGGAACTTTTTCACCTTTGGATGATCCTATTGAATGCAAGAAAAGAATATAGTTAGTATCAAAACGTAGCATAAAAATACTTCTAGTTAAAGGCAGAGAAGGGTCTTACATGAATAATTTTATGCCAAATACTTGGTTCAGCAACAATCATACATAAAGAATCATTCCAACCCGCACTACTTTGTTTCTGTGCATCTCGTATTGCCTTGTAATTCCCTTTCAGTTCCTTCTCCTGGATCTGTTGCTTTGTGAGGTGGATAGTTGGAAACTTTTCATTGAACTTACTAACTATGTTTTTCCAGCCTTCAGATACCCACCCATTTTAACCTCTGAACTTTGGGTGGTTATGGTCATGTAGTATATCAGCAAGAGCTTTTTACCTTGATCCTTCTCTAGACATGGATACACTAACTATGGCATATTGAAATGTTACAAGAATGCAGCAACAAATTTCAAGGAAGCAACCACATAATAAAGTAAATAACTCGCATAAACAAGTCATAGATCTGAAAATAAATTACATTTATTAGCTTCAAGCAATGCCACATCTTGCAAACACAAGTTTAAGAGAAATAGATAATCTACTTTATGACACAAAATACCTATACTACTTTATGACAAGTCATGTCCTATTAATGATTATAGTCATCCCACATTTGCATTTCAATTTGATCTCTAAGAGTACTTCCATCGTTTGACTCAATGTCATTTTGGTAATTATTGTCACCCTTCGGTACATCAACAAAATCATCTAATTAAATATAGGCAGGTTGGTGATCCAACTACCCCTCTTGACCATTCTGACCTCTAATGATATTGTGAAATGCAACAACTGCAGTTGGAATCTTAATCTGAGATTTAATGGGATGAAATGTGCCAACTTTAAGAATTGGAAATCGTTTCTTCAAAACATCAATAGCCCTTTCAATATGGTTGCGAAGGTAGTGTGGCGATGGTTGAATAATTCTTTGTAGTCTATATAATCATATCTTCGAGATGAGCGATGCCTCCTAAATTCACTAATACGATACCTGATTCCTTGATATGGGGCAAGAAAAGGAGTGTTTGCGTATCCACCATCCATAAGATAGAATTTACCCGCCAGAACACAAAATCCCTTGCTAAGAGCAGATTGAAGGACTCCTGCATCTGATGTTGATCCTTCCCATCCACATAAAATAAATGTAAAGTTTAGGTCAAAGTCACAAGCTAGTATCATATTTTGTGACAATGTTCCTGTCGGGGACTGAGGAACCTCTAACAGGTCAATGCGCCATCAACAGGGTCCCTAGCTAGGGGCTGAGCAGGATGGGACTTCGACCACGACCTAAGCGCTGACCCCGCACGACCTCGAGCTTGGGGAGTGGGGATTCAACTCCCGCATGGCCTCGACCTTGGCTTGGAGATGTGCGCTTACTCGGCAGTTATCAAGACCGGGAAACCCGGAGTTAAGGCAGACGTGGGCGCCAAATCCGGGGGCTGGGATCCTCATTCTCACCCCACATGGCGATAGGCTGAGGTATGTGGTTTGTTTCGGATTCCCAACGACAAATAATGCAGCAGAATACGAAGCCCTCCTGGCGGGACTTCGAGCTTGCAAGGTGCTGGGTGTGCGCCGGTTGGTCGTTAAGGGCGATTTCCAGCTCGTCATCAATCAGTTCAACAAGGGCTATCAGTGCTCGGAAGATTCCATGGCCAAGTACCTCGCTGAAGCACGCAAGATGGAGAAATGGTTTCAAAACCTAGAAATCACGCATGTGCCAAGAAAAGACAACTCCAGTGCCGATTTCCTCTCCAAGCTCGGGTCGTCCGATGACGAAATTCCTCCGGATGTAATCCTGGAGACCCTGGCGTCGCCTTCAATTTTCGACCAAGGGGCCTCGGTCGCCTTCATCGAAGGTATTCCCTCATGGGCCGAGCCAATCCACAACTTTCTGGCACAGGGGGAGTTTCTGACCGATCCCGTGGAGAGGAGTAGGATCAAGCACCGGGCAAGCTCGTACAAGCTCGTGGACGGCAAGCTTTATCGTCGGAATGCTTCTGGAATCCTGACAAAGTGTGTTACGACGGAGGAGGGCAAGTACCTGTTAAACGACATTCACTCAGGCCTCTATGGGGCGCATTCTTCTTTCAGGACCATGGTCGGGAAGGCTTTCCGCATGGGGTTCTATTGGCCAACAGCGCTCCAGGATGCTCGCGAAATAGTCCACACCTGTCGAGCCTGTCAGTTCTATGCTCGGAAGTCGCACAACCCACCTATGTGCTCCAGACCATTCCACTCATTTGGCCCTTCTCGACCTGGGGGCTAGACGTCCTCGGCCCCTTCCCGCAGGCGGTCGGTGGGAAAAAGTTCTTGTTCGTCGCCATTGATACCTTCACCAAGTGGATCGAAGCCGAACCCATCTCGACCATCACAGGTCGCGTGGCGGTCAAGTTCTTCCGCTTGTTCATGGTCACCAGGTATGGGGTTCCATGCAGAATTATCACCGACAATGGAACACAATTTACCAGTGAACTGTTCTAGGAGTATTGCGAGGACATCGGCACCAAAGTGTGCTATGCTTCGGTGGCCCATCCGCAAAGTAATGGAGCAGTGGAACACGCCAACGGATAGATTGTTCAAGGCATCAAGAAACGAGTATCAGATGAGCTCGAACGACACGGCCAGACCTGGGTGGACGAACTTTCCACCGTCTTATGGTCTATTCGTACCACAGTCTGCCGAGCAACAAGGTCCACACCCTTCCGGCTTGTATTTGGTACTGAAGCCGTCCTACCTCCAGAGGTCACGCTGGGCTTTGCTAAGGTCAGCTCGGTCGACTAGATCGACCTCGAGTAAGAACGGTCCCTTGACCTTACCCTGGCGAAAGAAGTAAGATGCCGTGTATTACTACGATCGGCGCACTACCTGCAAGCTCTTCGCAGACATGCGTCTCGATCGGTACGACCTAGGGAGCTCCTTGTTGGGGACCTAGCCCTAAGACGAATTCAGGGCTCGTCCAACACCAACAAGTTATCCCCACAGTGGGAGGGCCCCTATAGAGTTGTTTCAACAGATCACACGGGGGCTTACCGGCTAGCGATGCCCGATGGCAGAGAGCTCTCTAGCTCATGGAACATTGACCAGCTTCGAAAATTCTATGTGTAACACCTTTAACTCAAATTTCAATAAAGCTGTTGTTCAATTGTTCTATTGGTCTTTGCGCCTTTTCTTCATTTCACATTTTGTGCTGTCTCGAGTTCGGGACCTTTTTGAATCGACCTACGTTCAAGTGCGCTTGCTCTTGGTCCGAATGCTGCGAGCTCGAAATTCACCCCCAGTGGTCGAGCTACTTGTAAGCTGAGTCTCTTCGCATCCCAGCTCCCCCTGTGCTAGGGTTCGAACCAAAGCTCGCAGTTGGGACCACCGAGCAAGGCAAAAGTTGTGGTCGGGATTCGAAAGTCTAACCTAGAAACGACCTTAACGCTTTCGACCCTAACTTTTCCCTCGTACGTCTGTGTTGTGCCTCCTGTAGGCCTCTTCTCGATCTTGCAGGTCGTGACTTTTTGCAGGTTTTAAACCTTGCGCCCAAAGCCGGCGTTGCTCAACCTTGGTCACAACGGGGGCTGGATGAGGATACGCAACAGACAAAAGGGGCTAAGTACACGATTAAAAAGAAGCTGGAATCTCTTGATCGGAAAATCTTGCGCAAACAAAGACACTAGCTCCTTTTGCCAAAATGATGTTGTTCCATTAAACTTTTGTCTTACAAAAAGTAATGCATACAGGTAAGAAGGTCTAAACCAATCTACAGGTTGGCCATCTCGCGCGTGAGCTTCTCTTGCTCGAGTTCTACGACCTTCGCCCTCAAGGTCGACAGCTCGCCTTGGAGTTGAAGGTCCTCGGTAGCGGCGTCGGCGGCACGGCGTCGCTCTTCTTGAAGTTGGGCCACGACACTTTTTGCCGCCTTGTTCGCTCGACCTAACTTCTTCTCGAGCTCCTGGGCCTTAGCTTCGAGCTCGGGGGAGGCCCTTGCCGGGGCAGCTGCTTGGTCTGCGGCGGCCTTCTTCAGCTCCTCGGTCTTGGCTCGCTTGGTGTCGAGCGCCTTGGCCGACCGCGCACGCTCTTCTTCAACATCCTTGTACGCGTGGTCACGCTCGGTGGCGATGGCCCGCTGGAGCTCGGATGTGTGGGAGGCCTCGAGCGCCTTCACCGTCTGACGGAGGCCGACGACCTCGTTGGAGTAGGCCATTGCCTTTTGTGCAGCCTCCTCTCGCTCGAGCTCCAAGGCCTCTACGAGCTTGAAGCGCTGCGCCATCCGCTCCTCCACCACATTGAGGAAGACTCTCAGCGCGTCGGCGTGCGTCTGGAGACCCTGCAGTCCTTGGGTGACGGAGTCGATGGCCTGCGGGGTTCGAAAGAACAAACACAGTCCTTGTCAGAAGAAAGAGGAAAAGGAGACTCGAGCTAAAGATCGACAATGGCGTAAGGAGACTTCGTACCTGGCTAAGCCGGCCCTCGAAAATTGTGCGGGAGTACTCCACGGGTCTGCTCCCCGATGACCCTGGTGCGGTGTTGTCCACTGCCGCTGCTGGGTTGCTTGGGCAAGAGCCTTCGGGCACTCCGCTGGAGGCGTCCTCGTTCCTGGCCGCTCCCCCAGGAGGGCTCAAACCGCCCTCGGGCTCGGTCCCGATGGCTGTATTGGTCTCGTCCTCCGCGGTCGGGGCTTTGGTCCCCTCCCTTGTGGACGTCCTGGCCTGGACCTCTACACGATCTTCCGTGCTGGTCCTGGCCGAGGCGTTTTCGACCTCGACGGTTGGGGGCACCCCGACCTCGAGCTGGGGCAGAGTGGGTGGCCTCGGCCACCGCGGCCGAGGCATCCCGGGCGTCATCTTCTGCAGCGACCTCAGGCGGGCCGCCACTGGCCTCGGTGTCCATGGTGTCGGCTGCGTTGCCTTCGCTGGCCGCGGTCGAGACCTCGTCTTCGACCAGGTCGTTGACCCCTTGGTCGAACTCGCCGGTTGCAACCTAGCCTTGTGGGTCGGCAAGGGCGTGATTCTGCCTCGTTCGTTAGCGGGGGGCTAGCCTGTAGGAGGTCTCCTCCTCCTCCTCGGACTCGGTCTCGCCTTGGACAATAGCCATGGTCAGGATGGGCAAGGGCTGAGTTTGGGTGTTCAGGGTCTGCGATAAGGAAAGAATACTAAGCTAAAGGCGGATGGGAAGACTTGGCAAGCGAGGAAACAACGATGTACCTGAGTCTGCAGCCTTCGCCTCGCGGGGGGCTGGCGAGGCTCTTGGCATCCCGAGGGTGAAGAGGCGTCCCTCCCTCGGGAGCCTCGAGCTTGGGACCTCGGAGCCCGCGGTGGCTCTAGGTCCTCCGTCGAAGTCCTGGCGGCGGCCGCGGTGCTCTGCTACTGCGAGGAGAAATGTATGTCAGTGGGCAAAAGAGCACGGGCAAGGTGCTTGGGGGCTCGACCATGGAAACTCACCATCGTGCGGTCTACCCATTCGACGTGCTGCTTCTTCGGGCCTCTGCCACCCGCTCCGTCCGGGGTTAGCCTCTTGCTCGTCTTCTTGCCCTTGCTCGCCCTGGGCAGCGGCAGCATCTTCCTTGACGTTTCAAGCAACTCTTGCTTGTCCTGTGGGCGCATCGAAGAATCAAGGAAGGCCCTAGGCGTATGTTAACTAAGAAACTATGCCCAGGGCGGCTTACCTCGGCTTTCCGGTGCAGCACGTTCCTCGGAACGGGATCTTCGAGGGTGTAGTCGTGCGCCGCCTTCCCGAACATCTCGCCCATCCTGGCGGCGATCCAGGACTCCTTCGGCGCTGCTGGAAAGACAAGTTCGTCAAAGGAACCCAGGAGTCAAAACTCGAACAAAACTTCACAGCAGGAAGACTTACCAGACGTCCCCTCGCGGGTGAGGTCGTCACGGCCCTTGATCTCGAAGAACGTGTGCATCCTCTTCTGCAGAGGGAACACCCGGTTCCTCAGGAAGTCGTTGGCGATGGCCTGCCCGGTGAGGCCACGCGAAGCGCAGATGTGGATGGCGGCGATGGCCTCCTGGTCGATCTCCAGGTCTTCCGCCTCCGGGGTCTGCTTCTTCCCGGTGATGGGGGTTCCGTCGAACGCCAGCGCGCTGTCTTCGCCCCTCTTGAGGTAAAACCACCGCTCGGTCCATGGACCGAGGGAATCCCGGGATCGGATTTGAGGGAAGGACCAAGGAGCCCCGCCTGCAGCCGGAAGTAGAAGCATCCGACCACGGGGTCCTTCCGGTCGTAAACAGGAGAAGAAGCGAAAGAAAAGCGAGGGGGTGGGAAGGATTCCAAGGAACCCCTCGCACAGATGAGAGAAGATGGAAAGAAGAAGAATGGAATTGGGTACCAGATTGATAAGCTCGATCTCGCTTTGGGCGAGAACTGTTGCAAAGAAATCACTCTCCGGCGTCCGCAAACCGAAGAGCATGAAATGCTCTGTGCTGACGAGCTCGACGTCCCGTGGCTGTGGCTCGGTCTCTTCGCCTGGCAGCCGCCATGTCGCTGGGTCCAGCAGTCCCAGGCTCTCGAGCTCTTTCATCCTCGCCGCCGATAGGGAACTCCTTTCGAGCTTGGCCATGGCGATTGAGGGGGTCTTTGGTCGACAGGAGAAGAAGGGCTCGAGTAAGGGGGTAGGATGAAAAGACTGCAAGAGGGTCGAGAGTTCTCCGAAGTTGCAATAGGCTCGGGCTTTATAAGCCAGGGGCGCTGCTGGCTGGAAGTTAGGGCATCTCAAAAGGCGCGTCGGTCAGGCGATTCGACAGGTGCAGTTAAGGGTTGAGCGGCGGGATCGAGGCATTGCAGACGGTTCCGCTGCTCGATCGTGTCCGTACCATAATTCTGAAGATCAAGGGGCACCAGGTGTAACGACACCAAAACCCGTTAGTGGGTCTCCGTCCGACCTCGACTTTAAGTTCGGAGTTTCCAGAAGACCGTCCCCTCTGTCCATACTGAGAGGCTCGAGGTCGACCCAAGTACCTGCCACGACCTTGAGCCTCGGGGGCTAGCTGTCGGGGACTGAGGAACCTCTGACAGGTCAACGCGCCGTCGACAGGATCCCTAGCTCGGGGCTGAGCAGGATGTGACTTTGACCACGACCTAAGCCGCGCCGACCCCCGCACTACCTCGAGCTTGGGGAGTGGGGATTCAGCTCCCGCACGGCCTCGACCTTGGCTCTGAGATGTGCGCTTACTCAGCAGTTACCAAGACCGGGAAACCCGGAGTTAAGGCAGACGTGGGCGCCAGATCCGAGACGGTTGCAGCACGTCCTCAATGCGCACCATGCACTACTCCGGGAATCTCTCCCGGCCGTTTCTGGTAACGGCTGGGAGGGGTATAAAATCCCCCGAAGCAGATCGGCAAAGGGCACAACATCAACGCACAAGCAATAGGACAGTAGCCATAGCCAGAACGCTCAAGCCCGAGCTATAAACAACCTCTGTACTCAAGAATAGAGAGCTCCTCCGCTTTAGGAGAAGACTGGAGTAGAGCTATTACCCTCACGGGGGCTCGAACCAGTATAATTCGCCGTGTCTTGCTCGTTGTCGCTTCGCCCAGACCAACATCAGTTCCTCCATTGAGCGTAGCTCATTTTGGGTCCCCCATTCACACTAAACCCGTTTTCACGTTTGCGGTCAGGCGATCTCGATCGTCGACAGTTCCTTTCCTATTCCTGTAAGGAGCTGCTTTTTCTTCAACAATAGTGATAGGGATATGTGTGTCATCAATAGCATCAATACAGTTCTACACATAAATGTACAAAATTAATATAGGAAAATCTTAAGAAAAGTTAGGTGTCTTTGTGTATGAGTTTACCTAAAAATAAGGCCAAAATCGTAGATCTGATATAATCTTCACGTGAGTTTGATTCGAACTTGGGAGTCTGACAAATCTATGAGTTAGTATAAGAATTATCTTAAAGATTTCCTTTATTTTCCTATGAACTATTTCAGCGCTATGTTGGAATGCTTTTTGAAGTTTTTTGTTGCTAGTATTGTGAGAGATCATGTACATAAACATCCTTAGCTGCTCCTCGATAGTAACTCCTCTTGTGTCATGTAACAAACCCTCCCTTCTAAGAAAATCTGAGGTAGCCCTGAATATCTCTAGCTCCATCCGAAACTCAACCCTACACCAACTCTCATGTCCTTCTAAGACCTCCTTAACTTTTTTAGCGCGGGTAAGTGATGATGTGTGAATTGGTCTTTTTTCATCATAAAGCCACAAAAGCAAAGTAGGAACCAACACAAGAAATAACTCATCGTCGTCCTCTTCTTCCTCAAGCATAAATTTCCTAATGAGCGCCTTTCTATTGCCCATTTGCTAATACATACAAATACAACATATTGTGAATTAGCATATTGTTAAACAATTCTCATGCAAGATGCTAACTTCATATACTATATACTATATGCATAGTTCTAAATGATCATTATTATAAATAATGGACCAACAACAATGTTCACCAGAATGGCAATAAAACCATATCATGAATTCAAAACATCTGTAGAGAAATGAATTATCTTAGATT
Source organism: Guadua angustifolia (assembly GCA_036346375.1). NCBI lineage: Eukaryota > Viridiplantae > Streptophyta > Magnoliopsida > Poales > Poaceae > Guadua > Guadua angustifolia. The sequence continues at coordinate 66,142,641 of CM070504.1, read as the reverse complement.
TTCTCAAACTTATGAAGTAACTAGTATCGGTGTACAGCCATCTAGAGTTTTGCCTATCATCTGTAGAGTTTAATGTCCTAGTTACATATAAGTTTTGTCTATCATCTGTAGATTTTCAAAACAATAAGCTTGATTTGAATATTAGTGTGAAGTAGAAAATTAAGCAATGTCATGTGTATGCATCACCTAGCAATACTACAACCTTTTTTTCTTAAAAAAAAGTAAACTTATACCACTCTACTCATATATATTGCCAAGTGTATTTAATTTTCTTCTTCATTTGCATACCCATTTGAACTTTGAAGGCTGTATTTAATTGTTGTTATTTAAATTCTGAAGCAACCAGGTGATGGTTGGCACCATATTTTTCACATTTTTTCCATGAAAAACTTCTCTCTTGTCCGTCATTCGTATTCCTTTGCTGGATAAATTGGTAATTTAAATAGATGAAATACGCACATAGTACCTTGCATTATCACTAACCATACTCTATAATTCATGAGGAAATAATTTAGAATGATGTGAGCCGTAATGCTGCTCCCTGAATTCATATCTACCAGCAAAATTTGTGAAATGATCAGATCAAAACAAGGTCCACGTACTTAATTACCCTTTCATCTTACCAGAGACTTTTTAAAAGTCATGCTTGTTTTTGTTCAAAATAGTATAAATGCACGGACAATTCTATATTATTAACCATTATACTTTCAACTTTCTTTATCTATAGACAGTTCAAAAATAACAGGCATCTCTAATGGTATTGTTTTATGTTCTGAAGCTAAAAAGTTGACAGCATCTCTTTCCACTAAATTAACATAAGATATTGAAAATTCCTCAAAGTTTGAAACTGGAGAACTTCCCTTCATTCTTTGATTTTGTAAGGACATCCAATTATGAATAGTTACAAACTCCTATCCATACTGCAATATTTATCCACCACACTACCACAGTCATCTATATACTCTCTTTGATGTTGAAACAGGTTTGGTTACAGATGATGACATAGGCCAGAGGCAATACAGATTGTGGGAAGCTCTCCAGAAAGACACCCAATTTTGGTTATAGACGATGACATAGGTCAGGTTTGTAAAGTAATTAGATCAAAACAAGCTCTCCAAAAATATCAAGAATCTGTTGGTTATGATCTTTGGTTAAAACTGAAAGTTCAAAAATTATGGGGCTGATCCCACCATTACCGCGCTCTGATCGGGAGCTTACCAAAAATCGTTGGTTCATCCTGTTAGCCAGCACTACAAGTAAAGAGGGAGAAGCCGGCACTCATGCGTAAGAGAAAAACCATGAGTGACGAGGGCTGGGCGTCCCTTGACCGGTCAGCGCACGGTCAGCGGGCCCCCCGAGCTCGGGAGGCCCCGACCACAACCTGGGAATATGCCGAGGCGCTCGACCTAGAGCACGTATGACCCCAAGCACGGCTTCGTACGACCTTGAGCTCGGGTCGGCTCTCGTTCGTGCCGGAGTCCCCTTGGATTTCGAAACGTGCGTTTACTCGGCGGTTACCAAGACGCGGGATCGTGGGGAGTGAAGCAGGCGCACGCAACAAGTCCGGAGCGGTTACTGCCAGCCCTCAATGCGCATGAAGACCAGGATTCTTTCGGCGCTGCTGAAAAGACCAAATCATCAAGAGGAACCAGGGAGCGCCCTCCGCAGCGAATCTTGGGGCAATGCGACTTCACGGCCGCCTTCATGAAGTCAGTCGCCACGACCTTGAATCTAGTAGAAGGGGTGCTCCCTCCTCCGCAGGGGGAACACCCGATTCCTCAAGAAGTCGTTGGCGATGGCCTACTGGTGAGGCCTCGTGTGGCGCAGATATGGATGGTCGCGATGGCCTCTTGGTTGTCTTCCAGGTCGCCCGACTCTGGGGTCTCCTTCTTCCTACTGAGGGGGGTACCCTCGAACTCCAACGCGTCACCCTCGCCTCGCTTCAGGTAGAACCATCGCTCGGACCACGGGCCAAGGGAGTCGCGGTAGCCCGTCTGGGGGAAGGACCACAGAATCCCCGTCCGCTGCCGGAAGTAGAGACATCCGACCACGGGGTCCTTCCCGGTGCGGAAAAGCGAGAAGAAGCGGAGAAACAGCGATGGGGTGGGAAGGATTCCACGGAACCCTTCACACAGGTGTGAGAAGATGGAAAGCAGAAGGATGGAGTTGGGTACCAGATTGATCAATTCGATCTCGCATACGATGAGAACGTCTGCGAGAAACTCGCTCTCCGGAGTCCGCAGACCGAAAAGCATGTACTGCTCCGTGCTGACAAGCTCGTCGTCCCAAGGCTGCGGCTCGGTCTCCCCGTCCGGCAGTCACCACGACCATGGGTCCAACAGCCCCGGGCTCTCAAGCTCTTTCATCCTCGTCACCGTCAGAGAGCTTTTCCCGAGCTTGGCCATGGCAATTGAGAGGGAGTTTTGGTCGGGGGAAGAAGGAGAGTTCAAGCAAGGGGTCGAAAGACTACGAAGAAGCGGAGAGTTCGGAGAAGTGGCGGCGGTCGCAAGCTTTATAAGACCGAGGTGCTATGGGCCGGTGGATTAAGGGCATCTCGGAGGGCACGCCGGTCAGGTGACGCGACAGGAGCAATTTAAGGCTAAACGGTGGGATCGAGGCATTGCGGACGGTTCCGCTGACCGGCCGTACCGGAGTTTCGGAGACCAAGAGGTGCCAGATGTCGGTTCGTCATGGCCTGGCGTTATGTTTCCGTCCGACCTCGACCTCAAGCACAAAGGTTTCGGAAATCAACCCCGTCCATGGAGGCCTAAGGTCGGCCCGTGTTCCAGCCACGACCTTAAGCCTCGGGGGCTAGCTGACGAGGGCTGGGCGTCCCTTGACCGGTCAGCGCACGGTCAGCGGGCCCGCCCCCCGAGCTCGGGAGGCCCTGACCACGACTTGGGAATATGCCGAGGCGCTCGACCTAGAGCGCGTATGACCCCGAGCATGGCTTCGTACGACCTTGAGCTCGGGTCGGCTCTCGTTCGTGCCGGAGTCCCCTTGGATTCCGGAACGTGCGTTTACTCGGCGGTTACCAAGACGCGGGATCGTGGAGAGTGAAGCAGGCGCACGCAACAAGTCCGGAGCGGTTACTGCCAGCCCTCAATGCGCATGAAGACCACTACCCGGGAATGTCTCCCGTCCGTTATAAGCAGGGAGGATATAAGGCTAAGTATGCATAGCCTGGAAGGAACAAGACATCAAAGCTCGAGCGCTAGACACCGCCATTGTTGAGCTTGAGCTGTAACACACCTATGTACTCGATAGTAACAAAATCCATCGCCGCAAGGCAACTGGAGTAGAGCTATTACCTTCACAGGGGCTTGAACCAGTATAAACCCCTGTGTCACGTTCGTTGTCGCCTAGCTCTGACCTTCGGCGCGTCGCGTTCTTTCCTTCGTTGAGCTAAGCTCTGCTCGGGTCCCAAGTCATACTAACCCCCGTTTTCATTCTCTGCGGTTGGCGATCCCGATCGTCGACAATGAGTTTTGCTTACTCCCGAAAATCACCCATCCGATCTGGGTTTTCAAGCACGAGGCTAACATAGACTGCATCCTCCATCGAGATCTCGGTCTCGGTGCCCGTTTTCTTCATCGCGCATATTGGTGTTCTTGTCAGCCGAGTCACCTACACCGACACTCAACTACCGACCAAAACTCTAACGGCTTCATCTTCATTGGGTTGGTTCATCAAATGTTTTATTCCTGTATTTAGCTTTGGTGATCATGTATTAGGCTAGATCATGTATTAGTTCAATCCTAAATCTAACATTTGGTATCAAAGCAATCTAGCCTTAATATGATCCCTTTTTAGCCCGGATTAGGCCTTATTTTGGCCGGATAAGTATGGTTTATGGTTCTTTTGGCTCGGTTAGCATTGAGAAGGAGGGGGAAAGAATAGATTGAATCCATTCAAAACCCTAATCCCCAAAGTTTTCCCCAAAAAATCCCAAATCAATCAAGCAAATCCTAATGTCTAAGGGAGTTCCGGGGCTTACCTCACCCAGCCGTCGTTGTTGCCGATGCCAATGTTGTGATAGCTATCAGCCGCACCATGCGCGCCGCCATCTTCCCACCGATCGCGCTCGGTGTCGTCTCCCGCGGGCCTAAGCTTCACCCGCGGCTACGTCGACTTGAGTTTCCGCTTCGCTAGAGCCCCACACGGCCTTAGCTCCACCGTGCGGGTGTGCCATTGCCATTGATTCACCATTGCGTCCCCGCGCTTGCTGTTATCGCCGCCTTCGGTGCATTTTTTCTAGGAGATGAAGCAAATGGCATTAGGGTTTGGGATCGACTGCGTGTTTTGTTCCGATTGCGTGCAATATAGGTCGTCTGTCGTGATCAGCGGCTGTAATCGCATGTGAGCGGGTGTGGTCGGCCATGGGCCGTAGCATTCTGGTGGGCTACGGTCTTAGGTGGGCCACAGTTGTGTGGTGTTTTGGGCCGGATTATTTGTTTTAGCCTTTTAATTTTTGTATTTACTTTCAGTCTTTTAATATTTAGCAATAAGTTTTGTTTAATATTTATTTCCCAAGCATTTATGTTATGATTAATTTTATAATCAACTGGACTAATTAATTTTCTTTTCACATGATGATTATTTATGAGTATTATCTCTAATTAAAATGGAACCAATTGGAAGTTTTGATTATAGATTATCGTTTAATGCTAAAAATTGGGATTATGTCATGACCATGATCATATTCTGACCAACGTTGTTCATGAACATGTGTCACCCATAAGATAATTTAGTTCTTTTTCGTTTCTGCCCAATGGTGATGTGAGTTAGAACTATTAAATTTTCTGTCATTAGCATGTTATTAATCAGACTAATGTAGGGTTAATTTTCATGCAAGACATTTATTTTTCTAATGATCATTGATTAAATTTTGTTTGTTGATTCAGCCGTGAACAACACTAATGTTGTTGCTTACTTGAACGGCATTGAGCAGCGGATTGAGACAAACTTTCCTTCTTGAAAGGAGAGGATTTTGATTGTCCTTAGAGTCATGGACTTGGACTATACATTACATGAGGACGCTCCCGTAGCTCCTTCCGCTGATGAGGAGAGTTTCACTGAAAAAAGAAACTCTATGACTTAACAGCAAGAAAGTGAGAGCGGTCTAACCACATGTCCTTGATGATTATAAAGAGCACCATATCTGTAGCGATAACGGAAGCAATCCCTGAATCCGATAATACTAAGTAGTACTTGGTCTCAGTTGAGGAGCAATTTAAGGGCTCCTCAAAAGTTTATGCCAGTACTTTAATCATGAAGATGCTCACTACTAAGTATGATAGCTCTAGCATCGTTCGTGAGCATATCATGATGATGACTGATATGGCTGCTAAACTTAATGGCATGGACATGGCCATTTCTGATGGTTTCTTGGTTCATTTCATTATGACCTCCATCCCTTCTGAGCATAATGCATTCAAAATTAATTATAACACTGAGAAGGAGCAATGGATTATGAGCGAGTTGATCGCTATGTGTATCCAAGAGGAGGAGAGGATAAAGGCTGAAAGAAAGGACCAAGTTTTCCATGTTGGTCATGGGAAAAGGAAAATCCAAGGGGAATTTAAGTCTAAAAAGAAGCTGTATTTCTCTCCTAAGGTTGAGTCAAGCAAGCCAAAGCAGAAGGTTCCTGCTGCATCTAACTCTACTTCTGATATGCCCATCTGTCGCTTCTGCAAGAACAGTGGGCACATACAAAAGGATTGTGTGGGCTTTATGAAATGGCTTGCCAAGAAGGGTGACGACATAATTTCTACTGTTGATGAAACCCTTTTTGCTGATTTTCCCCTAATATCTGGTGGATTGATTCTGGTACCTCTATGCATGTTTCCAATTCATTGCAGGGATTCCTTACCATGAGAACACTAAAAAAGGGGGAGCGAAGTCTTATAGTTGCTGATGGAAGAGAGGCTAAGTTGAAGCCGTTGGCATACTATCATTAGCACTAGATAGTGGCTTCATCCCTTATTTAAATAATATTGTTTATGTTTCCACCATGAAGAGGAACCTTATTTCTGTTTCTCTTTTGGATGATGATGGATACATTTGTACTTTTAGGGACAATAAATGCATTGTAAGTTTTAATTGAAATAATATTGGTTCCCTTCTCTAAATTTCCTTCTCTAAATGCTTCCCTTCTCTAAATTTCCTGTGTCAATGAATGTGTGCAATGTCACCAATAAGCGAAAGAGAAGTTTAAATGATGAGACTTCATCAAAATTGTAGTACTGTCGTTTAGGCCACATTTCGAAGAGGAGAATGGAACGTCTCATTAAGGAAGAGATACTCCACCTATTAGACTTCTCTGATTCAGACCACTATATTGACTGTATTAAAGGGAAATATGTAAAACAAATTAAGAAAGAAGCCACACGAAACATAGGGATCTTAGAATTAATCCACACTGATATATGTGGACCTTTTCCTATAACTTCAGTGGATGGGTATGACTCCTTTATCACATTCACCGATGATTTCTCCCGTTATGGTTATATTTTCCTCATTCGTGATCGATCTGAATCACTTGATAAGTTTGAAATTGTGGGGAACCCGGATCACCAAATCCGAACCCCTCTGTGTTTTCACCGCTAGTCCGAGAACAAATTAGCGACACAACAGCATGATGATGATATAACACGTACATATCAAAAGTATATAACAGTAATAAGCAAAAGAGTGTAAACAACATCATCACCTTATTACAAGTATGGAGTCTTACGGCTTAAGCGAAAATGTAGCAGCGGAAATGTAGAACAAAAAGAGCCAATCAGTATGCCCACAGGCAACCGACTGGGGTACGCTCCCTAGTAGTCCGAGTCTTCCTCCTCATCAAAGTCTTCACCACAGATGTCGAATCCAATCTCCTCATCTGCTTTATGGAATAAGCAGCCCCGCGATGAAATGCGAGGGTGAGTATGCAACATACTCAACAAGTCTCTAAACTTAATGCAAGTAACTAAATGCATGGCTTGAACAAAGGAAGCATATAGGGTTCATTTGCATAAAGTTTAAATTGAAATTTAAATACAAGTAATAATTTCATAAAGCGAATTTAACAAAATGTAAATAGCATAGTAAATTAAATTTCAAGTATAACAATTTTCCGAGTTCCAACTACGGTTGGCTCTAGTCGCCAAACTAAATCCGGAGCTCCGGTAGCCACGGATTCCCAACCACATTTTTCATTTTAAACCAAATCCATCATTTTCCATTTTAAAACCAAAACCGTAAAATCTACTATGTGAAAGCTGCCCACGCTTGCCCTTATCCGTGGGCACGGCTACTCAAGTAGTTTTAAGACTCTGCAGAGTGGTACACTTTACCCACACGACATGATCAACCCTTTGCGCCAAGCTATTGACACACTTCCTTTGGTGTGCCTACAGGAGATCATGACAAGGCCTTTACAATGCATATACCGCTACCGACTTCACCCGCTAAGGTTTCGCTCTCAAATTTCTTTGCGCCTTGCAAGTGTCATCTCGACAAACTCGCATGTTTCATCGGGCGAAGTCAAATAACGATACATGCAAATTACTTAGCCAGTCGCACTCCATATAGACATGTGGTTGTCTTGTATAGCATGGCCCAAGGTAACACACGATCGGTCCTTAATTGACTAGGGCGACAATCACATTCAGAATTTTTGTGCATCCCGCACCCGCCATTCAACCAATTCCGCCCCGGTCTAAATCATTTTTCACTTTTACTTTCAAACTAATACCGGCAACACCAATTGCCATAATTTCCACAATTCATTTTGAATCAAGAATGAAATCATTTCCATAATGGTAAGGTACCGACGTGATTAAGCATGGCTAAGCATTTTCACTGCTCCCATAACAAAAATGGTTACCATTAACTATATTAATTAGTTTTCCTAGGGTGTCAATGGTTGTCAAAATGAAGATCAATGTGGTTATAACAATTTGGCATTTATCTAAGCATTTAAAAATTACATTAAAATACAATTCATAATTCAAATAGCATGCAATAAGTTAAAACAAAATAGCATTTCATAAATTTGGGTTCAACATGGTCAATGGAGACTTGCCTTCAACCTCTCCCGCTGCTGCAATCTCCGTTGGATGCTCCTCTCGCTCAACCGGCGCGTTGTCTACTCGCAAAACACGCAAATCGAGGCAACAATAAATAAAACCAGAAATAAACAAAATTCAAAAATTCATAAAAATGACACCAACAGATAGATCTTGATTTTATATGAATTTAGGAATTTGAATCGTTCAAATCGGAGTTCGAACGGAGGAGAACGGAGCTTCCGAAGTTTAAATAGGAGAAGAAAATCAGGAGAAAATACAAGTGACATGTGTCGGGCTTGGATTGGTTGATTTTCGGATTTTCGGGATTAAATCGGGAAAAGGAAAAACTCCACTGTGGCTGACCGGTGGGGCCCTTATGTCGGTGGTACACATGTGGGCGCTGCGGTGGTGAGGTGGCGCTAAGGGGGCGCTGATGTGGCCGATACGTGGCGGACACGCGGGACGCTAGGGCACACGTGGCATACACGTGGCATCCACGTGGCGAATATGGGCGAGATAGGCTGACGTGGCGACGATGTGGCACTGACGTGGCTGGCACGCGGCTTACACGTGGCACCACGCGGATCTAGCGAGGACATGGCGGAGACGTGGATTACACTTGGCGGACACGTGGTGACACGCAGGCTTTAGCAGTGAAATGGCCCACACGTGGCGAACACGCAGGACTACAACGATGAGGTGGCGCGCACGTGGCTCACACGTGGCAACGCGTGGCATACACGCAGATGGTTAGGGCGGACGTGGCGATGACGGTGCGAAAATAGGGCAGATGTGGCGCCGATGTGGCAACTCGGCACGACATGGCCAGCACGTGGTGGCTACGTAGGCGGATGGCGACGACGTGGCGCACACACAGCATGCACGTGGCGCCACGCAGGCTGACTCGGCGTGACACATCGATGAAGTAGCGAAACAGTAGGGCTTGAGGTTTACCCGAAGAAACGTGGCTCAGATCCGGCCGTCCGAAGGCGATCCGACGGTGGAGAAGACTCGAAGAAACCGACGGCGAGGGGGCGGCGCTATCTCACCGGCGCTGAGGAAGACAACACCAAAAACACGGAGGAATGACGGATTGAACGCAAGACTTGGGGGTTTGGAAGAGGATGTCACGGGGAACCTTAAGGTACCAAAGAAGGCGGCGGGGACTCACCGACGGCGGAGAAAAGTGGCGGAGTAGGCTTCGGAAGATGATGCTAACTCCGGCGAGGTCGTAGAGGCAAACGGCGGCGTTCCAGAAGGTGTTAGTGGGAGAAAAGGGGCGGCGTGGAGCGGCGAACACGGCACGGAAGTCGGTGCGGCCTTAAATAGCCTAGGGTTGCGGGTTTGGGCGCGGAAAGTGAGGTTGGTCGGGCGGCTGCACTGTGCGGGCGGCGGCGGCTATTCGGGCGACGTGGCGCTCTGATGGCCGTGAGATCGGAATCGAGCGGCAAAGGTAAAATCGGTTTAGGGTTAGGGTTTTGGTGTGGGTGGCGGCGCCGATTTCGTCCGTTGGATGGACGATCGACGGCTGAGACGCATCGATTGATTAGGGTTCTACCGATCGGGCCGCGGTCTGGCGGTGGCCGTGGCGCCGAACAGATTGGGCCTATCGAGATGAAAAGTGAAGGATTCCGCCCACGCGGAGGAAAATGATTTAGAAATTGATTTCCGAATAAATCAAATATCAGAAATTCAATAAAAGCAAATAAATCCGGATAAATAGCAAATAAATCCCTAAAAATCTCCAAAAATACAGAAAAATACGATGAAGCACAAGGAACCCAAATAAAATAATAAATAATTAATTTGAGGTATAGTTTAATCAAATTAAATTCTTGATGACTTTGAAAATTCAATTTAAGTTGTATTTAATTTGAGAAAATTGCCACGGTTCAGATTTTGAATTTTCAAACTCAGGAAATCGAAAAATTCAGAATGTTACAAACCTCCCCCCTAACAAGAAATCTCGACCCCGAGATTTAGAACTAACTAGGGAAAAAGGTTGGGGTAGTCCGCTCGAAGATCCTCATCGCGCTCCCAGGTGGCTTCCTCTTCCGGATGGTTGCTCCACTGGACTTTCATCTTGTGATTCCTAGTTGATGTGCGAGAAATAGATAAGACTTCTATTTTAATTTTAGGTAAGCAGATGAGAGATACTAATACTTTCTACATGTCTCTTTTGTTTAAATAACTAGTATTGTTAATAATCTAATTTATATAGTGGTATGTGGTATGATTAGAATATTTGAGGTGAAAGAAAAGATGCCTTGTCATTAGACCCATTTGGGAAAAACCGAATGTTTAATATCAAGAAAGGTATTTGAATACAATGGTTGCTCAGATAATTCAACATTAGTGATTTAAATGAGTGAGAATAAATGTCATTTCGAGTTGACTTTAAATTGGAAAACATGTATAGATAATTCAAGTATTGGGTTGAGGTAAGAGGATTATAAGATGATTCATGGTGATTTAACTTGTTTGCTCACTTTGGTAAACAAAGGGTTTTTATTTTCTTTGGTTTTGAAAACTATGAAGGAATAGAATGTATAGACTCAAAAGATTGATTGCAAGAATTGAATACACAAGGGACGTACTCAATACCACACAAGTGCCGGGTACAATCACATAAGAAAGATGTTTACGTTCAGAGTCTGATATCGAGGCAGGGGTTGTTCTAGACACTTGATGTTTTCTAGGTCTTTGAGATAGCTTGGAACTTATTGATATTTTCCTTGTCGAGGTGAAGTAAAATTCTTCTTGGGTAGGTGTTGGCGAGGTATTCAAGTTCTTCTCGGTTGATACAAGTGACATTACCCATTTTATTTGAAACAACAGAAAGGTTGTTTGCTAATGATATAAAATAGATGATCAGGAAGTGACTAGGATCAAAGAGTTGATCTTAAAATTAAACTTATACCCTAGTAAGGTTCAAATACATAAGCATCATACCTAGCATTACGCCTGGCAGGTCATAAACTTCTTTCGCGAATTCATGCTGTAGGTGAATGCCACGAATGATTGGATTAACATTTTGAGTTGGATTGATATATGCCTAAGGAAGTGTTTGTCTTCAAATTCTTGAGGTCGCCTTAGAGAATGTTGCGTAGCTTGTCGGGGTTGAGAATGAGGTGGAGTTTGCTTCTTACTTAAGGCAACAGTTGGCATAATACTTATGTTTTTCATAGCAAAGACAAATAATATTGACTTTCCGATATATATATATATTTTTTTACCAGACAATTATTCATTGGTGTTATTAGAAAGATGAATAGATGACGATTGAGATTGAGGATAAAGTCGAGTAGAATTCTTCTGAGACAAGCATCTTCGTTCAATCGCCCTTTTCTTTATCTCGCTTCTTGGTGAACTGCTTGATTTTATTTCTTCTATTCTTGGAGTTATAAACTTGATCGCTGGAATTCTTGGTATGTCTCGACTTATGGACATCGTTTAGAATTTGGTTCTTTTCGTGACAGCTTGAAGCATTCACGCTTTTCTCATGATGTCATGTTCGTTATTTGTATACTTAATATTATCTTGTGAATTTCAATTTGTTGTTTCTCATAACATTATTTAGCCTAATGACTTTCTTTATCGGACAATGAACATGCCATTGAAGGTAGTTAGGATCAAGTGTTATTTCTATAATTCCTTAAGTGATATTTCTTGTGTGGCTGGTTTTCTTCCTCTTTTAATCACCAAATCTTGAGTAAAATTGTATTGGTGACTATCGGATCAAGGGCATTGAACTAGACAATAATCTTGACATTCACAAGGGTAACAAACGATATTGCTTACGTGATATTTTCTAGAAGAATGATTTCCTTCACAGTAGAGCAATTGATTGCACTCTCATCAACAACATGACCTATTCCTCCATAGCGAGTGCAAGCACGAACTTGGATCGACTAGGTTGACAATACTTCAAGGAACAATGTGTAGGTATCAAATAAGATATAGAAGTAGGTTTCTAGTTTAAACCATTTCCTTTTCGATAGAAAGCCGCACCAATATTAGAAATATCTTGTGCGAGTTTTAGAACGTAAAGGTGTGCATTTGGTGATTGGTCCAATTATGGTGAGCATTTACACCATGGTTATAGATTCTAACATTTTTTTTGAACATTGAGAAAGGGAGAGTTATGACGATTGCTATGTGGAAAGGAAGTGCTCTAGCTAAATACAACTAATTTGGTTGAACTTTGGTAGGATTATCATTTCTTGGCAAATTGGATTGTCTTGCGGGGTTTCACTTAATTAGATGAGGAGTGTTAGTAGTTTACACCGAGAATCATTAGTAAGACTAAGCTAATTTAAAGAGAGATATAGAGTATGTTAAAATATTTGAGATGAATGAAAGGTTGCATCTCAACCAAAGTTATTTGGGGAGGGCTGAAGGTCAATTATAAAGGCTAAAAGAAAATTTTATTACTCATTACTTTAGTAGATGTATTAATGAATTGTGTCGCAGACATCCTGCAACAATATTTATTAGAGTAAAGCTACTTAGATGGAATTCTGTTGGGTTACACGGCAACAATTCGTTCTTTAAAAATTTCCTTAATTAAATTTTTCTTATTAGGTAGGGTTAGCACATCGTAAATTTCAACCTAGTGGTTTAACATTCACGAGAGTAACCCGAAAACAATACAAAAGATTTACAACAAAAATTTCAATAACACATAAACAATATGTATACATTTTGCTTAGTATGTAGGAAGGGTATCTATGGTTTTTCTTCTACTTGCCGAATCATACATATTTCTGCATAAGAGGTTTACTATATCGCTAGAATAATATGTAGCTCGCATAATGCTAGCTTTTATTGTAGGCTATTCGGCAACGAGTTTCTTTTAATTTTTGCACCACTTGTTGTGTTAGTCTTCCAAGGCTTCTATGAAATCGCAGAGATTGTGATGCTTCGCTATCCCCATCTTCTTGAAGTTGCTGATATAGACGTCATGATGTTGCTGACTTGTTACCCGAATTCTTTTCAAAAGATTTGTTCGTGGTTTTCATTTCGCAAAAAGAATAAGGAAAGAAATACTTCTAAAAGGGATAACTTAAGAGTGGAGAAAGAAAGTTCTACACAAGGGAAACGAGTACATAAATAAGGAGACTAAATTCTATAGATTAGAAAAGAGTATATGTATAATCGATGCTACTCTCTTTATATTTCTTTTAGAAAAATAGGACTTTAAATTCTTCCAGTTTTCATTTAAACAACCATTCAAGCTTTCCATTCGTAAGTATAGAACTTTTACGGTTCTAGCTCATTTTATGGTATATAATCTAGATAAGCAATGAGGTGAGTTTTAAAACATGATTAGAAATTATTATTGGATCATTAAGTTTTAACTAGCCTAAAGCAAAGATAAGCTAGTTTGGTGTTGCTAATATGGTAAGATCTTAACTTGGTTTAGATATGAATGGTGTGATCTCAAGCAAAGCTAAGAGTAGTAATGGAGACTCAGACATTAATCTCATTGAGGTTTTATTTTAAGAAAGGTTGATGACCATAATGGTTACACTGGTAAGAAGTTCTATGAAGAGGAGATAACTTTGTAGAGATTATAGAGATAAGAGATAAACTATTTTATAATTTCTTAGTTATCCGATGGGTTAAGTTTTCCATATTCACACATAAGGACAACTTATTGTGACACTTTAACCAAGAGGTTAAGTTTACACATAAATCAGTCCTGACATTTAGGATAAAGACCAATTTCAAGCAGCGAAACATAACGACAACGTAAATTGCTCTATATAACTAGAGCGGAATAATATGCTACACGTAATGATGCTTATCTTATGGTAGGTCCTAATATATTCTAATCTTCCACCTTTTTCTGTTGGGTGATGTTGTCTCTTCATGAAGTAAAATCTCGAACGTCATCTTCTTCATTTGGAATTCTTGCAGAAGACCGTAAACTTAGGGATATTTCCGGAGATAAGATCAAATTTAAATTTCAAAATAGTATTCCGAAAAGGGAAGAAATAAGAACCTAAGAATAAGGTAAGAGGAGACAATCTATTAGTTACCAGTTTGTTGGCTTGATTTAAAAAAAATAGTTTTGAAATACTAACGGCCATTCTAACTAGGGTTGCGACCTACAGTCGATATGGCTCTGATACCACCTCTGTGGGGAACCCGGATCACCAAATCCGAACCCCTCTGTGTTTCCACCGCTTAGTCCGTAAACAAATTTAGCGCACACGAACAGTATGATGATGATAACACAGACATATCAGAAGTATATAACAGTAATAAGCAAAAGAGTGTAAACAACATCATCACCTTATTACAAGTATGGAGCCTTACGGCTTAAGCGAAAATGTAGCAGCGGAAATGTAGAACAAAAAGAGCCAATCAGTATGCCCACAGGCAACCGACTGGGGTACGCTCCCTAGTAGTCCGAGTCTTCCTCCTCATCAAAGTCTTCACCACAGATGTCGAATCCAATCTCCTCATCTCGCTTATGGAATAAGCACTCGCGATGAAATGCGAGGGTGAGTATGCAACATACTCAACAAGTCTCTAAACTTAATGCAAGTAACTAAATGCATGGCTTGAACAAAGGAAGCATATAGGGTTCATTTGCATAAAGCTTAAATTGAAATTTAAATACAAGTAATAATTTCATAAAGCAGAATTTAACAAAATGTAAATAGCATAGTAAATTAAATTCTGAAGTATAACAATTTTCCAGGTTCCAACTACCTGGTTGGCTCTAGCCGCCAAACTAAATCCGGGAGCTCCAGCCGCTCACGGATTCCCAACCACATTTTTCATTTTAAACCAAATCCATCATTTTCCATTTTAAAACCAAAAACCAGAAAATCTACTATGTGAAAGCGCCCACGCTTGCCCTTATCCGTGGGCACGGCTACTCAAGTAGTTTTTAAGACTCTGCAGAGCTGGTACACTTTACCCACACGACATGATCAACCCTTTGCGCCAAGCTATTGACACACTTCCTTTGGTGTGCCGGCAGGGAGATCATGACAAGGCCTTTACAATGCATATACCGCTACCGACTTCACCCGCTAAGGTTTCGCTCACATTTTTTTGCGCTTTGCAAGTGTCATCTCGACAAACTCGCAAATTTCATCGGGCGAAGTCAAATAACGATACATGCAAATTACTTAGCCAGGTCGTACCCATATAGACATGTGGTTGTACTGTATAGCATGGCCCAAGGTAACACACGACCGGTCCTTAATTGACTAGGGCGGACAATCACATTCCAGAATTTTTGTGCATCCCGCACCCGCCATTCAACCAATTCCGCCCCGGTCTAAATCATTTTTCACTTTTACTTTCAAACTAATACCGGCAACACCAATTGCCATAATTTCCACAATTCATTTTGAATCAAGAATGAAATCATTTCCATAATGGTAAGGTACCGACGTGATTAAGCATGGCTAAGCATTTTCTACCGTTCCCATAACAAAAATGGTTACCATTAACTATATTAATTAGTTTTCCTAGGGTGTCAATGGTTGTCAAAATGAAGATCAATGTGGTTATAACAATTTGGCATTTATCTAAGCATTTAAAAATTACATTAAAATACAATTCATAATTCAAATAGCATGCAATAAGTTAAAACAAAATAGCATTTCATAAATTTGGGTTCAACATGGTCAATGGAGACTTGCCTTCAACCTCTCCCGCTGCTGCAATCTCCGTTGGATGCTCCTCTCGCTCAACCGGCGCGTTGTCTACTCGCAAAACACGCAAATCGAGGCAACAATAAATAAAACCAGAAATAAACAAAATTCAAAAATTCATAAAAATGACACCAACAGATAGATCTTGATTTTATATGAATTTAGGAATTTGAATCGTTCAAATCGGAGTTCGAACGGAGGAGAACGGAGCTTCCGAAGTTTAAATAGGAGAAGAAAATCAGGAGAAAATACAAGTGACATGTGTCGGGCTTGGATTGGTTGATTTTCGGATTTTCGGGATTAAATCGGGAAAAGTAAAAACTCCACTGTGGCTGACCGGTGGGGCCCTTATGTCGGTGGTACACATGTGGGCGCTGCGGTGGTGAGGTGGCGCTAAGGGGGCGCTGATGTGGCCGATACGTGGCGGACACGCGGGACGCTAGGGCACACGTGGCATCCACGTGGCGAATATGGGCGAGATAGGCTGACGTGGCGACGATGTGGCACTGACGTGGCTGGCACGCGGCTTACACGTGGCACCACGCGGATCTAGCGAGGACATGGCGGAGACGTGGATTACACTTGGCGGACACGTGGTGACACGCAGGCTTTAGCAGTGAAATGGCCCACACGTGGCGAACACGCAGGACTACAACGATGAGGTGGCGCGCATGTGGCTCACACGTGGCAACGCGTGGCATACACGCAGATGGTTAGGGCGGACGTGGCGATGACGGTGCGAAAATAGGGCAGATGTGGCGCCGATGTGGCAACTCGGCACGACATGGCCAGCACGTGGTGGCTACGTAGGCGGATGGCGACGACGTGGCGCACACACAGCATGCACGTGGCGCCACGCAGGCTGACTCGGCGTGACACATCGATAAAGTAGCGAAACAGTAGGGCTTGAGGTTTACCCGAAGAAACGTGGCTCAGATCCGCCGTCCGAAGGCGATCCGACGGTGGAGAAGACTCGAAGAAACCGACGGCGAGGGGGCGGCGCTATCTCACCTACCGAGGAAGACAACACCAAAAACACGGAGGAATGACGGATTGAACGCAAGACTTGGGGGTTTGGAAGAGGATGTCACGGGGAACCTTAAGGTACCAAAGAAGGCGGGGACTCACCGACGGCGGAGAAAAGTGGCGAGTAGGCTTTGAAGATGATGCTAACTCCGGCGAGGTCGTAGAGGCAAACGGCGGCGTTCTGAAGGTGTTAGTGGGAGAAAAGGCGCGTGGAGCGGCGAACACCAAGACGGAAGTCGGCGCGCCTTAAATAGCCTAGGGTTGCGGGTTTGGGCGCGAAAGTGAGGTTGGTCGGTACCTTTGACCGCGCGCGGCGGCTATTCGGGCGACGTGGCGCTCTGATGGCCGTGAGATCGGAATCGAGCGGCAAAGGTAAAATCGGTTTAGGGTTAGGGTTTTGGTGTGGGTGGCGACGCCGATTTCGTCCATTGGATGGACGATCGACGGCTGAGACGCATCGATTGATTAGGGTTCTACCGATCGGGCTGCAGGCAAAGGCGGTTGCCGTGGCGCTGAACAGATTGGGCCTATCGAAATAAACAGTGATTCCTACCACGCGAGGAAAATGATTTAGAAATTGATTTCCGAATAAATCAAATATCAGAAATTCAATAAAAGCAAATAAATCCGGATAAATAGCAAATAAATCCCTAAAAATCTCCAAAAATACAGAAAAATACGATGAAGCACAAGGAACCCAAATAAAATAATAAATAATTAATTTGAGGTATAGTTTAATCAAATTAAATTCTTGATGACTTTGAAAATTCAATTTAAGTTGTATTTAATTTGAGAAAATTGCCACGGTTCAGATTTTGAATTTTCAAACTCAGGAAATTGAAAAATTCAGAATGTTACAGAAATATTCAAGACTGAAGTAGAAAATTAGCATAATTTAAAGATTAAGATAGTGAGATTAGATCATGGAGGAGAATATTATGGGAGACATACTCTTTATGGACAAATTTCTGGTCTATTTGCTAAGTTTTTTTTTCAGAAAATGGTATAATAGCCCAATATTCAACACCTAGTGAACCTCAGCAAAATGGAGTAGCTGAAAGATGCAATCGCACCCTTATAGATATGGTGCGTAGCATGATAAATTACTTCAATTTACCAATTGGTTTGTGGATGGAAGTATTAAAGACAACTACATATATACTTAATCAGGTTCTTAGTAAATCAGTACCTAAGACACCATATGAATTATGGACTAGGAGAAAATTGAGCTTAAAATATTTTCATGTGTGGGGTTATCCTGTTGAAACTAAAATCTTTAATCCATATATTGGGAAATTAGATCCTAAAACAGTAAATTGCCATTTTATTAGATACCCTAAAAGATCTAAGGGGTATCGATTTTATTGTCCAGATCGCATCACAAGTTTGTGGAAACCTAACATGCTATATTTTTTAGAGAATGATGAAATCTATGGGAGCTCAGAGGCTAGGAAAATAGATCTTGAGAAGATTCAGACTTATGTACCATTACCGATAATCCAAGAGACTATTTTTCCTGTACCTAATACAGTTACACCTTCAGCTGAGAATTTTGGAGTTGAGCCCCCACGTGAGGATTCTGGGATTAACAGTACAACATCTAATGATGAGCCTTAACAACCCCCTGTGACAACTAATGAACCACTAAGAAGATCACAGTGGGACAAAAGGTCTGCCATCCCGAATGACTATGTCGTATACATGGATGAAGATGTAAATGACATAGGCAAGGTAGACGATCTCACCTCATTTAAGGAGACTATGATGACTAAGGATTCACCTAAGTGGCTTGAGGCCATGCAGGATGAAATTAAGTCTATGAGCATTAATGACGTCTAGGATCTAGTAGAAATTCCTAACGGAGTCAAAACAATAGGTTGTAAATGGGTCTACAAAACTAAGCATGACTCTAAGAGAAATGTTGAAAGATTCAAAGCAAGGCTTGTAGCAAAAATGGTTTACACAAAGAGAGAGGATTGATTTTATTGATACTTTCTCTCCCGTCTCAAAGAAAGATTCACTAAGAATTATCATAGTACTGGTTGCTTATTATGATTTAGAGCTGCATCAAATGGATGTTAAAACCACATTCCTTAATGGTGACTTGCATGAGAATGTTTACATGGCTCAACTAGAAGGTTTTGTCATGAAAGGTAAGGAACATATAGGATGTCGACTTAAAAAATCCATCTATGGATTAAAACAGGTGTCTAGACAATAGTACCTTAAGTTCGATGAGACCATAAGAAATTTTGGTTTTAAAGAAAATAAAGTGGACAATTGTAAATACATTATGACTAAGGGGAGCAAATTTACTATCTTAGTGCTTTATGTGGATGATATCTTATTGGCTAGTAGCAATAAAGATATACTGTATGAGACCAAGAGATTTATTTCTGCTAATTTTGACATGAAGGATTTTGGTGATGCCTCTTATATTTTGGGCATTGAGATTCACCGAGATAGGTCCAGAGGGGTATTCGGCCTATCCCAAAGGGCATACATTGACAGAGTACTTAAGAGATTTAATATGCATAACTACTCTGCCACGCTTGCTCCTATTGTTAAGGGTGATAAGTTTGGAACATTCCAAAGTCCAAAGAATCAATTAGAAGCAGATCAGATGAAGGGGATTCCTTACGCTTCAGCTGTTAGAAGCATTATGTATGCTCAAGTTTGTACTCGCCCTGATTTAGCATTTGTAACCGAGATGCTTAGCAGATATCAATCAAATCCAGGGTTGGACCACTGGAAAACCGTTAAGAAAGTCTTGCATTATATGCAGAGCACTAAGCATTACATGATCACATATAAGAAGTCTGATACCCTTGAGGTTGTGGGCTATTTAGAAGCTGATTTTGCAGGTTGTGGTGATAGTAAAAAATCCACATCAGGTTATATCTTCACACTTGTAGGAGGAGCCATTTCATGAAAAAACTCCAAACAATCACTTACTGCATCATCAATGATGCATGCTGAGTTTGTGGCATGTTATGAGGCTATTGGACAGATTGTATGGCTTAAGAATTTTATCTCGGAATTAAGAGTGGTAGACAATATATCTAAACCACTACTTATATACTGCGATAATTTGGCCGCAGTATTCTGTTCGAGTAACAACAAGTCAAGTGGTGTTGTCAAACACATTGACATTAAGTATCATATTGTGAAAGATAGAATCCAGAAGACAATTGATGTCAAGCATATAAGTAGTAAGTCTATGCTTGTTGATTCGTTTACTAAAGGTTTACCACCCAGTCTCTTTCGAAAGCATGTTGTCAGCATGGGTTTATTAGAAAGCCTTTGATTCTGGAAATAAGAACCATAAGTATAAAACAAACTCCTGTTAAGAATAAGTGATTATTCTTTTGAGATAGAATGATGCACTATAGATACTTGTTGCAGCGGTGCTTAAATTAACCGTTGTAATATTTTATCTTGGTGTGTTGTTTTGTTGAGTATGGACATATGAAATTAGCATTTGATCAAGTTGGAGAATGTTGGTTGTGATCTTTGGTTAAAATTGAAAGTCCAAAAATTATGGGGTTGATCCCACCATTACCACACTTTGATCGAGAGCCTACGGCTCCCGCACGAACTTCACAGCACCATCCTCGTGGTATTCTCCAGGTGCTTCGGCAGTAAGAGAAACTCCAATGGATGGCGGCTCCTTGCTCTCCCTCCTCTCCCAATCTGCAGATCTGAACCCTCCTCTTCTCCTTCATAGGTACCTAGAGCAGCAGATCTAAGACACAGAAGAGGAAGAGAACGAGTTCACAAGATAATGAAAGACTTCATCGGTAGTCATGAGTGAGAGAGGCAGAGGAAGAGGTTGTCGTGATGAAGCAATCCACGAGTGTCATCGAGATCGAGATCCCGAGAGGAGACGACTTGAGAGGAAGCGACGTGAGCGGAGGCATCGTCATGAGAGGAGGCAACCCGAGAGGAAGCGATGCGAGTGGAGGCGCCATCGCGAGAGGAGGTGCCATCGCGAGAGGAGGTGACGCGACAGGGAATGCGAGCCTGATGTGAGGAGTCACGGATTTTTTCTCCGTGAAATGGTATGGATTGGACTGAGAAATCCCTATCTCGTAGGCATCCAAATGCGTTTTCTACTCGGTCGGGGCAAACTAGCCTAGTGAGTTTTTAGCCTCGAGAATACGCTGGGATCCCGGGCGGGATTTGGACTCTCAAACAAGCCCCAATAGATAGGCCCTGGACTTGGGAGGGCTTAATTTGACTTGCTGGTTATATACAAGTGAAATTAGCATACCAAAATCAGAAGCTGTTTGTTGCATCTGGGGCACGTGTAATGTCCGAGTCATGCTTGGGTAATCACCACACGGCAGTTAGTGCTCTTAATTCTAGATTTATTCAATCCAACGTGCGTGCGTGGCTGCAAACGTCTTCGTCATCTCAGATTAGTCAATGTCTCTCGCGGAATCATCACCGAGATACTCTCTGGTCGCTGCTGGTGTGGTGGCCTGGGGCAACGCCATTCGCCATGTCAATGGGTAGACGCCCTCGCAGCAACGCTGCCATCTTCGTCCCAATCAGCCGAAGTATGACCATGATACCGGTGCATTCTTGGGAGCGGTTGGCTGACTCGAAGAAAGGGAGTTTGCCTAGCCAGTTCCTCTCGTCTCCACCGGAAGATCCTGAGACAGAGCTAAGCTTTACACGACTAGTCAGAGAAAGAGACATGTACATCGCTGGCGATGACTGACGGGAGGTTCTTGTGGTGGTCCGCGTGCTTCTGATCCGTTCGCAGTTAGCGGCAGTCAGCGATGCTCGCAGCGTGCATGCACGCGTGGCGTCGCGATGCCCGGGCGGCGTCTCTCATCCCCCTGTCGGCTGGGGCCAACCGCGTGGTAACAAGTAGGGGTGCAAACGGATCGAATACGGACGGATTTCGCTCATTTCATATCCTATTTCAAATTTTTTTCTCGGATATAGAATCGGATACGGACAGTGTCGGATTCGAATACGAATACGGATTACTTCGGTCGCGAATACGGAGCGAATACAGATCATTCCGGATACGGTTAGTCTCGGTTACGAATAGTTAGTCGGATAATGCGTGAAAGCAGAAACCATATATGTCGCGCATATTAAATACACAAAACTTTACTAGAACCTTGAAGACATATAAGTGTTTCAAATTCAATAATAGTTGCCTTCCCTATATAAGAATAATATGCAGCCAAGTATAATTCCAATCAACATATGAACTTATATGATGTAGAATGTTTATATTTATCGGATCTGTTATCGGATATCTATTGCACTCATTTACACTGATATTTTTCGGATATCTCGGATATGCGGGTATGGATCGGATACGGATCGGATACTTCTCTTTCCATATCTTACCCTATATTTTTTTCGGATAGGCAGATTCGAATCCGGATCGAATCTGGATATAAACGGATATAGCCGGATATCATTTTTTCGGATTCGAATCGGATTTTAAACGAATTCGGTCTTCGGTCGGTCGGGAATTATCCGCTCCGTTTGCACCTTAGTAACAAGCGGCGGACACAAGACTAAAATTTAGAAAATGCTAATATTTTTTAACAATTGGCCAAGACCTCTAGCATTTTATTAAAGTAGGACAATAGCTGAGCTATAAACTACACCCACACGTCCACATCTCAGCTCGCGAGTGCCTGTGTCTGAGCAGCGCTCCCACCAACCGAGCAAAACTCGGCTCTCGAAACAATATCAATATAAGATAAGCAAACTAAGGGGGTGTTTGGGACAGCTCCAGCTCCATCAAAATCTGTGGAGTTGGTGGAGCAGAGTATTTCTAGCTCCAGAAATTTATGGAGCTGGAGCTGTGGATACATTAAGAGTGTTTTGGTATATCATCTTGTTTACATTTTAGACTAAAAATATAAACTTAATTTACTTTATTTTAGCCTTTAAATTTCAGATCTGAGCTGGAGCTGGGAGCTGGAGCTCTCCCAAACAGGGCCTAAATAGAAATTGAACCATCGGAAGATAGAGAATGATAGGATGGGTACCATGGTCCAACCAGAAATAGGGATCCGGTTGGAGTGTGGTACCCCGTTGGGTCCGCTCTACGCGTAACCAACCAGTTTGTGGTTGGACTGTGTTTGATCAGTTGGTTATCTTCGATGGCTATTGACTAGTACTGAGAAGATTACGTTCGAAAACTCCTGCACTAGAAATGCTATCCCTGTGAATTTGCATGACAGGGCCTAAAACCCTCGCATACTGCTTCCCTTGGCGAATGCCGTCCATAGCCAGGCAAGTTTGCATGGATGAACTTTTAGTGCTCACTTCCGACAGAATATATTCGGTTTACGGCTAAGTACCAAGGGAAGTTTGCCAAGATCTTTCGAAACGAAGGCGATTGATAATGGCACTATGAAAAAGATGCACGGGTGCTAACATTTTGGGTCAAATTAAGCTTGGGAGTCCCACGCAAAAGAAATAAAGGGAGTCTTTGGCTCTTTGCTTAGGATCTGTTTGTTTCAGTTAGGGATTGTGAAAAGCAGCTTTTAAAAGCTGGAAGGGCAATAAACAGTAAGCTTTTAATCTAGATTATAACAATCTGGAGGCCAGATTGTAGCAATCCCACAATCCACTCTTCCCCAGCTTTTCCCAGCTTTTTTTTTACAAAAGACCACAATACCCATCCAACTTCAACCAAAATTACCCACCATTGCCCCCAGCTTTCCCTAGCTTTCCCCAACTTCAACCAAAATTACCCACCATTGCCCCCAACTATAATCTGGGTTACCAAACAACCATGAGCTTTTCAACCTCCAGCTTTTTAACAATCCAGCTTTTACAATCTAGTTTTTAAAAGCTGCTTTCCACAATCCCCAGCTAAAACAAACAGGCCCTTAGTCTACCAGCTCGTGTTCCCACGATTGATTTGTGTCCTGCTGCTTTGCATCAGTATCACATCAGGACATTTTAGATTTTTTTTAAAATTAATCCTCAAACGACATATACTTTTTGGGCGTCTAGGAGAATCCGGTTGTTTTCTTACTAAATAGCACTCAAATATTTAGCCTTTAGATCTAAACCTAATAGATAAATACTTCTCTCCTCCTATTTAAGTACTACTTTATCAAGGAGTACTCAACTTTTTAGGTATTAGATGAGGAACATTATTCTTTTATGTATGACCTTTTTACATCAATTATATACTACTTGTACACAAATTAAATTATGTAAAAATGATGTGACAATTTGAAAAAAGAACATTGTTTTTTTTCATGGTCTTTTTTAATCAATTATATACTTGTTTTACACAAATTAAATTATGGAAAAAATAATGTGATAATTTATAAAAAAAAGAGAAACAAAACAAACTATAAGGAACACAACAAATAAAAACATAGATCACAAAGTCAAATAGATAAAGCACAACGTGTATTACAAAGTAATATCTAATAGACAAAAAAATTAAGTCCTCACAAACAAAAAAACACCAATATCTAATAGACAAAAAAATTGAGTGCTCACAAACCAAAAAACACTCGAGTGACATTTAGCAATTTCTGTAATTTTTTAGCAAACCTGTAAGCAATATCTACTCCCTTTATGCTTTCTTATTTGACTTTTTGATTTTTTTACGGTCTCCGAGATGTGCTTTGACTCATGGCTGGTGATCATAGGGGTGAATGGGAACCGAAATTTATTCTTCCAAACATTCTTGGGTACTTTTAAGGCCTGTTTGGAATACGAAAGGTTCTTGTGGGAATTGAATTGTTTCCTATGAAAATCTTGCAAATTTCCAGTGAAATTTCTACATTTCAAACAGGCCTCATTCGAATAGTTATATAAAGATACAAAGACTAGAGCCTAAGCACACATAACAGAATGAACCCTGAAAAATTGAGCAAAACACCTAGAAGGTGTTTGATTGTAGGGTGCACGTTGGTCTGACCGCAAACTGATCTGGCGACGCTTTAGTTGCCAAGCTGACCGCATTTCAGTTACTGGTCTACCCGTGAATAGAGCAGAAAATAACAGCCAAACAAAACCATAGAATGATCCAACTTTCACAATGAGACTCCAAATAACTTCAAATTTGGACCAAAGCTAGATCAAAACCTCAGAAAACTATATCTCAAGGAATCTTGCATGAACTTTCCAAAGTTAGGACCTTTTTGCTCAAGAAGCTAACAAGCACCAAAACAAGTTCAAAAACACAAAATGTGATTTCGAGTAGTTTGTGAGAGGATTTAAGTCAACATGATGACTAAGGATGATTTTCCAACTATCCTAGCACTCTAAATCACAGCAAAAAATAAACCAAAAACACTTGAAGTAAAAAAACCTAGATTTGTCCCTTTGTCAACCCAAAATAGAGCAACCTGAAGAACTTGTTTGCATAAATGCCTAGATGGATGGGAACTGACCTCCTAGAGGTAAACCCATCTTTTTATACTTTTACACGTCCTTGACACACAACAAGATCAAGAAGAGAGAAAACAGAAGCAAACACAAACCAAATCAAAAGAAGCAACACAAAGAACAAGAGCATGAGCACTTGGACAAATTTGGGATCTCTCTATTGCTACTTTGATATGAATGTTTACTATCACTCCACCTAGGAGGACAAGAGCTCCATGGGAAGTGTACAAATTTTACAAATTTCTAAGTATTCTAAGTTCGCACTCTCTTCCCATTCATGAGCACAAACTCAATAGACATTAGTCTCTCTCTCCCTCTCGTCTCTTTATACAGAGGGGCATGCCTCTCTCTATTTCTCTAAACTCTATATCTGAACACTAAATAGATATTAGCCATTTAGCTCATGAGTAAACCCAAAAACCCACAGCATAACCAGTTTTCATGCATATCTAACTTATGCACACTTTTCAAAGAGTATCAATTTCTTCACCTCGAAGCATCTCCCTTGCTTCAAACTCGTAGCTTGTGGCTTCAATGACTTGTCGTCAAGTCTCTCATGCATCCAGATTACACCAGACCATCCTCACTTGCACCAACCCAAGTTACTTAGCACACCACCTTGCCTCAACAAGGTCATTGCATCAACTTCACCGCCCGTGGTTCTTGTCAATCTTGTGCCTTGCTTGAGTTCAACCATATCACACAATATACATGACCATTCTAGACCATGGTTTTCCCAATTAAGTCTCGGTCCTCCTCAGATCATAGTTGACCAAAAAATCATGTTTAGGCACAGGTTTTTCACAACTTGACCAATGTCAGTCCAAGCATGTGACCTGTAACCTATATGGATGATCCCATAGTCCTAAAACCTAGCAAACACCTACCCAAGATCTTAGCATCCGAAATTCACTCTTGTTGGATGTAACACCCCGGCAAAACATAGGGGCCAGCATTGTCACGTTTAACATTTTCTCCCTAAATTAAAACCATCTTTACCCAAAACTTTCAACAATAATTTCCCTAACTATTTCTCTATGAACAAACTATTCAAGTTGATGACAAGGGTAAAAATAAAACATTTCAAAAATATAATCTTGGAACCTGGCACCCAAGCATTATCAGGACAACATCCTCAAGAATGCTCAAGACTACATGCTTGAGAATGCCTAGAACCATATGCCTAGGAGCATTCTTACATTTGGTGATAACAATAAAGATTAAATGATAACCAAGATAACTTAAATAGTTCAGTCCCTTCCAACAAAACTTGTGACTAAACGTATTCCACACAGCTATCGATATTCTCAAGCATGTCACCATCCCATGCATGTCACCATCAAATAGTCATCAATAAAAAAACAACAATTAAGTAAGGGTGAGTTCACAACTCAGTAAATACGTAATAAAATGATAAACATCAACTTAATGATATTATCTTCCACATAACTCATTATCACCTATGTCTTTCATTAATGCAATGCGAATGCTCATGCGCATGTCTCATCACCTTTTTAGATTATACCGGTATAACAAAGTGCAACACTAATTAGAATGCCTACCAAAGCAGGTCTTACTCTTACCACTCCCATGGGATGCCCACATAAAGTAGGTCACAGATGCCCACACATGTCATCTGTTTCTATGTCACAAATGCATATAATGTCATAAGTTCTTTTATTATATATCATTCACCATTAACCATTCTCCATTAATCATCATATAACCATCATCATTTCGACAACATCATTAATAGGAGTATTCATATGAGCAGCATGATAAATATATCATAATCATAAAGCATAAAAACAAATAAACCATCTACCGTTCTACCATGCACTTGCCTTTTTAACCATGTGAAGCGATTAATATGAAGTCAACACTAGCCCCAAAGTTACTCCTACGAAAAATATCCAATCTCTACAGGTTTCTATAATTGTACATAAACATCAAACAAAACATTATCGCACCTATGCACAACCTTGACCTAAATAACCTCCTTCACCGGACAATCTCCTCTGACGCCCTCGTGTTCAAATGACTATACTTTTTAGCTCAAGAATCTTAACATAGCAAACCATATGAGTTTTGGAAACTATGCAAAATTTTCTACAAGTCTAGTTGGCCGAAAATCCTAATTAATCCATATAAACCCTCGTTTTCAACCTCGAAGAAAGTTATGATGCATTATTGGAAAATAAGCTTAACAATTTTATATCTATTTTATACAATAAAAAAAGTGGCAAACCTTACCACTTCTGAAAATTACATAAAATTATCCACCTTTCCCTAGTTAGGACCACAATTTAATTGGAGCAACTACTTGGTGTAATAAAGCCATAAACACAACGTTACCAAAGACGATGGTTTTCTAAACAGTAATGCTCATAGTGCCATAACTTTCAAACTACTAACCCTATACTAGTGTTCTTGCACTCTATGTATAATTGAAACACTAACTTACATTATTCATAACATGGATAGGCTTTGAAACAGGATGTAGGTACCCCAAACCACCACACAAGATTTTGTTAACTCGGTCTACGAAAAACATGTCTAGAGGCGAAAACCAAACCTTAACACCTCCTTGCAGGAAAAATTAGTCCAGTGACACTCAATTCGTTGGTTTTTAGCGATGTGTCTATGACATGTAGGTCCATCTGAGTGTATGACAGTGGGCTAGGGTGTTATAAAGTGAATCACGAATTTTAAAGAGTGTCATTGGCACCAATCTCCCCCTCCCTGCATCCTAATTGCTACAAAATTCATCACAACACCAGACTAACTTTGCGGTGAGGGTTTTAGGTCATTACCCTAGGTGTCGGTGTCACAAACGATGAGAGTGGTGGACATTTCTCCATCTTCCTTCTTCTTTCTTACTCTTCTTTTCTCCTTCTCCCTATCTTTGCACTTAGTTCTGCTCCTCCCCCTTCTTCTTGCTTCTTTCCCACCTAACCACTCCCCTCTTCTCCTTCCTTGCCATATCTCCTTGGCAGTGATTTCAGGCACTGACAACAGAGCAGTAGCGCCCGAGGTGATAGCGGCTCGGCAGAGCGGTAGCGACTAGGGCAACAGCAGCTTAACCCCTCCATGCACTAGGAGTCTGGGGATGGTACAACGAGCACGTCAAGACTGAGGTGGTCTTAGCTCAACCTAGCTCCCTAACTTACTTTATATTTCACTTTAGATCCTTTAAAAAAGCAAGGTATTACATTGGAAACAAGACACTAGTTAGACTGCCAGCACCAAGGTTCAAAATCTCACTGGTATCTCGCGCTCGCTTACCGGATGGGGACGAGATTTAAAATGCTGGTCGGAGTGAAAAAATTCAGAAAAAAAATTGAATTGCTACAGTAAGCACGCAATATCTCGGCGAGATTTCGCTATGTACCACCGAAATCTAGGCATTTTAATCCGGAATTTGATGTTTCACCACTGGATTTGATCGAAAATTGATCAATAACCCTTAAGAAAGTCATCTCCTATGAAAATTTGTTGAAAAACCAATTTTTTTGAGATATTTTTTAAAACATTAGAAACACTATTGGATTTTTATAAAATTTTTAGTGCTTTATAATGATATGAAAAATTTATGTTGCCATACTAAGAATGTAGAATCATACAAAAAAAATTTCAAAATAATTTAAGTTCATTTGTTATCTTTAAAAAATGAAAAACAGAATGAACATAATTGGGACACGAACATTGTCAGAATTTTATAAATTTTTTCTAGTGTGATTATGATCCAAAAGTTTTATGAGAGCTTAATAAATAATAATTACTATAGTACCATTTTCTAAAATTTTAAAAAAATTAAACTTTTTTTGCTCAATGAAATCTATATATGCATTGAACTTCATTTGTTATATTTCAAAAATAAAAAAACAGAAAGAACATAAATGGTATAGTGAACTTATAAGAATTTTATAAATTAACTATAGTGTTATCGCGAATCAAAATTTTTATGAGATCTTAAAAATTTCCTTATAACCCTTCTAAAATTTTTTCAAAATTTTAAACCTTTTTTTATTGCTAAAGAAAATCTATGTATTGATCATCAGGCTTTTATCAGGACGTAGCACTGCTAGAATTTTTGAAACTTCTTGAAGACTTATCATCATATAAAAATTTTATGAAAATATTAATGATACATTATGATCATATAAACTTTTTTTAAAATTTTCTAACATGGTTTTTACTATTTTTCATTTGGTTGAAGTTTGTTGGTAAAACTTTTATCAGGATAGTAGTACGTCTGAATTTTTAAAAATTCATGAAACTTAATAATCATATAAAAATTTTATGGGAATATTAGTAAGTCATAATAACCTTGAAAAAATAAAAATTTACTAATATGGTTTGCTTTATTTTTCATTCTGCTCAAACTTGCTAGTCAGCGTTTTATCATGATAGTAGCAATATTTGAATTTTTTAAAATATATAAAATTTGATAATCCTCTAAAATTTTTGTGAGAATATCATTAATGTGTCAAGAATCTCCACAAAAAATTTAAAAAGTTTTCAATATTGTTTGAACCTTTTTTGGGCCATCTAATTTTGCGAAGATCTCAGCAAATCTCGCCGAGATCTCGGTTCAAAAAAACAAAATTCAAATTTTATTTTTAAAATTCATCCAGAATTTATTTAAAATAGCGAGATCTCGCCGATATTTCATTCTCCAACTATGGACGATATTTAGAGCGTAACCATGATTTCAATCCTTTGCCCGCAGCATGACCTCCAACCCAGAGATTCAAATTTTGTTTGGGGAAAAATACCAGGTATGGCTAAAATCTGAAATTTCAGTGAAATTTTGATATTTTGGACAAATTTTGGTCAAAATCCAATAGCCAAAATTCAAATCCGGTCCGTTTGCCACGAAAAAATCTGAATTTTGGCAAAATTTACCGAAATTTTGGGCGAAATTACCGAAATTTTAGTCGTTTTGCACCGGCTAAAAAGTTTGACAAACAACAACAAAAAAATTTAAATTTTTTCTTCAGATTTTTTACACATTTTTTATATTTGCATAAAAATTTTAGTTGATTATCAAATTTGAGGAATTTCTAAAATTCAAATATTGCTACTATGCTAATAAAACACTAACCGGCAAGTTTAATCGAATGAAAATTAGAACAAATGAGGTTATAAAATTTTGAATTTTTTTTGGATGATCCTGATACATCAATAATATTGTCATAAAATTTTTAGATGATGATCAAGCATCATGGTCCTATTGTCATGTTAAAAGGCTTACCGGCAAAATTGAACGAAATGAAAAATTGTCCAAACCACATTTTAAAATTTTGAACATTTTTGTGGATTGTCCTGATATAGTATTAATAGTTATAAAAAAGTTTTAGATGATAATCGTGCTTAAATAATATTTCACAATTCTGAGGTTGCTACGTTCTGATAAAAGCCTGATGATCAATACATAGATTTGCTTTAGCAATCAAAAAAAGTTTAAATTTTTTGAAAATTTTCCAAAAGGGTGTTAAGGAAATTATTAATATCTCATAAAAATTTTGAATCATGATCACAATCCAGCGAATTTATAAAATTCTTACAAGGCCATTTATGTTCTTTCTCTTTTTGATTTTTGAAATATAATATAACAAATGAAGTTCGGTGCTTACATGGATTTAATTGAGCAAACAAACAAAATTAAGATTTTTGAAAATTTTACATAATGGCACTGTGACAATTCTTAACTCTCATAAAAATTTTAGATCATGATCACACTCGAGAAAAATTATAAAATTTTGACAATGTAACTGTTCCAATTATGTTCATTCTATTTTTAATTTTTTAAAGATAACAAATGAAGTTCAATTATTCTAAAAAATTTTCTGTATGATCCTACACTGCTAAAGATAGTACCATAATTTTTTAGCTCATTATATATCTTATACAATTTTATAAAAATCTAATAGTGTTTTTACCAAAATTTTAAAATATCTCAAAAATTCGGTTTTTCAACTCATTTTCATAGAAGATGACTTTGTTATGGGTTATTGGACCAAATCCGGTCAAATCTGGTCCTAAACATTCAAAATCCAGCCAAAAATAATGAAATTTGGCGAAATTACGCCGAAAAAACGAAATTACTATAGTAATTTTAATTTTTTTTATCTGATCAGTAGTTTAGATTTTGTATAGACCCAAAATCCAAAATTTCGGTAAAAATTCACTAAAATTCGACGAAATTTAGAACCCTCTGCAACCAATCTGCGGTTAGAGCGCAGTGTGCTCAAACCAAATATCACCTCTCTGTTAAAGGCTAACCAGCTACTCAAGCCCGGTCACACCGCATGATGTGATTAGACCGCAACTCTCATAGCGGTCAGACCGCTCTGGTCTAATTGCACCTGCAAACTGGTCTGACTGCTATTGCCATTCGGTCAAACCATCCCTGCAGTGAAACTTCACAAAATTCACATTTATCGTCTGCTTCGACACAAACTCCACAAATCTCAGAGGTGGACTCCACATGATACTTCAGTTATTTTTTTAATAGCTTATATTAATATATATTGATAAAATTATAATATTATGATAGTGTTTTTCAAGATAAATATAGTAATACATTTTTTTATATAGCCAATCAAGATAATTTTAAACGAATTGATAATCTAAAGTTTTGGCACGGATTTCAGAGCATAAATAAAGGATGGATGGAGTTATTAACTAAAGAAAAGGTTCAAAATTGCAGACCAAGTAGCCGTGCTTGTACCAGGAAAATACAATGCACGTCCGTTTCAGGAAAGAAAAAAAAGAAGAAATGATCACATCATCACACACACATACACACACGGATGGATGACTTGCAAGTCTTATGTAAAATGCTACAGTCAGGGTTGCGTGTTATGCTACACAGTGTGAAATTTTGTCGCGCAATATTGCGACGTGTGAAATTTGAAAATTTTGGTCGCGTGATGTTGCATCACGCGAAATTTGGTTCGACATATATTTCTGAAAAAATTGCATAATTTCAGTTTTCTTGGTTTTTTTTAAAAATAGGCTACTACGAACTATCGGTGAATCTGTGGATTCTTTTGGGGAGAAAACCGTGGAGGGACCTAAACGTAATTTTATTTTTTGTGTAATTTTGGTTTTCTTATTTTTTTAAAAAATGGGTCGCTAGGACCTGTCAATGAATTCGTGGACTGCTATAAACTGTTGGCCGCAGAGGGACCTAAATGTAATTTCATTTTGCTTCGGGTCCAGTCTGCTAAAAACCGATTTCTTGGGACCTAAATGCAATTCTGTTTTTCTTTGGGTTTATTTTGTTAAAAACCGCCGGGAGGATCTGAATGTAAACCGCGAAGGGATCTAAACATAATTTCCGTTTTTTTGGGTCCTTTATGTTAAAAACAGACTGAATGACCTAAACATAATTTCAAATTTTCGAAGGACCATTTCGCAAAAACAATGACATGGCACGGCTCGTTGGGCATCGATTCTCTCTGCTTTACATGAAAAGGTATATATTAGGCATGGTACAATTCCAGCTTTCTTCCACATTATTTAGGAATAATTTGATTTGGTGCCATTCTAGAAAGTTTTACTATTGTGGCACCCAAAAGGAAATAACGCTCTCGGAATTGACTAGCCGATCGATCAAAACCATCTCAAACGTCAGTATACGTAATTCTGCTTTAACACGTCAGCCAGGTAGACCATGGAGTCCATGCTCTAGCAGAGTAGTTTCGTGCCCACGTGAAAACTAAGACAACCTTTGACGTTACCAAAATCCGGACGGACAGATTGGCTGCCCAACTTTTGCCAAGTTTCACTCCTAAACTAGCCAAAGAAATCAGAGCCTTACGGCCAAATTCAAACCAAACAGTGGCCAAATCTTGTCAAAGTTGCAAGTTTTAGAAGACAAACTTTTGGATCTCACGCGTGGGCATCAAACCAAACAACCCGAATGTCCTCTTCTGTACCAATTGTAGAGTAGTAGAGAATTTTGAAGTATGCATACGTTTCGTTCCCTTGTTCCTCCAAAACCTAGAGCGATCTCCTTTTCGTAATACAGAGATGTAAAACAGTTTTATCATATATGTATGTAGGAATAAGATAATCAGATAAGGTTTCTTGATTAAGGCCGTGGTAGAGTTTTGTGAGCAATCACAACTGAATCCTCTAAAATCCAAAACGATCTCCTTTTTCATAAGACGCAGCCGGAGCCCGGCACAGAATTACCGCCTCTATTTGGCCTTAGAGCAACTCCAACCCAAACCCCTATATTTTCCTCCTAAATCACTCATTTAGGGGTGGTGTAAAAATTAGAAGCACTCTATATCAAATTTGTCTCCAACCCACACTCCCTATTACTCACCCCTATTATTTATCTAAACATTATTATTACTTTGCACCCATGAAGTATTATTTTAAAATGAATAAAAAAATACCAAAGAAAATAATAGGGGCAAAGAGAAGCCCCCTAGATGTAGGGGTGAGAGAGTACCTCCCTAAAATAGGAGTTTATAATAGGGGTTGAGTTGGAGCTTATATTTTTCTAAGTCTCTTTATAATTTAAGATAGGGGGAGGTTTAGGGGGTGGGTTGGGGTTGCTCTTAACTAGGTTTTGATCTGTTATTATCCGACAAAGTCTGAATTTAAATCATATGGTTCTTTTTTTTTGAAGTTTGAATTTAAATCCACATGGTGCACCTTCTCTGAGAAAAAATTGCAGAATCGTATGACAAAATTCCTCTTTTAATTAGAGGGCAATCACTTGTGTACCGCGCAATAACTTCTTTTGTCTATAGTATGCCACTAATATTTTACTGACATATGGATCCGGACTCTACGTGTTCGTCTCACAATGAATAGTATAATATAGATCATATAGTCATTCAGAAGGATATTGTACATTTTCTCTTTGATTAGTTGCACTTGTAATCACACTTCTCACGTGTGGTCAAATTGGAAAATCACACTCCACAACCTCTCACTGCTAGCATATATAGAGAGGAGAGCACAATCACACATGTGGCACAGCTCGCTTGGGCGGTTGCAGCTTCGTTGTAGCACCATTTGATTTGGAGTACGTACGTCCGGCGCGGCCGTCCCAAGAACCCAAGCTAACGACGATGGTGACCGGCGACGGCACGGCCTCCCGGGCGGGCACGATGCGGTTCGCGGTGCACGTGGTGCGCGGGCGGTGGTTCATGTTCTTCGCGTCGATCCTGATCATGGCGGCGGCCGGCGGCACGTACATCTTCGGCATCTACTCCAAGGCGATCAAGACGTCGCTGGGGTACGACCAGCAGACGCTAAACACGCTCAGCTTCTTCAAGGACGTGGGCGCCAACGTCGGCATCCTGCCGGGGCTCATCAACGAGGTAACGCCGCCGTGGGTGGTGCTGGTCTGCGGCGCCGGCATGAACCTCGCCGGCTACCTCATGATCTACCTCGCCATCTCGGGGCGCACGGCGCGGCCCCCCGTGTGGCTCATGTGCGTCTACATCGCTGTCGGCGCAAACTCGCAGTCGTTCGCCAACACAGGCGCGCTCGTCACCGCCGTCAAGAACTTCCCCGAGGACCGCGGCGTCGTGCTCGGCCTGCTCAAGGGATTCGTCGGCCTGAGCGGCGCCATCTTCACGCAGCTCTACCGCGCAATCTACGGCGTCAACGACAACGGCGCGTCGCTCGTGCTGCTCATGGCGTGGCTCCCCGCCGCCATCTCGCTGCTCTTTATCCCCACCATCCGCATCATGCCGCGCGGCCCGGCGAGCGGCCGGGAGCGCAAGGCCTTCTTCTACTTCCTCTACGCCTCCATCGTGCTAGCCGTCTACCTCCTCGTCATGAACGTAGTCGAGTTGGAGGTGCTGGGCTTCCCTAAGCCCGCCTACTACGTCACGGCCACCGTGCTCCTCCTCCTCATCTTCTTCCCGCTCGTCATCGTCGTCAGGCAAGAGCTCAAGACCTACCTACAACCGCCGCCGCCAGCTACAACATCCGTCGTCACGATCAACGTCGACGAGAAGACGGCGCCGTCCGCACCTCACGAGAAAACGGATACCACCAATACGCCGCCGTCGACCTCGGCGTCGTGCTTCCAGGACGTGTTCCGGCCGCCGGCGAGGGGGGAGGACTACACCATCCTGCAGGCGCTGTTCAGCGTGGACATGCTGGTGCTCTTCGTGGCCACTATCTGCGGCATCGGCGGTACGCTGACGGCGATCGACAACATGGGCCAGATCGGACAGTCGCTGGGCTACCCGCAGCGCAGCATCTCCACGTTCGTCTCCCTCGTGAGCATCTGGAACTACGCCGGCCGCGTGGTCGCCGGCTTCGCCTCCGAGTATGTGCTCGCCCGGTACAAGGTGCCCCGGCCGCTCGCCCTCACCGTGGTGCTCCTCCTTGCCTGCGCCGGGCACCTCCTCATCGCCCTCGGCGTGAGCAACGGGCTCTACGCGGCGTCGGTGATAGTCGGCTTCTGCTTCGGCGCGCAGTGGCCGCTGCTGTTCGCCATCATCTCGGAGGTGTTCGGGCTCAAGTACTACTCGACGCTCTACAACTTCGGCGCGGTGGCGAGCCCCGTGGGGTCGTACATCCTGAACGTGCGCATCACCGGGCGTATCTACGACCGCGAGGCTCTGCGGCAGGGCGGGCGGAGGGGCAGGGACCTGACGTGCATCGGCGTGCGGTGCTTCAAGGTGTCGTTCCTCATCATCGCCGGCGTGACGTTGCTCGGCGCCGCGGTGTCGCTGCTGCTCGCGTGGAGGACGAGGAGGTTCTACAGGGGCGACCTCTACGGCAAGTTCAGGGAGGTGAGCATGGTAGGAAGCGATGGGCGCCAGGAAGAACCGAGCGGCAGTGGTGATGCCGCGAAGGATGCTACTTCCGGTGATGATCAGGTCGCCACCGCCGATCGCAATAAGGTTTGATCGATTAACGAGTGACATGGGGACGAGGTGAGGTGATCATCAGTCACACATATATATATCATGTCAGAGCTGGGAGTTGGGCCGGGCTTTTCACGGGCGGCCCAAGGCCCGACAGATACGGCCCGGCCCAAGCACGGGCCCGGCACGAATGAATTCGGACCGGGCCGGCCCGGCCCGAGCTATAGGGCCAGGCCGGGCTTAGAAATAGGGCCCATCGGGCGGCACGGCCCGGCCCGACGACATGGGCCGGGTTCGGGCCGGCCCGGCACGAAAAGCCCGAGAAGCCCGTGGGCGGCCCGGAGGCCCATGAATGGAACACGTAGGGGCAGGCAATTCAACCTAGTATAAATTAAATTAGCTAACTAGCTTTAGCTGTATATGCATGCTAACTGCAACCTATACGTCTATACTAGCTGACCATGCTCGGTTGCTTGGACGAACTGCAAGCAGCGACATATGCGTGTATTTTTTTTACCCCTACGCTTAACTAGCTACGAGTACTACTAGTATACAGCTATATGCATCAATGCATGCAACTAGCTTTAGCTTTAGCGTTGATGGCTTGAATGCTTGATGCGACGAGGCGTGCTGGCGACCTGGCGTGGCGTTCAGCCGTTGATGCGACGAGGCGAGTAGCGACTAGCGACCGGGCATCACCGCGTCAGGCAGGGCATGGGCGACGGCATCTGGGCGCATGGGCGACTGGGCGCATCGCCACTTGGCCAGGCAGGCAGGGGCGCAGGGCGCCAGGCCCCAGCGGTAGCGGGAGCGCCCGAGCGACAGCAAGCGCTGGTGTCGAGCCGTCGACTCGTTGAGTCGTTGATGCGACGAGGCGTGAACGATGCGACGAGGCGACCGGCGTAGGCATGGGCGACTGGGCACATGGCCAGGCGGGAGGATTTGAAAATTTTCAAAATTTTCAAAATTTTCAAACACGCCAATGGAGCCTATAAATTCACCTCTTCATTTCATTGTTTCATTACAAAACCAAAGCAACATTTCATCTCCACTTTCATTGTTTCATCACAAAACCAAAGCACTCATTCTCAACATGTCTGGTAGAAATAGAAAACAACTAGCAGGGAGGGCAGGACGCCCACATAGAAGTCCTGTTGATGATGATACTATCGACGCTCGGCAACTGTCCCCAAGTATGGGGGACTACGGCATGGAGGACCGTCATATGGACGGCTCGCAAGGCTTTGAGGATGCCGGCACCAACATCTCTCCTCCAGTCGTCGAATCGCAGGGTGGCTCATCAACTACTCAAAAACCCATCACCGGCAAAGCAGAGTGCTGGAAGCACATGACGAAAAGGATTGAAATCATCGACGGCCAACGGAAGGTATTCGCGAAATGCAATTATTGTGGACATGAATTAACTGCAGGTTCGACGTTAGGGACGGGGCATCTGAACCGGCACTACAAAGCATGTCTGCAAAAGTTAGGGCAAACGCAAGGAGGAGGTGTGCAGACACAGCTCAATTTTTCAGCCGACGGCACTGTAAGTACTTGGATGTATAACCCCCAAACTGCACGCGATGAAATTGCTAGATTTATAGTTTCGGAAGATTTACCTATTATGATGGGCGAGAGCCGTAATTTTGAAAAAATGATCCAACGCGGGTTCTGCCCACAATACCAACATGTGAGTAGAAGAACAACTAAATCTGATATTCTAGCAATTTATAATAAAGAGCTAGCTGCATTGAAGGAAAAATTTATACATGTTAGCTTTTCCTTTGCTTTAACATCGGATATTTGGACTTCCTCTCACCAGAGAAGTTGTTACCTTAGTGTTGTTGCTCACTATTTAGATGAACAATACAATCTAAATAAAAGAGTCATAGGGTTTAAGCCAATGGATGACGCACACACGGGACTTACTATTGCGAACTGTATATTTGAAGTAATTCGAGATTTTAAGATAGACAATAAGATTTTATCCATTACTCTTGATAATGCTTCCGCGAACACGACTGCAATGGAGTATCTCAGCCCCCATCTACAGTCTTACATACAAGGGTATGTTCTGCACCAAAGATGTGTGTGCCATATAATCAATCTCGTTGTCCAGGATGGTATGGAGGTAATAGGTGCATATCTAAACAACATCCGCTCCGCTATTCGATTTGTCTCAAATAGCCCCCAAATGTTCGCTAGGTTTAAAGAGTATTGTAGGGCAAATAATATGAAGCCAAGGAAATTTGGTCTTGACATGAAGGTTCGATGGAATTCAACATATATCATGCTAAAAAATTTAAAAGGGTATGAACAGATTTTAACCGTCTTTGTCAATGCTAATGCTAATGCACAAGATAAAATTGTACTTACTGAATCAGATTGGACCGTTGTTACATATTTTCGAGAATTTTTATTCTGTTTCTACGAAGCAACTAAAGAACTCTCAGGGGTTTACTATCCTACCTCATGCTTGGTAATTGATTATATTTGGTTAATTGCGGAGACATTTGCAAAATACAGGCATGATGCCCTTTTAGGCCCTATTGTTGCGTCGATGGAGGTAAAATTTCTAAAATATTTTAGTTCTATATCACATTTATATTGTTTTGCTACCATTTTTGATCCCCGAAAAAAGTTGGATGGACTGCAAGTGGCAATGGAAGGAATAGGAGAGGCTCTCGATTTGGATTTCTCCGCCGCTTTTGGCCATGTAAAAGATGAACTATTTCGAGTATTCCAATTGTACTATAGTAAGTACGCAGCAAGCGAGATGGAGTCAAATGCATCGCAAAGCGGTGCAACCATCGAAGCGAAGCGTGACGGCTCACCTATGGAAGAGGTCAAGGGCAAAGAATCCAGCTTCATCATCTCGACCGTCCACCAAGCACAAGGTGGAACCCTAATGCAGAGCTCAATCATTACCTCGCCCACAACTTTGCACCACCGATCCTACCTCCAAGGTGAGAAGGTCCAATTGCTTGAATGGTGGAGGGACAACCATCGGATATTTCCGTGTTATGCCATTTTGCACGGATGTCTTGGTCGCTCCTGTCGCCTGCTTTCTTCCGAGGCGACGCTCAAAGATGGTCGGAGAATAATTGAAGAAAGAAGATCGTCGCTCACGCCCGAAACAGTAGAGGCCATCACCTGCCTCAAGGATTGGCAACGCGCAGATGAACGACAACAACATCAATTGGAGGATCCCGAAATCGCCCAAGCATTAGCTGATCTAAATATAGAGTAGGCGATATGTACTCTTGTTTAAAGTTACTGTACTCTTTTCCTTACAGGGGAACCCCACATTGGGCGTAAGGTTTTTAACGAGGCAGTAACTTTGTATATGTAAATATCAATAAAATTTTTCATTCTCCCCAAATACCTATTGTCATTTTTACTGTCCATTACACTAGTGTGGAGAGGGAGTGAATGAGTGTAGGGCCGGGCCCGGGCCAGCCCGGCCCGACTCTGGCCCGCCGTGCTTTTGGGCCGGGCCGGGCTCTGTAAAACATCTCTCGGCCGCCTGCCCGCCTGGTCTGGTCTTTCCGCGGTCGGCCCGCCCGCCATGACCAAGCCCACTGGCCCAGGCGTGCCGTCCGCCCGCCCAACGCCCAGCTCTAATCATGTGTACAAGCAACCAAGTCACACATATATATATAGAATGCACGTACGTTAAGCGACTGCGCACGATCTCGTCTGTCCATTTCCCGAATAAATGGCTCAGACTATTCGCTACAGATCCTTTGATTCGCTACAGATCCTTTGCTAGGTATCTATTACTACAGTAGTTAGCGGAGCCGTTGACCATCAGTGTGTCTGCTTAAGTTGCAGCCACGCTACCAACCGGATCCGTGTACAAGTATGTATACCATCAGACAAAGAAAATTCTATAGGATCCCATACCACAAAAAATGGCATGTAGCCAACACGAACCCTCCTCTTTTGCCCAAGTTCTCTTTTGAAATGAATCGATCCTGTGATGATTAAATTATCGGGATCAAAGCACAAATTCACGATCGGTAGGTACAAATCAATTAATAAAACTGCAAATCCAGTTCAGTTAAATTCTCCTCCAAAAATCTTGCTCGTGATCAACTCCGTCTCCTCAGGCGTGCGGTGGGAAGTAATTAAATGCCTGCGGAGGTGTGGGCATGCATACGGTAGAAGCAAGGGCATGGTGATGGGTGAGAGACAGCAGAAGAAGTAGGATCGGGAAGGCAAGTATAGAAGGAGGTGTTTGAAAGAGTTCCACTTCAAAAAAATCAGTTTCACTTTATCAGTTTTATCATAAAGTAGCTTCACCATAGAGTTGAAGTATAGAAGGGAGGTGTTTGGCTTGCAAATTAGATCCAACTTCAAGAATAGATGGTTTTGGTTTGGATACCCATTTATGCCCTTGGATGTTAAACCAGTGGCAAAGATGGGTAATTACCTAGGAACTTCTTCATGTGTGTAACCAGTGGCAAAGGTGGGTAATTACCTACGAACTTCATGAATGGATATGAAACGGTGTTTCTTAGATTACCCCTTGAGGAGCTCCACAAAAATCATGGAGCAGCCTCCTAGATTCGTATTTTTTCTAGAGCTGGAGTTCTGTGGAGCTGAAGTATTTGGCTACGTGAATTTAGAGTAGAGCTGAAAATTGAGGAGCAAAACTCTCCCAAACACCCCCATAGATTAATGCAAAAGATTCACTTTTTTAACCTTGAATTTTGATTTTGGTTTGTTTTTCAGCTATCAACTTTGAAATAGTCCAAAAGGTAACATCGAACTAACAAAATCGTCCGCTCTATCCGCTTGAACTAAAACCATGGTAGTTTTGTGTGATATGGCACTAAATTTGGTTAACGTGACATCCACGTGTCCATATTTTGCTAACATAGCATCCGCCTCAATGTTTACGCCACCCAAGTAGGGCTGGAAATGAGCCGAGCCGAGCCGGCTCGGCTTGGTGCGGCTCGGTCAAGTGGCGAGCCGAGCCAGGCTCGGCTCGGTCCTGAGGCGAGCTCAAAAAGTCGGTTCGGCTCGGCTCGAGGTCGGCTCGCGAGCCGGCTCGTTCGGCCCGAGCCAGACCAATAAGAGTTTTTTTTCAAATTTTAATATAAAACTTCAGAAATGACTAAACAACATAGCTTTCAAGTAATAAAGTCAAGATATTACTAACAAAAAAAAACAGAATTGCATTTGCATTCATTATCAAGAGTTCAAGAAATTGCATTCAGAATTAATAAACACTGACATTGCATTCAGAATTAGTAAACCTAGAGGTTCAATAGAATAATTAGTAAATGTAAACACCGACATAGCATCGTCAAGGGTTCAAGAATTCAAAATTCGAAGGTATCGCTTAGGTTTTGCTCATATGGGTTAATTGGGCCGAAGCTAACGAGCGGCTCATGAGCCAGTCTTGAGCCGAGCCGAGCCGGCTCGCTAAAAACCGAGCCACAAAATAGGTTTGGCTCGGGCTCGCCCGAGCCATGAGCCCGACCGAGCCGAGCCGAAACTCGCCGAGCTCGAGCCGAAGCTGAGCCATGAGCAAATTTCCATTTCTACACCCAAGCATCTCCTTATACTGTTCAAAACAAAGAGGATGGCAGTGGCGACGCTCAGGTGGCGGCTTGTGATGGCGACGTGTAACATGTATACTACTATACAAAAACTCATCATAGACGGATCAAAAACTGTATCACTAATAGTTTTATGAACCATTTATAAACATATGTCAGTGATAAGAAGGGCATATCACAGACAATTTCTAAACTATCAGTAAAAATTAACATTAGAGACGGTTTTACCTATGAATCACCTGTGATGAGGGAATATTATAGACGGTTTTTGGATAGACTCATCTCTGATGACAAGTCATCGTAGACGGTTTTTGAATAAAAGTGTTTCTAATGACAAGTCATCACAGACGGTTTTTGAATAGAAATATCTGTAATGACATCATTACAAACGGATTTTGAATAGAACTGTCTGTGATATGTTTTTTCCCTACCTCTCTTAACAAAACTTCTATGATTAGTATCTGTTGTTTGAAATTTTATTCTCCTTAGATATTTCTACAATGACAATTACAAAGCACGACCAGTCATGGATTTTGCAATTGAATATCAAAACATTCTAGATGTATGGAGGTAACAGCTTGTCTGATAAGGAGGCCTTAAAATATAAACATTTTAAGAAAGTTGATGAAATTGGATTTTGTTTTGGAATTCATCAACATTAAAATAAAAAAGGTGATGAAAGTGCTATAAATATTTAAATTTTAAGATCCTCTCATCAAACAGGCTGTTGCCTCAATGTATTTATGATATTTTGATATTCAATTACAAAATTTATAACTAGTTATGCCTTGTAAATGTCTTTGTAGAAATATCTAAAGAGGAAAAAATTCGAACAATAGATACTAATTATGAAAGTTCTGCTAAGAGAGATAGAAAAAATATTAATATTTCATAGTTCAAGACAAGAAGATCTCACCACTAATATAATACCACAAATATGATAGTGAAATATATATTTCATAGTTCAGGTAAGAATACATTAACAAAATATGATATATACCATAAATATCAATAAGGTACATTGAGAAACCATATTATTTCATAGTTCAAGACAAGATCTTAGAAGGGTTTTTCATATCTACCATCATATGTGTCATAGCTTTCGCAACAGAAGCTTCTTGGTTCTCTTTGAAGTTCCACAACTCCAGTACAGTGTCGATTTGTTTGACACCAATAACCGATTGATCTACAGTTATATCTATTAATCCCTACAAAAGCGACATGATTATGTTATTGTGAAAATGGTGTCTTGGTATATTCTTAGTAATCATATCAAATTAAATATTACAAACATTTATATTACCTCTATAAGCTCAACTTTGGATTCTTCCAGCTCTGCATTAGCCTTGTGGTTCTTAATAATGAGTGCCGTGTTAGGGGATTCAATATCTTGCAATTTATCATCTATATCTTTCAGTTCTTATTTCATCTCATAAATCTTTTTACTTAACTCAGACTCGTCCTTCAATTATTCGATCTCCACTTCAAGTTTTTGTTTAGCTTCTAACAGTTTTTCCATATGATTTATTTTACCAAAATCAGATTACAGGACCCTGAATAATGTGAGCCAAAAAGATTTTACAGATTCTAAACGTAGCACATAAAACCTCATATGCATGGGAACACCATGTTCAA
This sequence comes from Guadua angustifolia, assembly GCA_036346375.1. NCBI lineage: Eukaryota > Viridiplantae > Streptophyta > Magnoliopsida > Poales > Poaceae > Guadua > Guadua angustifolia. The sequence goes on along the minus strand of CM070504.1, from coordinate 66,099,418 downwards.
CCCGCGTCTCTCTTTTTACATATGGCCTGCGGAATCTATTTGTCATGACCTAGAAATTCTGATCACCTCACATTGTTTAAACAATTTAAAATAAACAAATTAATAGGCACACATACACAGCTCCCACTCACACTTCATCATGGCTAGATCCTCTAGTAGAGTATTCTCGTGGATACCTGATATGAGCATTGTAGTCTTTCATTACACATTGAAGGTTACGCGTAATGGAAAGGATGATCCATTCAAAGAGAACTTAAGTAAAGTGGTTTCCAAATTGCAAGAGTGGTATCCGACATTATCGATGCATAATGTAACAACATATGGCTTGAACCTTGTGACCTCCGATGACCTCAAGGCGCACTTGCAAGGGTGGCATCATAGGTATTTTAGGGTGTGCGAACTAGCGACCACCCTTCTGCTATAGGTTTCTCTATGAGACCTTATAGGATACTGATGATGCTCGATTAGTATGCATAGTATATTAAGATTAGTTATTTTCTATTTATTCACCCTACTAATTTTTAGCGTTATCCATAAGTTCAGTAATTCGTATGCTCATCTTGTGTGTTAGTCATTCCTAGAGGATAAAGAGTTGATGAACAAAAATATCCAGAATTCATAGTAATGTATATACTTTTCGGTGGGGGTGTGATGCCTGGTTCGAACAGAAGATGTAGAAGAGGATCTAACTGGAGGGGTAGAGGTCCACCCAATACTATTGCAGTAGAAAGTTCAAGAGGACGTTCAACCACCACCGAAGGAGGGCTTGCTCCTAACTTTACAAATGACGATAACAATTCCATGTCACCTAGATCTCGATGTTCAAGCGCTATCATAACAGGCCGTTCAAACAACATGCAAGAGAACGTTCAACCAGTACTAAAGGAGGGCTAACTCCTAACCATACAAATAACGATGATGATGATTTCATACCACCTAGGTCACAAACCTTGCGTTCTCGGACTCCTCCGAACCCTGACGATGATATTACATTAAGCCCTATAAGGTATCCGAACGTAGTACACCATTAGAAACCAATAGATAACTATTATAATTTTATAGTAGTGACATATTGCGACAACCATAGCCATAGAATGTATTGTTTTGTGACTTAGTCCTTCATTAGAGGCATGTACCTATATTGTATCTCAGTTTTATGAATTCATTCTGTATCTTAGGTGTTATTCACATGCCATGCTATTGTAGTTGTTGTACTTACTGTACTTTGCAATATCAATGTCAGGTTTTATTAAAACATTGATTTGTTGTCAAATTTGTTGCACACTAAAAGAGAACAAGGAATAACGAAAATTTGAATTTTTTGTCAAACAAAATTAACTGACAAATAATTTTGTAAAACACTACATGAATTATCACTGACAAATATAAATTTTTTTGAATTTATTGCACCTTGGTTTGAACTCTAAAATTCTATCAACTTTCAAAATAATACTAAATTTTAATAATTAATGCTCACAAGTTACAGTGAATTTTTGAATGAAATCGGTGCAAAAATGTTCCTCATAAATTTATTTTTCTCCAAACAAATTTCATGATTTTTAGAATTTATTTGGGTTGGGGGCTTTGTAGCCCAACCATTTGGCGTTAGCTCTTTATCGTCAAATAAAATGGTGACATATTCTTGTCGCAAAATGGTTTAGCGACAAAGTCTTGTCACCCTTTTATTTAGCGATAGAGAGTCCACATCAGCGTTGACTCAGTTTTTTCTATGTTTTGCACTCTTGTCGCCCAAACATATGGCGATAGAGGTATAATTTTGCAATTTTTTTAATCAAAATATATTTTTGTAATTTGAATAAAAAATGTATTATTTAAAAAAAATTCTGCTATATATTGCCAAAGATATGCTTCGGTGGTATTAAATTGAACTGCAATTTTATTGTGCTAGATATCAAAACTGGGTATATTTGGATAGCAGTGTTGTGAAAAACGACCGACTCGACCGATTAGTTAGCAGATTACTCGGTAACAATGACTAAACTGTCACGAATAGTTTAATCGGAGCGCAATTAACGTAGTCGAATGATTAATTGACCTTATAATCTGAATAATCGGAGGTTTTTCGATTAATCATCCATTTTTCCGTTTAAACATGAAAATGCTTTATTTTTATTCACTAAGTACAATAAATTAGTTTATAATATTGTGTCATAGTGTTCATAGTACATAACTTTTGGATGAAGTATAAACAATGAAATGTAAAACATGTTTTGTAGAGTGATGATTTACAATAACTTTAGATAAATAAAATATTTCCAATTAATTCTAAACTAGCTGAATGCCCGTGTGTTGCTACGAAAAATAAAATTAATAACCGAACATAAAGGTCAACCAATAAAAGAAAATTGTGCTACAAGATTAAACATCTATTTCTCCCAATTACGGAGGAGTGGGGACGCACCGGAGAAGGCATCTGGACTCGCAGATGGGGCGGCTGTCGTGTTCGTAGAGAAGTCGGGAGGTGAGCATATCGTGAGGAACGGAGCGAAAAACGGCTTAGGTTTTTTTTCCGTTGGTCGGTTCGGTTTTTTTCCGTCGTTGGTTTGTTTCACGGTTTATACGTGGGTTGGTGGTGGAGAACGGACGTATCACCACCAACTTCTAATTAGAAGTAGTAGAGATATAAATAAATATATTACTAAGAACGCATAATCATCCATTAAATTCCAATTAATCGGCCGTATCGCGATTAATCGCTTAACGGTACTACGTCCGTCCATCAAATGCATACCCTTTTTCAGAACACTGGTATATACCCAATTTCCTCTTAGAATTATTAAAATCTGGAATAATCTAATCTCTCAATGTTGCTACTTTCTGTTGCCTGTCAACCCTCCTAAAGTTGTGTACAAGTGTTTTTCGTTACATGGGTAATCTGTTTCACACCATAGAAAACCTCATTACACAATGTTCTCAATTCTTCTATATTTTATTTGTGATTACATTTTCCTTTGCCGAGTTATATCACCATTCAATTCATTGTTACGGTTATGATTATTCATTCCATATTAAAGAAAAGCATGTTCCTTTGTAGGAGGGGTAGCTGCTCAGTGTTGTGTGTTTTCCTGGTTACCTTGTCAAGGTACAACTTTTCCTAGTTGCTGTGTGTGGCAATCCTTTTGTAAATTGTGACATGCTACGCTTTCAGATAAACTATCACTTGAAATGTTATTGCAACCTTTTGGTATTGAATGTCAAATTATTTGCTGAAATTAAATATTTTCTTGGCCATTTGTCCATCTCAAAATTTAAAAATTCTGCACTGGGCAGTAGGGCTGTAAAAAAACTGAGGTTGAGATTGATCTTGAGCTCACGAGTTTCAACGAGCCGAGTTCAAATAGTTTCGAGCCTCGGTAAATTTACAGATCACTTATTAAATATCGCTATATATTAACTTTTATCGAGTTTATTCAAGCCGAGATTTAAATTGAGATTTTCATATTATTTAAAATTAGTGTATGTTGAATTATTGATTATTACTAACTCTAACTCAAATTCGCTCGAGCTACGCTTGAGCTTTTAGTGAGCACGAGCTTAGGAGGCTAGATTCTCTCGAGCTCGACTCGTTTACCCCTACTAGCTAGATGCTTATTTTGTATATGCATTAATTGTTCTGCTGGCTTGACTGGGCTTTTTTTTTCTTGTCTTTGTATATACATCGCAATATTTATAATCATTTCTTGCTGTAGATGATGCTGGAGAGAGGCACAATGCGCCACCGTGGCTTTGGCTTCGTGACGTTCGCAGATCCACGGGAAGTTGACACTTGACAGTGCTATCAAAGACATGCACAACCAAGAGTTTGAAGGTCAAACCATTTCAGTGTACAAGGCTGAGCCTAACATGAATACAGATGACGCAGGTTATGACAGTAGCGGTGGACGTGCGGGGGCGGAGCCAGCTGAGGAATCCGAGCCAGCTATTTTTAGATCGATTTGTGATTTTAATGATTTTTCAAATGATTTTTCGTAGACTTTCTATCCCAGACCTCAGGCCATGACCCGGGTAGCCGAGCCCTGGCTCCGCTTCTGTGGACAAGTGTCTTACGTGCATCCGGGTGCAGTGCTTCAAGGTTTCATTGCTCGTCATCGCCGGAGTGACGCTTCTCCGCGCCGCGGTGTCGCTGGCGCTCGCTTGGAGGACGGGGAAGTTCTATGGGGCGACCTCTACAGCAAGTTGAGGGTTGGGAGGTAGGCGTATGGCAGGACGCGATGGGCGCCAGGAAGAAGCGAAGATGCTATCTCTGGACTTCTGACGATCAGGTCGATCACCGCCGCCGTCATTGGCGATAAGGTTTTATGAATGTACACTGGTGGATAAACCTTATAGATGCATGTGCCACGGCTGTTCAACATGTTCGTGCGGTCTTGTGGTAGTGAGGGTACCAGTTATGCAATTGGATCATATAGATATTGACGGTGTGATCGGTCGTGTTCGGATCGAATTCAATAAGTTACGTCTCTGATAGTTATCAGATTCAGCATCGATTTTAGATAATTGGCTTCAGATTCGACATTGGATTGAGAATATCACTATTTGTCGGATTAAGATATTCCAATTATATTCACGAATAATTCCGGATAACTATATTCGGATTCAGATACTTACGATCTATATTCTAGTAGCTTTAATTGGATCCAACCAAATAGCTCAGGCTAGGTCCTCTTCCTCCGGCTCCACTTGAGTTTGACATACAAAAATATGTTTTCACTTGCCTACGTGAATAGTTAGTTAATATTCTTTTGCTGACCATAAATAAATATTTGATACATTTGCATTTTTGTTGGACTATCTAATAAACTGACTTGTTAAATTGCGATAATTCGATTGCATGTTAAACTTATATGGTTGATTAATCATTGCTATTGTGTGCTATTTGCAATATCTATTTCTGTTTCGCGTGATATCTCACAAAAAAAAATATTCGTTACTATATCGATTTCGTTCTATATTCACTTCGAATTCATGAATGGTATTATCCGTGCCGTATTCGTATTCAGTACTATCTATATCTGACTTTGAGTCTTAAAAAAAATTTATGATACAGAAAAAACAATATCTGACTAGTTCTGGGCAGACTGCATCCCTGGTACCATTGCGTTTTAGGTTGAAATTGTGGTCAAGTAATCTATATGCGCGTGCAGACGTGCAACGTGGGCTGACCTGAAGTGAATTTTGTTAGTAATGTATGCAGCGGCGTACTTTTATTACACTGATCATCGATCGCGTGTAGCTTGGTCCAGCACAGCGAGGTTTGAAATCTCATTTTCAGATGATATTTTGGAGTGGTTGAAATCTAAAATTTTATCGAGATTTTGGAATTTCAGACCAAGCTTAGATGAAATACAAAAAAATTTCAAATCTGGTTTCTTCACCGAGAAAAATAAATTTCGGTTGAAATTTCCCGAATCTCGGCGAGATTTACCGAGCTTTTGGTGAATTTGCACCGAGCAAAAAATAGTTCAAACGATATCAAAAATTTTGAAATTTTGTGTGGAGGTTCCTGACACATCATTGATGTTACAATAAAAATTTTAGATTATTACCAAGTTTGAAGAATTTTTAAAAATTCAAATATTGCTACTGTCCTAATAAAACACTGACCGGCAAGTTTAAACTGAATGAAAAATAGAATAAACCACGTTAAAAAATTTTGAAATTTTTTGTGCATAGTTATGATGCATCAATAATTCTACGCACAAAAAATTTCAAAATTTTCATATGATGATCAAGCTTCAAGAAGTTTCAAAAATTCCGATAATGTTACGTCTTGATAAAAGCCTGATAATCAATACATAGATTTGCTTTAGCAATAAAAAAGGTTTAGAATTTTTTAAAAATTTAAGGGTTTTAAGGAAATGCTTAAGATCTCATAAAATTTTTGAATCATGATCACACTCTAGTAAATTTATAAAATTCTTATAAGTGCACTGTACCATTTATTTTCTTTCTATTTTTTATTTTTGAAATATAATAAATGAAGTTCAATGCTTACATAAAATTTGATTGAGTAAACAAAAAATTTTAAGGATGGTACCGAGGCAATTCTTAGTCTCTTATAAAAATTTTGGATCATAATCACACTTGAGAAAGTTTATAAAATTCTGACAAAGTTACTGTTCTAATTATGTTCATTCTATTTTTGATTTTTAAAATAACAAATTAAGTTAAATTATTTTTAAATTTTTTGTATGATTTTACGCTACTAAATATAATAGCATAAATTTTTCAAATCATGATCAAGATTGTATAATTTTATAAAAATCTGACAGTGTTTTTGCCAAAATTTTAAAATATCCTAAAAATTCGGTTTTTCAACAAATATTCATAGAAGATGACTTCCTTAAGGTTTATTGGACCTAACCTTATTGGACCAAATCTGGTCAAATTCGGCCATAAAAAACCAAAAACCAATAAAAAACATCGAGTTTTGATGAAATCTCGCTGAAATTTTTGATATTATTATAGCAATTTATTTTTTTAATTTTTTACCTAGCTAGATTTTAGATACATCCCTATCTAGAATCCGAAATCTCTGCCGGTTTTTTAACCTTGCGGTCCGGGTCCTATTGGGTGCTTCGTGCCAATATGGTGCGAGTATTGCGTGTTTCGAGCAATAATGCATGCGGCGCCGTACTTGGATAGAACAACTTCACGAGATTAGTACGCCCGCCCGACATACCCACGGGACAGGACACTGTTTATTTAGACGAGTGGTAAGTTCTTTTTTTTTTTTAGAGTTTTTGAGATTCAGTTTAATTTGAATTAGATTCTAAAATATTTTAATTAAATATCTCTAATCTAAACACCCTTTTAGTCTTTTAATTTATAGCTTAAAGCTAGCAATATGCCTTTATACATAGTAGAGAAAAGTAATTTTAACTTAACTTTAGTGATATTAGTTTAAAATCAAATCAACTCTCAATAAGATAAAAAAACTCTCCGATGACTTTTAACTCTTAATCATACAGAGACTATGGCATTTTTAGAAAAAGCTAAGTTAAAATTCCAGGTATTTGTTTTAGCTTTATTTTTTTGTTTTTTAAACTGAAATGAAAAAGACCAAACTAAGAACATTTTGGTTGCCGCTCTTGCACGAGCCCCGCCACGGAGTCGCAGACCGCCCAAACTTAGCTAGCGGGAAGCGGTCATGAAGCTCGTTTCCCACGAGTTTGGCTATGAGTGCTTTATGTATCGTGCTGGTCTGATACGCACCGTGTACAGATAATTAAACAGTCATCTTATATATATGAGTACTGACTCACGTGATATAACAAACAACTAAACGCTAATTCTTTGGCTCACACGAATGGGACTGCGTGGAACCAGTCGAACAACCCCTAACAGGCTCCTGGTTACATTAAAGCTTGAAAATCCATCGGCCAAAGCCCAACAAACAGCTCAAAGTTCGGGCCCACCACGTAGCACGCAAAAGCGAGCCGTGCGAAACCCAAATCAATCCTAGCGCTCGCTTCGCTTCTCCTCTCCCTCCCCTCGTTGTTTCCGCTTCCGATTTCCTCGTCCGCTCTTCTCCCCGAACCCTAATCTTTCTTCCCCACGCCACGTCCCGACGCCGCGAGACAGAGGTGTGGTTAATGGCGGGCAAGGAGGAGAGCCGGATCTTCGTGGGCGGCCTCTCGTCTGAAACCGACGAGCGCAAGCTCGAGGACGCCTTCCGCCGCTTCGGCAAGGTCGTCGACTCCCAGGTATCCCGACTGTCACCGCGTTTCTCCGCAGGCGGTCGTATCCCCCGCGTTGCGTCGTATTATCCGCGGCATATATGCGTTTTTTTTATGGATGGCGCTGCTAGATCTGTGTGCCTAGTTTGATTTCAGAGAGTGCCTTCGGTTGGACTAAGGATGGTGGATTTGATGGTGTAGGGGGGAAAGGTGGATCTGCTCGTTTCTCTATATGGTCGAGGGGGGACTCGTTTTTTTTTTTCTGGGAATAGGGTTGTGCAATTTGATACCTTTCTCTGGTTTCTGAAATCTGAACTAGGCTCAAGGGGCTAAAAGAACATTAATTGTTGTAATTTTAAGATAACCAAACTACTTAGCTTCTCGACGAAGAAAAAAAAAGATGCTGATTAGTGGAGAGTACAGCTACAGTTTTCCTTCGCAAATCAATCTTATTCCACTTTTTTAGAACATGCTAAAATCTGTTAGCTTCTCAAAGGTAATTAAAAAAACGGATTTTCTATTTCACCGGCGCTTGAAATTTTGCAAAATTACAGTTGAATTTGCTCACCATTGGATCTGACGTGGCGATTTGTGCTCCAGCTGGCCATCGTCCGCTATGGCCCCTCCGTCCCCTGCAGCTGCCGGGGTTCACCCGTTTAGCGTTCAGGTTCACCAGTGCCCCTTGGGCTTAGAGGGAGGCTTGGGCAGAGGAAGCACGGCGGTGTGCGGCAGTGGTGTTGATGGAGGAGGGCGGGGGCGACGAGAAACATGGAGGTTACGAGGTAGTGGCAGTAGCCGCCAGAGACGAGGAAGAGGGCGGGGGTTGGGGAGGGGTCTCTCGCTGGAGAGGAGGAAGAACGTCGTAGAATTTATCCTCTTTAAGGAGGCATGATTATATTGCTACGCTGTAGTTTGTGGTCACCTGAGGAGTACTCGCTGTTCTTACTTTTCTACCTTTGTGCTATTGGTGGTCTCTCAGTGACCTTTCTCAGCCACTCTAGGAGTACTCACTGTTCTTGTTTTTCTGCCTTTTGTTGTTATTGGTGGTCAGATAGTGATCTTTCTCGGTTACTTTTAGTTCGACAAGGGCAAATGAGCTGGCACATATACGGAGTTGGATTGCACTGGGATTATTTGTTGTTGTTAAAGGAACATGTTTGCAGAGAACCTTTTAGCTATGTTGAAAAAAAGTATCTATTGGCTGCACACTGTTCTTGTTTTTCTGCCTGTATTTGCTATTGGTGTTCTGATAGTGATATTTCTCGGTAACGTTTAGTTTGATGAGGCCAAATGAGCTGGCAGATATATGGAGTTGGATTGCACAGGGATTCTTTTTTGTTGTTAAAGGAACATGTTTGCAGAGAACCTTTTAGCTGTGTTGAAAAAAAGTATCTATTGGATGCACATTGAAGAAAAAAAAACTTGAGGTGGTAGTTGCTTTCCCAAGGGTGCATGCTGATGCTGTTCATTACAAGTAGATGCCTGAAGTGAGCATTGTGACCTGTGAAATCGATCCAATAAGCAGATCATTTGATTGGTTCAATTATTCAAATGTTGGTTGTGCTATAATATTTTTCATTCAGCTTTGAGGTCCGATAAAAGAAACAAGGTGTTACTGCACAATTTTTGGCATCACTTGATGAGCAATACCTGCAGTGGCTCTGTAGCTGTTGTGATTCTGTGCACACCTGGTGATTTTGATATTGTGCTGTGCCGAGACCAGAGTTGTAGGCTGCAATTGGAAACAGCTGAAGGGACAGATCGCTATTGTTATGAGACATGAAAATCAGTTAAACTTTAGCAGTCTGCTGTTCTACATTGGAAACATGCGGAAAATTTTCACTTCTTTGAGGTTAAACTGATTTGATGGCTCACAAAATAGAAAAGAAATGATCTATATGTTTTAGTGTTTGGTTGTGTTCACTATTCAATGATCGTGTTTCTTGTTTAAGGTCCATGGCATTCATGCAATTAGAAATCTCCACTTATGTTGATGTGTTTTTCTTTCCTTGCTATGAGTGTCATGCCTTTCTTGATTTGTCGGTGTTCAATAAATTGGCGACAACTTGTTCTTTTTTCATGGCTGGTTTGTTAGAACAAGGTGAACATTTTTTCTATAGTCATGTACTGGTTGCAATTCTTGATACATATGATCTGTTTTGTACAACTTGTTATCGTTACGGTTTTGGTATTATCATATTATAATATCAGCAGTACAAGATATATGTTTTCTGAAGCATACCATTATCTTAAGTTATTCTTTGTGTTGTTTGGGTTTTACTCAGTCATTTTTTTCTTAGAAGTTGACTGCTAAAATGTGTTTGTACTGTACTATCCTATCTTCTTGGCCACCATCTATTTTAAGCGATGCCATTGCAGCCAGTAAAATGTGTGCTGAGAGTTATCAATTTTTGTGATGAAAACTAAAGGAAGATGAAATTCCAGATTTCTTTGTTGGCTCCTTGTCCTTCATTTAGTGCTCACGTTATGGACATTTGAAGGATAACCGCCAAGGCAAAAATTTGATGTTAGCACTTAGCCCAACCAACCCACCCTTTCACTTATTGTGTTTGTCAGATATTGCTTTGTGCTGCCTTCATGAGTTGTATGTGCAATGTTAAAAGATTTTCTCGTGAGCTTATCTACCAGACAGTTTGCTGGCAGTTCAGACATCTTTCATGATGGGCCTGAGAATATTCTTGTTTTGCTGTGAAAGAGTAATTACCGTCCTTTACAGTGAAAATTTAGTAGATGGTTCCACCAACTCGACTGGTTGAAAATTTAGTAGATGCTTTCATATGACTGGAGCAACACAAACCTTGAGGTGCACATGGTTGGTATTGTTTTGATGCCAATGGAAGTTGCTTTCTTCTCAACTCTAGTAGTTTGTTACAACTGGTTTAGTTGATGTGAGATTCACAGTAGGAATTTGGACCAGAGGATACTCAGATTATCCAGAGAAGTTAATGAATAGAGGTAACAGGAAAAATTGTTGAAAGAGGGTAACAGCAAACATTGTTTCTTTAGGTTGCTATGTTGCTTTTATAGACCGAAATCTACTGCTTGTCAGTGATAATGAGCTTTACTGTCTTGGGAATATGTTCAGTCACAAAGGTAGTTACAGCTACATGCAGCTTTGTGAAAGAATTTTGATTCGTTCTGTTGAATTATTCAAATTCTGGAATGATTTTCTCTATGCTGCTCCCAAGGTAATTACTTTCTGTTGTCTGTCAACCATCCTGAAGTTGTGTATTAGTGATTTTTGTTACATGGGTAATCTATTTCACACCCTAACAATCCTTACATAATGTATTCAATTCTTCTGTATTTTATTGGTGATTACACTTTCATTTGCTGATATATATCACCTTTCGATTCACTGTTAATGTGGTTATTCATTCCAAAAGAAAGGCATGTTCCTTTTTAGGAGGGGTAGCTGGCTGCTATAGACTTAGCTACGTGGTGGTGTGTGTTTTTCTGGTTGTCAAAGTACATGTTTTCCATGTTGCTGTGTGTGGAAACCCTTTTGTAAATTGTGATATACTACTGTTTCAAATGAACTATTACTTAAAATGTTATAGCAACCTTTTGGTACTGATTGTCAAATCATTTGTTGACATTAAATGTTTTCTTGATCCTTAGGTCCTGTTTGTTTAGGTTTAGGCTTTTTGACTTATAGCTTAAAGCCAATTTTTTGGCTTAAGCAGCTTAAAAGCTAACGACTTTTGTACGTGATAAGAGGTGGGTAATTTTACCTAACTTTAGCATTATTAGTCTAAAATCAACCATCAATAAGCCAAAAAAGCCTCTCTCTAATGGCTTTTGGTTTTTAGTTATATGTAGGCTTATGACTTTTGAAAAGCCTAGATGCAAAGCTACTCGTTTGTTTAGGCTGCAGTTTTTTGGCTTTTAAGCCGGTGAAAAAGCCCAAACAAACAGGACCTTAATCCATTTCAAAGTTTAAATATTCTGTATTCCTTATCCTATGGTGGGCAGATGCTTATTTTGTATATGCTAGCTTGAGTTTAGTCGTATATCCCAATATTTATAAGTATTTCTTGTTGTAGATCATGCTGGAGAGACACACAAACCGCCACCGTGGCTTTGGCTTTGTGACGTTTGCGGATCCACGGGCAGTTGACAGCGCTATCAAAGATATGCACAACCAACAGTTAGATGGTCGGATCATTTCAGTGAACAAGGCTGAGCCTAAGATGCATACAGATGACACAAGGTATGACAATGGTGGTGGACGAGGAGATTATCGTGGTGGTAGAGGTGATGGTCCACCCCCTGGCAATTGCTTTGAGTGTGGCCGCCCTGGTCATTGGGTTCGTGATTGCCCTAATGCTGGTGGAGGTCGTTCTGGGCGGTTCTCTTCTAAGTTCAGTGGTGGCAGGGGAGACCGTTTTTCTGGATCAGATAGATTTGGTGGTCGTTACATGGATGATCGTTATGATGGTGGCCGTTCTGGGTACCGTGACCATATTGACAGCAGAGACAGGTATGGTGGGGGCCGTGATCGCTATGCCAATGATCGATACCCCTCTGGTGGTGATCGCTATGGTGCAGACAGGCCTGGAGGTCCAGATCGTTACCAGCCAAGTGGTTATGGTAGGGAGCGAGAAAGAAGCTACGAGAGAGATGGGGCACGTGGCAATGGCGGCTATGATAGGAGTGGCCCAAGGGGTGGTGGAAGCTTTGACAGGGATGGCCCAAGGGGCGGCTATGACAGGGATGGTCCACGTGGCGGAGGCGCTGACCACTATGGCAGTGGAGGACCTGCTCGTTATGATGGAGGAAGTTACAGGGAGAGACCTGGGCCATATGACCGCCCTACCAGAGGAGGACGATATGATGATCGCTTCCAGTGAACTTTTTCGCAGAATCAAGTTATGTATTTGCAGTTTAATGCTTGCTGTTTAACATTTGCAGTTTTGCATGGCTGAATGCTTAATGAGTGCTCAGGCACAGTTATCTCTGTTCTGTATTAGAACTGGTACTGGCACTGATGTTGCCTTCTGGCTAAGTTTATGCAGCAGACCGTTTTCATGCTGAGTTGATTCGTCTTGCCCTGACTGGTTGGTTTGGTACCTGAATGGTTAATTGTTACACATGTTATGCATCGAGTTGTAGGAGATTTTGGCGTTCTGCTGTGGTTGCTCCACTTGCTTGTCATCATAGTGCTGATATGCAAAGATGATTACAGAAACAGTTGCCAAAGTGTCCTCTTGCAGCACATTGATGAGAAACATGTCCAGTGTGTAGATGTGGCCGCTACGGCATGTTGTTTTTATGTAGCAAAGTCATACGAGGTGAAGTAGCAGCCTCATTTTCCGTTTTTCATTCCATGGCTTCTCTGTAAATGCTTGTACGAATTATAATCGGATACTCCTGGAACTCTGCGTTAATTGAATCTGGGCAATTTTGACCTTACTCGTTGCCTAAATTACATAACTTCATTTTGTATTAGGGGGCAGGCCGTGATGCAGGCGTTGGAGAAACTCTTCAAATAGACGGAAAGGGGAAAAAAACTCAAGTAAAACTCCTCCAGAAGGTACAGTTAATCCAACCATATCCAAAGAGAGCTAATCACTATCTCTCCATATCTTGTGCCCTTGCACGACTTTATCCAAAAAGTTCCCCATCATCTTATCTTCTTTCTTCTCTCCGATTGGATTCGGCGTCACTTTTCAAGCTCCTGCATACTCTTTTTTTTTTTACAAATACAGTATTTTTATAAGACCGTAATTCTAAAAATAGTTTCATCTCTGATCACGAAAGCGTCGGCAGCGTCATGTGTCACCTGCTACATTCTCGCGCCACTGAAGGAGCTACAGAGCTCCTCGCAAGCCACAAAACACGGGGGACATGTCGTCTTCCGGTGCTTCTGCAGTTGAGAATATGGCGATTTTTTCAATTGCATTCGAAAGAGACTAGATTTATAAAAGAAAAAAGTTACACAGGAGGCTAGAAAAGTGATAACTTCAGACTCGTCAAGAACAATCTCAACCTTTGTTTAATCCCCCTCCCCCTTTTATCCTTTAATCCATGAAAGCCCAGTAATGCATAAATTAATCCCATAAACATTAGGATTAAACGACACATTCATGTGCAGCACGATTTAATTTAGTTCAGTAAAATTATGATATACAGAACAACAAATACATCGTGGGCTAAGATACGTTGTGTTGATCAGCGAATTGTCAGAGGGTCCTTGGTACTTCGACGTAGTTGGTTTTAACACATTTTAAGAGCGTTCGTGTAGAGGTGAAAAATACTTGAAATCTACAACTTTAATAAATACCAAAAACTCGGTTCGAATTTGTTCCTTAACGAACCGAGCCGAGCCAAACAAGACTTTGAACTCGTTTAGATGTCGAGTTAAACGAGCAACCAAACGATTTTAACGAGCCAACGGACTCCCCGTTCGCTCGACCCGACTCTGCTCCCCGTTCCTGTTTTCTGCAGACCCCATTCCCCAATCCGCTCCCTGTTCCCCTCGGCTCGGCGGTCGAGCCTCCACCTCCCATTGCTCCGACCGCCGCCTCCCCTCCCTTTTCTAGCGCTGCCGCCTCCCCGGCGCCCCGCGACCCCCGCTGTAACGGACCGCCTTTTTTAGGAGGGTGCGTATAAATACCTTTACAGATATCCAGAATTTTAGCTGTAGATAACCAAGTGCACATTGCCTGATACAAGAACAAATGCGAATGTTTTACAGAGAAAATAAGGGCCTAACGGCCAAGGTTTTACAAAAAGTGCGGCTGGCACCGAATACATTACAAAACACCCACAGAAAAGATTTGACCAGATAGATCAAGGCCTTCAAAACCAAATATCGACGTTATCTACATTCTTCTGGAACTTGTCAACTTCATTGAAATCTAAAGGGGATTTTGGAGCAAGGGTGAGTACACAACCGTACTCAACAAACCACACGAAAATTCTGAATATTAAATGTAGGGATAAACAAGGTAGGCACAGGTTTTAAGTATTGTGGATGCAAGTTGTAAATATCACTTTTCATTTTACATTTGAAACACAAACCATAAATAGCAATATAACATGGGGGGTTATTTGCAAAGTTCACATTCACGACAGGTTTTAATTATAAAAGCTACAGAGGCACAGTTACAGGAATCACCCTACATTAACTCAGCTTCATTAACCGAAAGCACGACGTATTCGAATACCATTGATATCACTCTGCAGAGGTGCTCAGCTTTACCCACAAGATATCTACGGTCATTAGTGCCACCGGATTAACATGCAACTTTTATGCATGCGGCCCGACCGAGATTAACATAACCTTTAATTGAATTTCCCCTCTTTAGCTCCTACCCAATAGGCGGTGCAAATCCTCAGCCCCCAGGACCCACTAGCCAAAGCGGGAGACACGATCTGACCGACTGAGGAAACTTACTATTGTGAAAACCGCCGAATGGCCGCACCATTCCGTTTCACCCCCAACCCATTCGTGATCCATTTTCCCCAACTGAGAAAATGGTAATCCACCTGTAGGTATTTCAAGGGGAAAAACAATATACCGGGCTACGTTGAATCAGGTCAACAGAGCTGACCGGCCCAACTTGTGGTTGAGCGGGATCTGAAGTTATTTTCTTTACTCAAGACGTCGGTCCTTAAATGCCAAAGACTCGGCCAAATAACATACCCCAATCCATTGGCACCGACTGTACCACCGCCACACCACAACCTGGCCTCGTCATCAGTTGGGGGTTGGGCCGGCATCTACTTTCCGTGGTCCGCCCAACGCTGTCCCCCAAACCGTAGCAATTTATAAAAAAAAGTCAACCGAGCCATCTCTCGAAGATTTTGAGCAATTTGAACTAAAGGTGACATTATCTTTAATTGCTAAACTACGATGGTTCAATATTTTATAGCCTAAGGTTACAAAGGAATTTAAGGCACAACAACAGGTTTAATATTGGGTTGTATCTAATCATGTCATTCGAAACTATCACATTTTGTAGTTTTCTAAAATAACCAAAATAATGCAGTACAAAAATATATACATATTATTGTAATAGAACTGGGTTCAACATGTTCAAGGAGTGTGGTTTGCCTTGCGGAGTTGAAAGTTCGCATAAAGAGAAAGTGTCGACGTCGTGTCTAGCCCCGAACGGCTCTTGCTCTAGGTACGGCTCCAATGTCTGCTCCTGCTCCGAGATTCGTGCCAATGGACACTTCGACATCGAATTTAGCGCGAGAAAACACAAACAATAAATAAACGAATGAAACAAAACAAAGAAAGAAAAACGAAACAGAAATCAGAGAGAAAATGGCCGGATTAGGGTTCAGGGGCATTTCAGGAATTTTCTGGATTTGGTTTGGCGGAACGGAGGTTATTTTTGGACTCTGCGGCTCGCTGATCAAGAATATGTATTTTTGGGCATTTTTGATTTTTTTTTGGGGGATTTTTGTGGATTTTTCTGGGTTTTAAAATAATTTTGGATTTTTAAATTGAGTTTAAATCCGAAGAGAAAAAAAAAACTCGAATGGATTTGGGCTGCAGTCTGTGTAGCATAATACCAGGCCGTCTTTGGGCAATTGGCGCGAGATGACCTGTGGCTCGACATGCGGGCTCGGGGCGAGCGACGGGCGGGTGGAGCCCGTGGGGCAGCGAGACGAGGAGGGGTTGACCCGTGGGGACAGGCTGCCAGCGAGAGCGCGAGCGGCGGGAAAAGTGGCCGGAGCCGAGGAAGACGACGACGGATCTGGCGAAGGAAAGCTTAGGAGAGAGGAAGAAATAGCGGGGGAGTAAGAGGATGCCTCGGGGAACTTAGTGGTGGGGAAAACCGGGTGGGGGAGGGAGCGGAAAGGCACGGCGACGGGAAGCAACCGGAAGTGGAGAAGAAAGGCTTTGGCCTTGGCGTCGGGAGGCGGCCGGAGAAGGAATGGGTAGGCGGGGAGGAAAGGGAGGACCTTGGCGCTTCGATGGTGCAAAATGGTAGGGAGGGCGGGTTTATAAGCGTCTTGTGAGGAGAGAGAGCGACGGAGGAGAGAGAAAGGAGCACTGGTGGTGGGGCGGAGGGAGACTGGGCGGGCGGCAGAGCAGTCTTGGGGGGTGCACGTCGCGGGCACGGAGGTGAGGAGGAGGGCTAGGCGGCGGTGTCGTGGCGTGAGCGCAGCTTATGAGGCGTGGCGCAAGATGGAGCCGAAAGCGAGGGCGATGGTGGCGGATCATGGGGGTGGGTGGGCGAAGGCTGGAGGGGAGCAGCCGAGCGGAGGCTAGGCAGGCTAGCTGGGCCATGGTCGAGAGGAAAAGCAGGAGAGCGGGCATGAGGGCGAAGCGGGCGGAGGGAAAAACAGCCGGGTTTAAATGGGAAATGGCCGGAAAGGGAAGGTGGCCAAAACAGAAATTTTTCCCAAAAAGGAAAAAGATTCAAAACAAAGCCCAATAAAATTCGAATAAATCTGGAAAAATTCGAATAAAATCCAAATAAATAAATAAAGCAAAATTTTGAAATTTTGGGGTGTTTCACCCGCCAGGAGAGCCATTGAGGAGCATTTTGATAGGTTGCCCTGTCACAAAAATGCCAATGCAAGTAAGGCAGTGATGAGCAATGTGTTTGCACCAGATTTTGGAAATTGCAAAACAAATCAGCAAATCATACGAGTTTGGATAATGCACGGGATATCTTTGGAAAATATGGATAACATGCGGCGAGTATCTGGAAATAAGAGACCAATTAGGAAACTATAGCCGACTCGGATTATGTTGCCATGACAGAACAGGACTCGGATCAGCTGACGGGTATATAAGGCGTGCCAGGGTTGCTTGAAGGGGGGATCCACAACAAATCACATCTTTCAGTTTTTTCATTTCCTGTAGCTTTTAGTCTTTTAGTTTTGTAATTCCCTTTTGTAAGTCGACATCGATCAAATAAAGTTGCGTATCGCCGATTGTTTGATCGTCTTCGATTTCTTCAGGTTCGATTTATTCTGTCTTGTTGCGCATCGCCTTTTCAGAATCGATCTACCTTCACCCTTCTGATTAGCCTTAATCGGTTAATCTGTTTATCTTTTGATCGGCCTTTGGCTGATTCTACTTTAGCTGATTCGCCTCTAACGATCGGCTTAGATTGAATTTCACAATTCTTTCCTTATCGATTGCAGGGTCAAATCGATTGACACGCTCCGCACTTGAACCCGGTGTTCGTCCGGTGTGTTGCAAGCCAGAAACCCTACATCACGTTTTTGGTGTCAACACATTTTTGGCACGCCCGTGGGACCAGATCGGGAAAATGACTACAAGCAAATCTGTTGCGCCAACCGACGTTAATACCAACGCCATAATCGTCCCTACTTTGGACGATTTGACTCCAGAGCAGTGCGAGGAAATTGAAGATCGGAAAGCTGCATTGGAAGAATTAATGTTGGGCTGTTATCAGAAAACCCGACGCGGAGTCACGCAGAAGATGGCGCTTGCAACATTGAATCCGCTTGGCGAAGCTGGCGTCGCGGCGACTCCGGTAAGCCGATATCTTCCGGCTCAAGCCGAATTATCTATTATGATTGAGCAGTCTGTGCATCATGCATTAATCAATCAATCATCAGTTTTGGTCACTACCTTAAAGTCGATGATCGAAAATAGCGTAAAAACGATCGCGCATGAGTTGGCAGCATCTGGAGGGTTATTAGATCCATTGCAGCCACTCCCAACGTATCTAGTATACTCTGTGGCACCAAATGCCAACACAATAAAGGTGTCGGCACCTACGCCCACGCTAATGCCGACTCAACCTACTGTGTTGGCACCAACAAATCCTCGTCCGAGTCCAGTTACTCATTACCATGCATATACCGACACTGCAAAGATAGATCCATCGGCGTCAGGGACTTCCTACGTCTAGTCAGCTTCTCAGCCGATTGAATTAGATAGAAATTATAATCCCCAAGGACCAATCCAAGTTAGAAATCCGGCTCCACATAAGGTAGTTTCATATGCAGAGCCGTTTGTTACATTGCCCGAGGTCCCGGCTGCCAGAGCCGATGGGTGCGAACCATGGCAACACTAGTATCCGGCGGTTAGGACAAGCCGACCGACCGAGTTTGCACTCGAGGGGCAGGATGCTATTCATCATAATTGGCCGAACCCTGGTGCTACATCGGCCAATAGCATTAATTGGGCAGATCAGATTTCTATGGTATTGAGAGATCAATTCGGTTTACAGCACAAAGGAACAACGATCGGCTATAGAAAGCCGTACCCTGATTATATCGACCGTATGCCATATCCCCATAATTTCAGGATTCCCGATTTTGCACAATTCTCAGGGGATGATTCGGTCACTACTTTAGAACATGTTGGACGGTTTATCGCCCAGTGTGGTGAAGCAGCTCAGTCCGACGGATTGAAAATTAGACTTTTTCCCTTGTCATTATGAGGGACTGCTTTTACTTGGTTCACAAATCTGCCTCCAAATTCGGTCCATTTTTGGAATGATTTAGAAAGTCGATTTCATGAATACTTTTTCTCTGGTAGTTTAGAACTTAGGATTTTAGACTTAAGTGCTGTCCGGCAAAAATTTGGTGAATCGGCTGCCGATTATATTAGAAGGTTTAGAGAAGTGCGAAATCGATGCTTCAGTGTAATGCTGCCTGATAATCAATTAGCCGATTTAGCATTCCAAGGGCTGATTCCCCCACTCAAGGAAAAATTTGCTGGACAGGAGTTTACTGATCTAAGTCATCTGCTTCATCATGTATCGGCACAAGAGAGCCGATATTTAAGTAAAGAATTCAAGGATATACTTAGGCTAAATAGCCATGGCAAGGATAAGGCCAAAGTAAACATGGTTGATTATAGTTCGAGTGAAACTTCTAAAGATGAAGCAGACGTGAATATAGCCGAATGGATAAAAGGTTCTAAAAAGCCACTTATCTGTTCATGGCTTAAGCCGACGAAGAGTAAGTCAGAGGTTAAGGGGGTGTTTGGGACAGCTCCAGCTCCACCAAAATCTGTGGAGTTGGTGGAGCAGGGTATTTCTAGCTCTAGAAATTTATGGAGCTGGAGCTGTGGGTACATTAAGAGTGTTTAGGTAGATCATCTTGTTTACATTTTAGACTAAAAATATAAACTTAATTCACTTTATTTTAGCCTACAAGTTTCAGCTCTCAGGTGAAGCTGAGATCTGGAGCTCTACCGAACAAGCCTAAATATGCTTTTGACGTATCCAAATGTGATCGCATATTTGATATGTTATTACAAGAAAAATTGATACGACTACCAGAAGGACATACCATACCATCGGCCGACGAGATCAAAAAACGACGATACTGTAAGTGGCATCATTCTTTTTCCCATAACACTAATGATTGTAATATCTTTAAACAATGAATACAGCAACCATTGAAGACGGTCGGCTCAAGTTCGCAGAAGAGCCGGCCATGAAAGTGGATGTTAATCCCTTTCCAATAAACATAGTTCAATGCTCAAGCAAAGGAAAGGAGATTGTCGACGAAAGACCTAAAACAACGCGGCAAGTCGACATAAAGTCTAGCTTAAAAGGAGAAACACTGAAGATAACAATCGGCTCACTACAAATAGAGGCCGATCAAAATGGAAAAAATTCAAGGACAATTAAGCCAAAAGGAGAATTGCAGGTCGGACGTTGGTATAAAGCCGAACGGTCTCCACCTCGAAAACCAGCATTCAAACCTAAGCCGACTTTCTCACAACTATTTGAGAAATATGAGAAGATAAGTCATCGGCGGAAGCAGCAATCTCGCCAATCAGACAAATTGCATCGGAGGAATAGCGTGTTCCGGCCAGATAATTTGTACCGGCCGAACAACATAGAAGAAAGCTCACCAGAGATGCCCTTTTTGACAATTTTGTTGGGAAAGGGGTGTGACATTGCCTTCCCCAAGATCATGCCTCATGGAACATTACCCATAGAGGGATTGGTCAAGGCGATCAGTAAAAGAACGGCTATCCGGACCGATTCCTGAGCGAACTGAATCAGGGAACAAAAAGCCGATAAGTGAAAGGCTAGGTACGCCGAACCAAGACAAGGATGTGGAACTCACAGAAAATCTGGCTGGAAAAATTTGTAAGCCGATTGAGCCCAAACCAAGGTGGTGCCCAACGGGACTTAGCCGATCACAGCGCAGACGACTTCAACGCCTGAGGACGTAGGAAATGAGGGAGGCTGAAGAGGAAAAGCAAAGGGATGAGACATTCAACGAATTACGGCCGATGAAACCTGTCAAAAGGGAATGGAGAAGAAAAGAGCAAGCCGATGATGAATCAGATTCTTCAGATGATCTGCTGTCACCAATGATCCGAGATGATACCCCTCCCATGGATATCAATATGGTCTTTACCTTACCAGCCGAGTTCAGGATCAAAACTGAATCGGTTAAAGATACGTTCGCTCAATTGTGCCTAGGAGCACAAGACGCCGTATTTGAAAAACCACAAGATCCTCATCGGCACTTGAAACCATTGTATTTAAAGGGGTATATCAATGGAAAGCCGATATCCAGGATGTTAGTAGATGGGGGAGCTACTGTAAATCTGATGCCACTCACTACTTGCAAGAAATTGGGCAAAACCGATGAAGATCTAATCAAGACAAATATGGTATTAAACGATTTCACAGGTGACCCTACTGAAGCGAAAGGAGTAATGGTTACGGAATTAACCGTCGGCAGCAAAACTTTGCCGACCGCATTTTTTGTGATTGAAGCTAAAGGAAATTACAGTGTGCTTCTTGGACGAGATTGGGTACATGTCAATTGCTGTATACCGTCAACCATGCACCAGCTTCTTGTACAGTGGAACGGAGATGAAGTTGAAGTCGTCTCAGCCGACACATCGGCTCACATTGCAATGGCCAGTTCTGATGCGAATTGGTCGCACGAAGAAGCGGAGTGCATATCGGGTAAGACTTTAGATGATTGCGACTTTATATGCATTGGTAAGTCAGGATTGATGCCGATCAGTGTTAAGCCAGGCACGTTTGATCGAGCAAGTGAAGTCTTAAGAAGATGGGGTCAGAAATGATCCAAGTTTTGCAAGACAAAATGAAGAGCTATCGACATGTGATAAATTCTTGCGAAGCCATCGAAGATTTCCAAAACGAAAAATTGGGTCAAGGCTTCACGTCTGCCGATATGCTTGAAGAAGTCGATATAGGAGAAGGCGATAGAAAAAGACCAACTTTTATAAGTGCGAAGCTAGGTCTAGAGTATAAAAGCAAGTTGGTCGAAATAGTTAGGAATTATAGGGATTATTTCGCCTGGGAATATTATGAGATGCCTGGGTTAAGCTGACAATTAGTGGAACATCGGCTGCCTATAAAGCCGGGGTATCGGCCATATAAACAATCTCCTCGACGTTTTAATCCAGAATTGTACGATGTGATAAAAGAGGAAATTGAGAGGTTGTTGGAGACCAAATTTATAAGGCCTTGCCGATATGCCGAGTGGGTGTCCAACATTGTTCCTGTCATGAAAAAGAACGGTAAGCTTCGGGTATGTGTGGATTTCAGGGATTTAAATAAAGCTACGCCAAAAGATGAATATCCAATGCCTATAGCCGATATGCTTATCGATGCTGTGTCAGGTAATAAGATTATTAGTTTTCTTGATGGGAATGCTGGATATAACCAGATATTCATGGCAGAAGCTGATGTCCCTAAAACTACCTTCAGATGCCCTGGTGCTCTAGGTTTGTATGAATGGGCTATAATGACATTCGGCTTAAAAAACGCAGGTGCTACTTATTAACGAGCAATGAATTTGATTTTTCACGATCTAATCGACCACATTGTTGAAATATACATCGATGATGTAGTAGTAAAGTCCAAAGATGATTGACAGCATTTGGCCGATTTAGAGAGGGTGTTCCAGAACACAAGGGCTCATGGGTTAAAAATGAACCCCTTGAAATGTGCGTTTGGCGTGTCGGCTGGCCAATTCCTCGGGTTTATGGTCCACCATAGAGGAATTGAGGTCAATCAAACAAGAGTCAAATCCATAGTCAATACAAAGCCACCGACATGTAAAAATAAATTGCAAAAGCTGATCGGCAAAATCAACTATCTAAGACGATTTATTTCAAATCTATCTGGTAGGATTCAAGCTTTTACGCCTTTGCTAAAATTGAAGGATCATCAAGATTTCGTATGGGGAGCCGATCGGCAAAAAGCTTTTGATGATATAAAGCGATTTGGCGCCACCATCGCATCGGCCGCGCCTAAAGAAAGGGGTCCTGCTCAAATTGTGCGTGACGGCTAAAATGAGACTATCGGAGCAGTGTTGGCCCAGGAAATTGACGGCAACGAGCGAGTAATATTTTATTTAAGCCGACGACACTTGGAGACTGAAATCAGGTACCCTTCAGTAGAAAAGCTATGCTTGTCATTATACTTTGCTTGCACGAAGTTGAGGCATTATATATTGGCATCGACTTGCATAATAGTATGTAGAACCGATATTATCAAATACATGCTATCTACGCCTATCTTAAGAGGACGACTTGGGAAGTGGGCTTACGCTCTGACCGAGTTCGATCTACAGCATGAATCGGCTAAAGCCATTAAAGGTCAGGCGATAGCCGATTTCATTACAGGGCATGATACTATGGCAGGTATGGTGGATATGGCTCCCTGGCAACTATATTTTTACGGATCGGTTTGCCAGGAAGGGAGTGGGATAGGCATGGTGTTAATCTCGCCACAAGGGTACAACACTGAGTTTGCGTATCGGCTTAATAGTCGATGCTCCAATAACCAAGCCGAATACGAGGCATTGCTCAAGGGGCTCCAATTATTAGAAAGTATCGGAGTAAGTAACGTGGAAGCATATGGCGATTCATTACTGGTCGTTCAGCAAGTTAAAGGGGAATTCCAATGCAATGATGAAATATTATCAAAGTATTTGGAGCATTGTTTTAATATCATCAGCACATTTACTTCATTTTCTATTAGTCATGTACCCAGAGAGATGAATGACAAAGCCAATGTGTTGGCTCAAGCAGCATCGGCTATAAAGAAAACAGCCGATATGAAGCATTTGACTCAATTGACAAAGCAATATTGTGTAGTGACACTGCCGATTGGAGAGCAAAAATAAAAGACTACTTGGTAAATCCATCCAGGCCCATTGAACGCAAAATTCGACAGCAGGCATTGAAGTACGTTGTGTTGGAAGATGAGTTATACTATCGGACAATGGAAGGATTATTATTGAGATGTTTAGACGATGAAGAGGCAAATGTGGCTATGGGTGAAGTTCATGAAGGGATTTGCGGTTCACATCAATCAGCTTATAAAATGAAGTGGATACTAAGTCGAACGGGATATTTTTGGCCGACGATGTTAGAGGATTGTTTCAAGTACTATAAAGGGTGCCGAAGTTGTCAAAAGTTCGAAAATGTGCAACTCGCACCAGCATTGGCTTTACACTCGATTATCAAGCCATGGCCATTTAGAGGATGGGGAATAGATGTAATCAGCCAAATATTCCCAACATCGAGCAAAGGCCATAAATTCATCCTTGCAGCCACAGATTATTTTTCAAAATGGGTAGAAGCCATTCCACTCAAAAAGGTCACCAGTATAGAAGCTATCGGCTTTATCAATAAGCATATTATTCATCGGTTTGGTATTCCATGACGATTACAACTGATCAAGGGACCGTATTTATGTCTACCGAATTTCGAAGCTTTGCAGAAAGTTTGGGTATCAAACTACTTAACTCGTCACCATATTACGCTCAGGCTAATGGGCAAGCCGAGTCATCCAACAAACTCTAATCAAGCTGATTAAAAGGAAAATCGATGAAAGGCCTCGAAATTGGCATACTACATTGTCAGAGTCCCTGTGGACTTATCGGGCATACTACATTGTCAGAGTCCCTGTGGACTTATCGGCTAGCATTCCATGGATCGACTAAAGTCTCACCATATCAATTGGTGTACGGCCAAGAAGCTGTGTTACCTGTGGAAATAAATATTGAGTCAATGCGAGTGGCAAAGCAAAATAATCTATCGACTGACGAATACAAAGATTTGATGTTGTGCAATTTGGACGATCTAGCAGAATTGAGGCTGATTACACTAGATCGGCTAGAAAAGAACAAGAGAAGAGTTGCGAGGGCTTATAACAAGAAAGTTGTGCCTAAGTCGTTTGGTGAAACCAATTTAGTTTGGAAAACAATATTGCCAATCGGATCCAAAGACAATCGATTTGGCAAGTGGTCACCAACGTGGGAAGGTCCTTATAAGATCAATCGGCTTGTTGGTGGAAACACATATATACTAGAGACGCTCGAAGGAACTGTGTTACCAAAGGCGATCAACGGAAAATACTTAAAGAATTACTATCCTAGCATTTGGATCGGTGCATAGTCAAGAAGCACAACGCAAGTATTCGGAAAAGAAAAATAATTGGTCAAAACAGCTGATTAAGCAAAATAAGTATAATCGGTTAAACAGCCGATTAAGCGTATTACAAAAGCATAACAAAAGGGTGACAACATTGTTTCAAAACAGAACGACATCGATAAAATTACAAGCCTGACCCAGGGATCCTAGCCCTAAGCCCGACAGTGCTGCAGCTGCCTTGGCCAGAGTCTCAGTAATGCCATAAACAATGTTTTCGTCGTCCTTGGTGTTGCCCGGCACAGGAGTAACTTTGGCCGATTGATCGCGAACTTTGGCAACGGCCAAGCTGACGTCTTCCTTGAAACTCTTCACAGACGTAGCCGTCAAGTTCATGGCGGCCAGGGCATCGGCCAGTTGCCCATTTACCTTGGCTAGTTCTTCTTCAAGAGCCTTCTTAGTCGATTCTAGCTCTTGGATAGAAGATTTAGCAGTCGCGAGGGATGAGCAGCTTTCATCGAATTGCTTCTTCTTGGCCTTTGCATCTGCCACCATGTTGTCTAGAAGGCGTTGATCGGCTTCTTGGGCCCGGCGTTGTGCGATCCTGGCATTGGCTGCATCAACTTCCGCCTTCTTTTCATCTAGGTGGCATACATTCAGAAGCGCGGCCATGACTTCAGGGGGCAGGTCGGCTTCCACATCGGCCATTGCATCGCGTATGGGCTGCGCATTGGCGAGGATCGCGGGTTCTGGCTGGCTGATTTCAATGAGGAGCCGGTTCAACTTCTCCTACATGTTAGGAGTAGACCTGACCACAGAAGCCGATGCTACCATTGAGACGTCTATGATCTTGCGGACGTCGGCAGAATGGTCATTCGCGACCACCATTTCTGGGTCGATCAGTTCATCCAAGGAAAAGCCAAGTAGGTTAGTTAAGTCCATCGACTGGTCCATTGGCTCTGGCTCCGACGGAGGGGGTGGCTGGATTGTTGGCTGTGGATTGGAGGTGCCAAGGTCGGCCAAGATATCAGCCACCTGAGTTGACGCAGCGGGCTGCATAAGATAAATATGTGAGAATCAGAGCATGAAAGAATAAGGGCACTATAAAGAAATTACCTCTATAAAGGCCGATGTGCGAGGAGAGCTCTCGGCGCTCTGTTCCTTACGTTTTTGGCGCCTAGCAGGGGCTTTAGTAGATTTGGGTTTCTCTGCAAAAAGGGATAACAAAGTTAGCAACAAAAGATAAGAAGCAGTTATCGGCTAAAGAATACTTACTCGGAAGCCGACCCTTTTCGAGCTCTGACAAGGACGGGCTTTGAATACGAAGGTTGCCGGACGAGTATCCTGTCAGGCCAGTCGATTGATTTGGCCTTTTCCCTTTGGACCCGCTGGCCGACGGTTCCGACGGTCTTACCAGCTGCAGCATCCTAGAAAAATAAATGAGAGTGGTTACGAATTGGAACCAGAAGAACTAATGACATAAAAATCTTTTGGAAGGAAATAAGCCGATACCTCTACAACTCCCGATGAGTTAGTATAACCTGAGGAACTATCCTCACTTGTGCTGCTACTGCTGCTGGAGACTACTGTCGGCTCGTGAAAATCTGGTAGAAATTTCTCTATGATAGCCGACAGGGTGCGATCCAGGTATAGGGCCTCCGCCACAGGTGACCACCAAGCAGAAAATTGGCTAGCTCGGCGGGAGTTCAGAAAGAAGTGTGGAAGATCAATAATTTGAAGATCGTCGGCTATTTCCAAAACAATTTCGGCCGCTGTTGCGTTTGTCACCCTAGTCCTGGGCTGAAGACGATCGAGCAGTGGCAGGCACGGCACCATTTGGCCAAAACCCAGTTGGCGGGCGTAAACCGAAGGATGGTAAAATTCATACGAGGGTTGGAATGTTCTGTTTCGAGAATTTAAGCCGACATGAAGGATGCAGGGGGAAATGAAAATCCGATACAATTCAAGGTCGTTTCCGGCATCAGCGAACTATCAGCATCCAAGTGAAGGAATGAAGGCCATTGACAATCGGCTACATTACTGTAAGAGAAGAAATCCTGTTGACCAAAAGTCGTGCTGTCCAGATTCAGAAAAAATGACAAATATTTCTTCACATCGGCTGGAGTAATTTTTGTATCACCACTGGTGCACATCACAAGTCTCTCCCCTGGCGATCGGCTGGCTCTATATTGCGGCGTAGTACCTTCGGGGTAATCTTCGTGAGGAAAAGCCGAATCCTCTAGAGGTTCAGAAATAAGCGATCGGCTGAAAACACTATAAAGCCACAATTGAATGAACCATAGGGGACCACCTATGTTGCTGACTACAAATTGAGCAAATCCAGAAAAGAGTCGACTTCTTATCACATGCATCATCTGGTAGATAGCTCCCAGAAGTATTTTACCAAGGGCAAGCCGACGGCCCTCCACTAACTATTCTGCTACCAACTGGTACACTTGCGTCGGACCCAGGGAAGCTCCGCAGAATAAAAATCTTTCCAGCCACAGGTTCAAGAAAGCTGTGTGTTCCTCGTCTGATACTAAGCCATTGACCTTGTTGTTGTGCTGAATGTATTTTGACCATCCTTCACCTTTTGATCGGATTAGCTTGTGTTTTGGCTTGCCACTGAAAGCCGATATCTGGTCTCCGTCTGGCCTAAGGCAACATAGTTCGGCTACATCCAGAAGGGTTGGACCGATTGGACCCGAGCGGAAAAGAAAAGCATTGAAGGTGTCCGACCAGAAGTAGTATGCCGTGGCCACCAAGGGCTCATTGGCTTCTGGGTTGGCTAGACTTAATAGAAGACACTCGGCTATGCCCATCCTCTCCCATTCAGATTTCTTTTGGGCCGACACTCTAATATACCAGCTTCTCCATCCCTTAAGAGCTGTCGGCCAGGCTCTAAAACTTTTTCCCCATTCTGTTATGTTATAACCTTTTGCCGATAAAGGAAGTCTAGGGATTTCTTCATTAATCACTACATCGGTATCTAGATTCCCTACCAGTCCTAAGTAATACTGATCATTACTTTCCGGGATTGGGATGAGTACCTTTGAAGAATCCATTCAGTCGACTGAGGAAGTTAAAGATTTGGTCGCAAGGGCAGGAGTCGAAGGCAGAGAAGTCGATTGGAGGAGGAAAACCGATTGAAGGTGGTGTGAAAGCTGGAAAGCGTGAAAATGATCGTAGGGGTCCCGCATATATATAGCACGGTGAAAAGTTGAAATTGGCGGGAAATGAATTCAAGGCGACGCGTGACATTAAACCGCACCGAGATTTTTACGGCGCAATTAATACAGCAGTTACTGGAACGATTCTTTAACCAACAAAGAAGAAGCCGATGGATGAAGAAGCCGATGAATTTTTGAAAGATAACAAGTTCTCTTCCAAAAATGGGAGGCATATGTTTGCACCAGATTTTGGAAATTGCAAAACAAATCGGCAAATCATACGAGTTTGGATAATGCACGGGATATCTTTGGAAAATATGGATAACATGCGGCGAGTATCTGGAATCAAGAGACCAATTAGGAAACTATAGCCGACTCGGATTATGTTGCCATGACAGAACAGGACTCGGATCAGCTGACGGGTATATAAGGCGTGCCAGGGTTGCTTGAAGGGGGGATCCACAACAAATCACATCTTTCAGTTTTTTTCATTTCCTGTAGCTTTTAGTCTTTAAGCTTTGTAATTCCCTTTTGTAAGTCGACATCGATCAAATAAAGTTGTGTATCGCCGATTGTTTGATCGTCTTCGATTTCTTCAGGTTCGATTTGTTCTGTCTTATTGCGCATCATCTTTTCAGAATCGATCTACCTTCACCCTTCTGATTAGCCTTAATCGGTTAATCTGTTTATCTTTTGATCGGCCTTTGGCTGATTCTACTTTAGCCGATTCGCCTCTAAGGATCGGCTTAGATTGAATTTCACAATTCTTTCCTTATCGATTGCAGGTCAAATCGATTGGCACGCCCGCACTTGAACCGGTGTTAAATGGGTGTGTTACAAGCGTAAACCCTACATCACGTTTTTGGTGTCAACACAATGCTTCCCTGAAGATCGTGATTGCAGAATGGACAATGAGGAATGAGGCAATGCGGATCGATTGCACGCGATCGCGCTTTATTGTGGACCACAAAGGCGATGGTGCTTGAGGCTATACATGAGCCAAGTCGCCGCCAAGCCGGGGCAAGAACAGGAGCAAATGCATAAGATTGGGGTTACCAAGTTCCTAGCACTACAATTTGTTGGACAACAGCGCCGACCACGACCTGGGGCGAAGGGCGAAGCCGCCGCGGCCCCCGCCCATGGGCCCCACAGTATAGTGGTATACATGCATGAGGAGTCGAGTCTGGCGTCCGCGCCCATGCATGAGAGTCTAAGAGCCTTGGCCGGAAATATCAGCGTCAGCGATTAACGTTAAATCACTCGGCGGGCTGGCGCGCGGGCGTGAGGAGTCTCATCTCGACGCTTCGCGAAGTCGACTTCGCGACGCCTAAGCGCCTGCGCCCCAAGGAGTCAAGGACCAAAGGACGCCAGGCGATGCTCACGCCGTCATCGCGTCACGCCAAGACGCGCCGACGCCGCGAACGCGCAAGTACGCGACGACAAGACGCGAGGCCGAGGCGATCACCAGATCGGGCCAAAGTGACACCGGACGAGACGACAAATCCGAAATCGGTGGACGCCCACGCCCAATCTCGCAATTTATCATCGCCGATCCTGCATCAGCCGCCGACGCCACCGACGCCTTCATCGGTGAGCCATTAAGTATTGTCGTATTCATTTTGCTAATTACCCTAACAAACGTGATTACATGTATTATATTTAGCATATTAATTAGATGGATCGGTAATTTGATATTTCATATTTGATTTATGAATTTGCGAGGCCACTTGTAATCGCTTGATTGGACCGCGTTGATGCATATATGATATTGGGATTTGAGAGTTCTACATAATCGGTAATAATTTTTTGAGTTGATCTAGTACCTTTGTAGCTTTGCGATAGCTTTCAAATAATAATTGTTTATTTTAATTTTCAACATAGAGTCATGTCGCCTAGAAGGTATCCATCCCAAGTGAGAAAAGGAAGAGGAAGAAACGAGGCAGATGAGTTTATAGAATCACAGAGAGGAGCCATGAACAAATTCTTTACCAGTAATTCGAGAACTTCAAGAAATGCAGAAACTTTTAAGGTAATACTGTAATATGTATTTTTTGCTTTACTTGTTGCTTGATATGAATAATTTTTTTGGATGCATCTTGAGTGTTTATTAGTAACACACACACACATATATATATATATATATATTATTTAGAAGGGCCCTCATTTTAAATCTCGTCCCGGGCCCTTGAAATCTCAGGACCGCCACTGTGGACAACCACAATGCACAGATTCGGTGTGATGCACTGGAGCTTCTGTGCTTGTTAGTTGAGGATGAAGGGGGAAAGGTAAGTAGGAAAATTTCTTGCCTAAAGTAGCTCATCTGCAATTTAGAACAGTATGCGGAACTGATCAACATATTATGATGAAGGTTTAAACTTGCTTCATGACATACAGGATATCATTGGAAAAACTAAAGCCATTGCCAGGGCAAGCTACTGTCAAGTAATACTACTGAATGCGGCCATCTCTTTCTTGCTAGAGCTTTTAAAGTCACAGTTATTGTTGGAGAATATAGGGTCAACTGTTGGAAGTATTCTAATTCTCACCACAATGAAGATTAATGATTTTGACGATCCAATCGCCGAGAAAGCCAGAGCTGTCCTGAAGAACCTGGAGAAGTGTTCGAAGAACATCAAGTACATGGCTGAAAGTGGATACCTATACCCCCTTCGGAGTAATCTAGTTGATGGTAAAATGTTACCTATGAAGAAATTTCACAACTTTATTTGATGCATTGTAACATGCTAGTTAAGCAGAGTATTAAGAAATATTTTTGTCATAACAAATCCATGAATAGGGAGCTTAATCTTGTTGTTTTCTCTATAAATATGATTATATTTGATCCACCCAGTTTTTGAAAATGTATAAACCAATTTATTGTTCGATAAACTTGAGCTGTTTAACTGCAGCTGCACATGTTAGCGTTGTCTGAACTTTCAACACTTCAACACCCGAAATGTTTGCTCAGCATGAGCTAAGGGTTTCAGACTTAGAGCCTCTTGCTCATGTAATTAATTGAGGTTTAAGCTGACATGAAGACTACAAAACAGGTTCAGAAGAGATGCGGATAGAGATGGTCAGCTACCTCAGCGAGCTGGTCCTAGAGCTCTCAGTGGCTCTCAATTGATCCATGGCTTTCCTTAATTTGTTGTATTCTTCCTTTGTTTTGTCAAGCTCATCATCTTTATGGTTGTCCATCAGCTACAAGTTACTGTTGTAAAATTGGATGTTTTGCTGGCCTTTTGGAGAAGTCTTTTGGGCTGGTCCATTTTGATTCTGGGCCTTTCGACTGGCCCTTTAGGGCTTATGAATCAGAGGTAGAAGAGGAGAGGACCAAGTCTCTCCCGTTTTGGTTGCGGCTGCGCGGTTTTCCTCATGCGATTCTCATGGTGGCTGATGGCTGTGCGACTTGGTCCCAGGGCTCTTGGGCTTCGTTGGCTGCGGTGCCGGAGCTTTTGGCGGAAAGTAAGGCAGCTGTTGTGCTGACAGTCGCAGGGAGCCCAGATCTCTGCAGCTCTTCTTCCTCTACTAGCAACGTGGGCGCGGCGCACGCCGCGCCGCAGAGTGCTAGCCATAATACGATATCTAGGTCTTCTAAGATAAATTTCATGTAATCTTAAAAAGATTTCAAAAAAAACGGAAAAAGGATCTTCTTTTCCTGAATCTAACACTCTATACATTCACCCATTAATAATACATGCTTCGAAAAATACTATAGATCGAAGTGAGGAAAAAAATACAAAGATACAACCGCATACATATTTTTCACTATAGAAAATATCGAAACCGAGCTACGGTAAAAAAATAGAGAGGTAGAGTCAGAGAAATATTTCTTTTGCAAGCTTGAAAATATTGGAAACCGAGCTAGAAAACCGAGGTGAAAAAAGTCTAGAGGAAAAAGGGTGAGAAATTATTAGAGACGACAAGATGTACACATATTTTTAGTGATTTAAAACATGTTTTCCAGGAAAACGGAGAAATGATCTTCTTTTCCGAATCTAACACTCTATCGCTCACCATCAATAATACATGCTTCAAAAATACTATAGAACGAAGTGGGGAAAAAATTACAGCTAGAAAACCAAGGTGGGGAAAAAGTCTAGAGGAAAAAAGGTGAGAAATTATTAGAGATGACAACTTTTTTTTGTCAACCATAACAGTCTACGCATTCACCGAGTAATAATACATGTTCTAAAAAATATAAGAGATCGAGTTGGAAAATCGAGACGGGGAAAAAGTCTAGAGATAAAGATACACACATATTTTTTAGAACGGAGAGGACAGGTGGATAGCCTCTCTGGCCGAGAACCTTGCAGACTTTAATTTAAGGGATGATTTCTGGTGACGAAAACATTTTTTCCCGGGAAAAACGGAGAAATGACCTAGACGTAAGTAGCAAGGACCTAATTGTTACGTTTTTGGACCTATTCGCTATCCCGAAAAATTAGAAAAGGGTTTGTTCGCGATTTGAATTTAACGAAAGTTTTTTCCTGTAAAACGGCGAATGAGGGACCCAAACGCGATAAACGGAAAAATCTTCCCTCACAAAAATCGCGAAGGATCTATTTGTAATTCTGAGGACCTATCTCGTAATTTCAAGAAATGCGGGGGTTTTTAAAAACG
The DNA here is from genome assembly GCA_036346375.1 of Guadua angustifolia. Taxonomy (NCBI): domain Eukaryota; kingdom Viridiplantae; phylum Streptophyta; class Magnoliopsida; order Poales; family Poaceae; genus Guadua; species Guadua angustifolia. Next base: position 66,066,572 of record CM070504.1, on the reverse strand, counting down.
GCCTTGGAGGACAGGTGGATAGCCTCTCTGGCCGAGAACCTTGCAGACTTTAATTTAAATATCAGAAACCGAGCTACGGTAAAAAAAATAGAGAGGTAGAGCTGTAGAAATATTTCTTTCGGCGTTTTTCTGAAAATATTGGAAACCGAGCTAGAAAACCGAGGTGCGAAAAAAGTCTAGAGGAAAAAGGGTGAGAAATTATTAGAGACGACAAGATGTACACATATTTTTAGTGACGAAAACATGTTTTCCGAGGAAAACGGAGAAATGATCTTCTTTTCCCGAATCTAACACTCTATACGTTCACCCGTCAATAATACATGCTTCGAAAAATACTATAGAACGAAGTGGGGAAAAAATTACAGCTAGAAAACCAAGGTGGGGAAAAAGTCTAGAGGAAAAAGGGTGAGAAATTATTAGAGATGACAACTTTTTTTTGTCAACCATAACAGTCTACGCATTCACCGAGTAATAATACATGTTCTAAAAAATATAAGAGATCGAGTTGGAAAATCGAGACGGGGAAAAAGTCTAGAGATAAAGATACACACATATTTTTTAGAACGGAGAGGACAGGTGGATAGCCTCTCTGGCCGAGAACCTTGCAGACTTTAATTTAAGGGATGATTTCTGGTGACGAAAACATTTTTTCCCGGGAAAAACGGAGAAATGACCTAGACGTAAGTAGCAAGGACCTAATTGTTACGTTTTTGGACCTATTCGCTATCCCGAAAAATTAGAAAAGGGTTTGTTCGCGATTTGAATTTAACGAAAGTTTTTTCCTGTAAAACGGCGAATGAGGGACCCAAACGCGATAAACGGGAAAAAATCTTCCCCTCACAAAAAATCGCGAAGGACCTATTTGTAATTTACAGGGACCTATCTGTAATTTCAAGAAATACAGGGGGTTTTTCGAAAAACGGCCTTGGAGGACAGGTGGATAGCCTCTCTGGCCGAGAACCTTGCAGACTTTAATTTAAGGGATGATTTGAAGGACCAGTTCCTCTTCTCCGAAAGGAAGTAAGAAGAAGAAAAAACATCTCAGATTTCATTCTTCCCATCTTGTTTTCCTCCTGTTCTTGTGCGGCAGCATTTGCTAGTGAGTAAGGACTCTGGATCTCTATTCTGGAGTTTAGCCGGCTTGAGAGCTTCATTGCATTTGTGAGCTCCTTACACCGGTGATTGTGGCCAGTATACTCTGTGTGCTGGATTGTTGGTTGTGGAGCCTTTGCACTTCGCGTACCTGTTCTGCTCCTATGCACCGATTTGCTGTGTTTTGTGCCAGTGAAGTCGTAGATTCAGTTCCAGGTACCGAACACTTGTGAGGATATTGTGTTGGAGGATTGTCTTGCGCAGCATCACTTAGGGCCTGTTTGGTAGAGCTCCAGATCCCAACTTCACCTGAGATCTGAAACTTGTAGATTAAAATAAAGTGAATTAAGTTTATATTTTTGATCTAAAATATAAATAAGATGATTCATCCAAACACTCTTAATGTACTCACAGCTCTAGCTTCACGGATCTGTGGAGCTAAGAATACCCAGCTCCACCAAATCCATGGATCTGATGGAGCTGGAGCCCTACCAAACACACCCTTAAGGCTCACCTCTACACTGGTTGTGTCGCTAGTACATAGAGGGCTTTGTATCTCCGTGAATTCAAAATCGTGATGCACTAATATTGGTTGTGACAGACGGGTTCCCTATTTCATTCTCCTCGTTCTCATCAAGCGGAATGCATGAGATCCGTCATTGCAGATTGCAGCCATGAAGGGTGTGTTTGGTTGGGTGTACGAGAATGAATGTGATAGGATAATATAGAATGGATGGGATGATTCTAGATAAGATGGTACAGAGAAGATGTTTGGTTGCCTAAATAGAATGATACAAGATTTGTCGGTCCTCAATTGGACGCCGGTCTTACTACATGAAACATTAGGGCCGAGGCTGGCGAACCAAGCAGTTTTTTTACCTTCCAACGGTACATCTGGTGGAATATTACTTGCGGCCTCAGATGATCGTTATGATCTCCAAAACCCTAGATCAACAACTAATACGATCACCGCAACACTGGCCTCGCGATGCGATACTCTGACTTGGGACATTACCGGGGTATATGGGCCGCAGTCAGACGATGATAAGAGAGCCTTCCTCGCTGAACTGGAATCTTTGCGACAGACGGTTCTACCTAAATGGCTGATCCTAGGAGACTTCAATCTTATCAGACAAGTCAGTGACAAGAACAGAGGACCGACAAATAGGAAAATGATGCAACTCTTCAATCACACTATAAATAGGCTTCAGCTTTTAGAGTTGGACCTTCAAGGCCGCCGTTTCACGTGGACAAATGAGCAAGACCAACCTGTTATGACGAAGATTGATCGTTTTTTAGCAACAACGGAATGGCACGAAACCTTCCCAAATGCGGACCTCTATGCAATGGCAACTATGACATCAGACCACTGTCCTCTACTGATGCATGGAAACAATCCCTTTCAATATTTTAGAGGTTTTCGTTTCGAAGCTTGTTGGATTACGATGCCGGGGTTCCAGGAAGTAGTAACACAATCCTGGAATCAGCCAGTACTCACATCAGATCCGATCCTGCGTCTGCATGTCAAGATGATTAGAACTGCTAAGGCTTTAACGAGCTGGAGGAGGAAAATTTTTGCCAACATAGCGCTTCAAACAGCTTTGATACAAGTCACGACCTCCATCCTGGAAAGTTCTCAAGAAAGACATCCTCTAGTGCCAATTGAGCTGGAACTTCGAAAAATTCTTAAGCTCAAGTTGCTCGGGTTGGCAGCATTACAGAAATCTAGAGCGAGACAACACTCAAGGTTAACAAAAATTCGCTTGGGGGACTCCAACACACGTTTTTTCCACTAGATGGCCAGCGCAAGACGGAGAAAAAACTTGATCCGTGTGATTCAAAGAGATGACAATATGATGTACTCGCAACAGGACAAGCTCAAAGAATCTTACCAACATTTCACAATGGTTTTGGGCCAACACGGAACAAGGGACAAAGCGCTCAACTGGAATACCTTGGGATACACGGAGAGAGATCTCACCGATCTTGAGCAGGAGATTTTGGATGAGGAGATGATTAACACCATTCAGGATCTCCCCAATCAAAAAGCACCGGGTCCTGATGGATATATAGGTCTATTCTACAAAACATGCCTGCAAACCATCAAAGTCGACCTTCTTGAAGCTATTAGGGCCTTCTTCAGCTTGCGTCATAAACACCTGCACAGGGTAAATGTGGCAAACATTGTTCTTCTACCCAAGGTGGAGAATGCAACCAGACTGGATCGTTTCCGACCGATCAGCCTCATAAATAGCTTCATGAAGATCATCACCAAAATTATGGCAAATAGGCTTGCGCCCAAACTAAATGAATTAGTCTCTGTCTCACAGAACGCTTTCATAAAAAAGAGATGCATACATGATAACTTCTTATATGTGCAAAGAGTTATCCGAAAATTGCACAGAGACATAAAGCCAGCGCTCTTCATAAAACTGGACATCTCAAAGGCATTCGATTCCCTGAACTGGACTTTCCTACTGGAGATGCTCCAGGCTCGTGGCTTTGGCTGTAAATGGCGAGAATGGGTTGCGGCGATACTCAGGACTGCCTCTTCAAAGATTTTCATCAACGGTCAGCCGACGGCGCCAATTAATCATGTGCGCGGGGTTCGACAAGGAGATCCCTTATCTCCACTCCTGTTCATCTTAGCAATTGATCCGCTTCAAAACTTGTTGTAGTTGGCTGCGGACCGAGGTATTCTCAAACCGGTTTTGCCGGCAGCGGCAAGACTAAGATGCTCCCTCTACGCAGATGATGCTGGTATATTTTTAAATGCGGATGGTGATGAGCTGAGAGCGCTTAGCAGCATCCTTGATATTTTTGGAAGATGCTCAGGCCTGAAAATAAATATCTCCAAAACAGAAATCTACCCAATCATATGCCAGCACGATCATCTCCAGGAATTGTTGAATGTGTTCCCTAGCAAAATTTCAACCTTCCCAGGGAAGTACCTTGGCCTTCCATTGCATATAAGGGAATTAAGGAGAATTGAGATACAACCTTTGATTGACAGAATTGGCAAAAGACTAGCAGGTTGGAAAGGCAAACTTCTTTCGAAAGCAGGAAGGGAGACCCTTGTGAATTCCGTGTTAACATCACAACCTATTTACCACCTCACGGTTTTCCCCGCTCAAAAGTGGCTGATTCGATGCATTGATAAGCTCAGAAGAAGTTTCCTCTGGAGAGGAAGCGAACCAGAAAACTGTAACGGGGGCCACTGTTTGATCAACTGGTCAATGACCTGTCTGCCTAAAAGCAAAGGGGGTCTTGGAATCAAAGACCTAGAACGCTTCGCCAGGGCTCTTAGGCTACGTTGGCTCTGGTTCAGATGGACATGCAATGAAAGAGCCTGGACGGGGCTCGACCTACCGTGTGACAGTTCTGACGTTGCACTCTTCAACGCTTCAACGGTTGTGACGGTAGGAAACGGTAAATTAGCTGACTTTTGGACATCAAGTTGGGTACAAGGGCAAGCACCAAAAAACATTGCGCCGAGTTTGTTCCAAAAAGCGAGAAGAAAAAATATCTCGGTTCACAAGGCTTTGTCTAACAACTATTGGATCCGTTTCTGCACTCCTGTAAACTCGCAAGTTGAGATCAGGGAGTTTGTTGCGCTCTATGAAGAAATTCAACGAATTCATAGAGATGAATCAAGGGAAGATCAGATAAGTTGGAGGTGGACCCCCGATGGTCAATACTCAACAAAGACTGCCTACCTAGTGCAATTCCATTCTGTCTACGGTAAGATGAAGATCTGCCCGATATGGAAGGCGCATGCCGAACCCAAATGTCGTTTCTTTGCGTGGACGTTGCTTCACAACAAGATTTTAACTGCAGACAACATGCTCAGGAAAGGGTGGCCATGTAATACAAGCTGTATTCTTTGCAACGCGTCTCCGGAAACTCCAACCCATCTTTGTAAAGATTGCCCTTTTGCGATACAAGTATGGGGCTGTCTCTTGCGCTGGGGAAATCTGGATCGATGTCAGAACTTAAGCTTCAGTGGCTCGATATATAAATGGTGGCGAAAAATAAGATCCCAATATGATAAAGAATTTCGTCGGCCCTTGGATGGTCTACTCATTTATTTCTGGTGGAATCTCTGGCAAGAAAGAAATCAACGCATTTTCCAGGGGATAACTAAAACACCCGAGCAGGTGGCCGGTTTGATCAAGGATTCCGTGCTCAACCGGGGCTTCGCCATGTCTCTCAGGACTACGGATTAGTTTTTTCCTTGTCTTGGTAGTTTTGTCTGCTTATTGTCTTCGTCAGGGTTTTTTCTTCCTCCGTTTTTGGTCTCTGTTTTCTTCTTCTTTTTCTTCCTAAGTTGAGGGGCTTCTTGTAGTCGTCTTTTTTTTTTGGATGTTGTGAGGTTTTTTCCGGTTTTTCTTCCGTAAAAAACTGGCCTCTTTTTTTCATTCACTTTGTTTTCTCCTTAATAAAATGTTACAGCAATCCTCTTGCTGTTCGTTCAAAAAAAAAGATTTTGTTTGGTTGCTTAGATGAAATGATACAGGATAGTATGAGATGATGTTTGGTTGAAAGGATGAGATTGGATTGAGGGATGAGGTTGGTTTGAGAGATGGTGCGAGTGAATGATCCTGTCCTGGACCGATTAGTTCGGCCAAATTGCCCTTACGGAATGGTGCAGTATCTTTTTGAATATTCTAAGAATCTATACCATCTCATCTTGTACCAAATAGTTCTATTCAGCCAACCAAACGCAAAAACAGAATCAAATCCTGTACAGGACGATTCGATTCACCCTCATACACCTAACCAAACGCACCTGAAATGGACAAATATTCATTTCAAGAGATGTTATTCACGCGATAAACATCCAGCCACAACCGAGGCATATACCGAAATAACCTCTTCTCTACTTTCGTGTGTAACCTTGACGGTGATAGTGCTGAAAGTGGCACGTGTCAACTTCTGCGCTTTTCTACCATGAAGCTGCTACCACTACTTGTCGAGTGGTAGAGGCTTCCACGGTAGGAGAGTATACTTACCAGCATTTTCATGGTCGGAGATGAGACTATTTTTGTAGTTGCGTTCAAAAGAAGTCTAAATTTGCAAAAAAGTTACACAAGAGACTAGAAAAAGTGACGAACTCTCTCTCTCTCTCTCACACACACACACACACACTTACCAGCATTTTCATAGTTGAAATGAGCAAGGGCGTTTCGCCGTTTTGCCTGTTAGCTTGAGCTTCTCCGTGTTGGGAAGACCATGCTCAATGAAACACTTCAATTCTTCTTAGCAGAATAATTCCATTAATTTAAAAAAAGTCCAACCTTTGGGTAATTTTTTTGTTTACGTTCATTTCCCTATAAACAGTAGATGTATTAATCTACTTAGAAACAGGTTAACATCTTACCGTTCCGGTTCGAGATCTAAAACCTCTCGGTAAACCGATCTAATTAAAAAAATTTAAAAATTTTGAAAAAAATTTATATGTTTTGAAAACCGTCGAAAAACCGCGGCTTTCAAAAACCGTTTTTAAAGAATATTCAATTGGCCAGGCTGTTTTCAGTGAAAACCGAGCGGTTTTTCATAAAAAACCGCGGTTTTCAACGGTTTTCGATTTTTATTTTTTTAATTTTTTAACTCTTCGATTTCTGATGGTTTTATATTTCGGTTTTTAAAACTCTGCATAGAAATCGAAAAACAAATGCTCAACTTTTTTTTGTTTAGCACCACTCCCGAATCGGCCAATCCAGCCGCATCAGCCCAAAACCACGCCTATTTACAAAAGGGAAAAAAAACAGAAAAAAGGTCTGCCATTTATCTGGCCATCGAGAATAAAAACGGATCAAATAACCTCCAAAATACAGAATAAATACCTCCAAAAAAAATACAGAGCGAACACATACACATCCCAAAAAATAAATGCAAAAAATCCCCCATTCCTCCTGTCTCTTACCCTTGCCTGCTTTGATCCCCTCCTTCCCTCTCGTCGTCCAATTCACCATGCCGCCTCCTCCCCTCCTCCGCTCACCGCCCCTGACCGGCTGACCCCACCTCTCCGCTGCCAACCGGGCCCCACCCCCGCCTCCTTCACCCTCCCACCAAATCCCCAAATCCCCGCAAGAGAAGAGGAATCGATCGATCCGCCGCCGCCATGTTCAACAAGATCATCAAGCGCGGTGCCCGCAAGGGCAGCGCGCCGACGGGGCTGAGCCCGCGGCGCGCCCGCTCCGCCGTCGTCCTCGTCCGGGGGCGCCGGGGCGCCCGCCCCGTCACCGTCAACCACGCCTCCCGCGCCTCCGCGCCGTCGCCGTCCTCGCCCACCTCGCCGCACCTCGCACCCTCCGCCTTCGCGGCCAACCCGGTGTCCCACCCTCACCGCCCCTCCTCGAGCCGCTCCCGCTTCTCCGCGACGTCGCAGCCGCCGACCGCCCCGGGCTCCTCCTCCGCAAGCTTCGCCTCGTCGCCGCATTTTTCGACTTCTCCGACTCCCTGAAGCACCCCCGGGAGAAGGAGGCCAAGCGCCAGGCGCTCCTCGAGCTCGTCGACTACGTCCAGGCCCCCGCCCCCGCCGCCAACGCCAACGCGGCCGCGCGCCTCCCCGACCACGTCCAGGAGGCCCTCGTCGCCGCCATCTCCGCCAACATCTTCCGCCCGCTGCCCCCCGCGCTGCACGAGTGCGCCGCCGCGATCGACCCCGGCGCCGCCCCCGACGACGAGGAGGAGCCCTACCTCGATCCCGCCTGGCCGCACCTCCAGCTCGTCTATGAGCTCCTGCTCCGTTATGTTGTGTCTACCGACACAGACACCAAGGTCGCCAAGCGGTACGTGGACCACGCCGTCGTGCTCCGCCTCCTCGACCTCTTCGATTCCGAGGATCCCCGCGAGCGTGAGTACCTCAAGACCATACTGCACCGCATCTATGGCAAGTTCATGGTCCACCGCCCCTTCATCCGCAAGGCCATCAACAATGTGTTCTACCGGTTCATCTTTGAGACTGAGCGCCACAATGGCATTGGCGAACTCCTTGAGATACTCGGAAGCATCATTAATGGCTTCGCCCTGCCAATGAAGGAGGAACACAAGCTGTTCCTTGCCCGTGCGCTCATTCCGCTGCACAAGCCCAAGTCTGTTGCGATCTACCACCAGCAGCTGTCCTATTGCATCATCCAATTTGTCGAGAAGGACTACAAACTTGCGGATACTGTGATCAGGGGGCTGCTCAAGTACTGGCCAGTCACAAATTGCCAGAAGGAGGTGTTGTTTCTAGGGGAGCTCGAGGAAGTGCTCGAGGCGACACAGCCTGCTGAGTTCCAGCGGTGCATGGTGCCTCTGTTTAAGCAGATTGGGCGCTGCCTTAACAGTTCCCATTTCCAGGTATGGTTTTTCTGTTTGTTAATTTCATATTTGCTGTCTGTTAAGTATATTTTCTTCAGGATGCTCCCAAAAAAGTGATTCTTTAGGCAAATGCGCTCCCATATGTTTGGAGATATGTCTCTTTGAGGAAATGGGCCACATATAAGTGGAAATGTGCTTGTTTGTGATAAGTGTTCCTAAACACTATTTGCATTGAGAACTGAAAATTCTTTTTACAAGGCACATAGCGTAGATTCCAGGAAAAAAACACTTTTTTGGTGTGTGTTGTGTGCTTCCTGCAAAATAAATTAGCCTTTAGGAAAAAACACTTTTTTGGTGTGTGTTGTGTGCTTCCTGCAAAATAAATTAGCCTTTAGCTCCTAATGTATAGTATCATCTGGTGAGATATGAAAAAGCCGTCTCCGTTCTTGCTACATGCATGTTCTTCGCAAAAAGAAATATAGTTGTATACGGACAAGTTTTCGTCAAAGCAGGGTTTTGTTTTCAGCATTCCCGCACTTGCTTGCTTGCCCATCAAAGTTTTGGCTGTAGTGGATAAGGTAAACAAGCAACCCTTCTGCTACAATGGAATACAAAGTGGGTAATAAGTAATTGGCAAACACATTACTACATTAGTATTCATAGGACAAATAGGCTATTACCAGTGTTTGTGACAAAATTGTTAAATGTTTGCAACCTAGATCTGTTCAGGATGGCTCCAAGGAATGTATACAAGATAATAACCCTGTTGTAGCGATCGCATTTCCTGCCACAAAAAAGGAGTGGCACATTTACAATTTTGCTATTTTCAATGGCATTTTGAGAAATAGAGATTTGGCAGTGCCATTTTGAATTAGTGTATAAATAAAATAAAATAGCTCAGAACGAGGTATTTGTTCATTGGTGCTGTCAGTCACTCTCATCAGAGTAACTCTGGTATCCTGGGATATGGGGGGCTTTAAGACCTGTTAAATAGCTGGCGTTAGTGGTATACTTGTTGCTGTAGGGGTTACACTGGTGTAGCTACCCCAACTGAATAAAAATCTGCACACTACCCGTTACAACATGCTGTATGTTTGTTGCTTGCTAGGATAGTTTGGTAAACATCTTTTTTCATTTTCTTAATTCACACCATATTTGAACTCTTTGTTTGCATCACATGTTGCACATAAGAATCTGGTTGTCTCCGTTCCCTCTTTTTTGCTGGTTTTGAGAATCGCTGTGTTTAATTACTACGCTTCCTGCTTTTGTGATGAATGGCCACTTCATTTCTCTGATATCTTTGCTTGATTGTTGATTTTTTTTGGCAGGTTGCTGAGCGGGCTTTGTTCTTGTGGAACAATGATCACATTGTAAGCTTGATTGCCCAAAATCGTGGTGTTATATTTCCAATCATATTTGAAGCACTCGAGAGGAACATACTGAGCCACTGGAATCAAGCTGTTCATGGCCTCACTGCAAATGTGCGCAAGATGTTTTTGGACATGGACAGTGAGCTATTTGAAGAGTGCCAGCAGCAGTTCATAGAGAAACAAGCAAAAGCCAAAGAGATGCAGGAGCAACGAGAGTCAGCATGGAGACAGTTGGAAGCTGTTGTTGCTGCCAAGGCTGCTGGAGATGATATGGTTTTGGTCAACTAGGTAATATATTCCTCTCACTTAATTCCTTTGTTAGTGTTTGTGTCCCTCAGTTGTTCTTTTAGTCTTGTAAGTTAAACCTGTATTACCGCTGGTTATGCCCTTCTCTTTATGGTTTCCCTTTTGTTTTGTTTGTCACTTCTATGACATGCATTGCCTCTTTTTGTACTGCTGACTTTTTGTTTTAATTTGGTCATGGCAGTCCACAAAAAGATGGTATACGTTTGATGTATCAAACTTTCAATTGATTATGGGCATTTACTTTAGTAATTTCAAGCAAACCCTATTTGTACCAGCATCTATAAGTACGCAAACATCGTTTCAGAGGATGTTTATGCTTGTCAGATGATTGGTGCTCACTATCTCACAAGTATCCATGTGCACCTGTCAACTTGGTATCTATGTTGGTTGCCAGTGCGGTCATCTCATCTTCGACGTCTTGGGATTGCAAGGTCAGTGTTCCTTGGATCTAAGCAATGATTGCTGAGTTCAAACACGATGATGGTAGCAAGCAAAGGCCAATTCTTCCAGAGTTAATATGCCAGCATGCCTAGCGAGACCCTGCTATGGTACTGAACTCTTCTTTTGTTCAACCCCTCTTTTTTGCTTAACTCATGAATAATCGAACCTTTGCATTAATCCTTCATTGTTTGCCCTAGTTCGCTACCCACAATTGGGAAAATGCAAGTAAAAAATGAGTGAGCTAGATGTAAGCTCTTTCTCCCCGTCCCCCGCCGGGTTTTTGGAGTTATTTCAATTCGTCATGTTGTATGGAAGTAACATCACCGGTGGAGATAAAAGCGCGTTAATTTAGTGTGTGGTTGGTACTAAAGTAATAAAAATGGCTCATTTGTAGGAATTGCTGTATTGTTCTGCAGATGATTTAGGTTTTGGTGGTTGCCAGAAGTTCTCCCCCCGTGTACTTAGCGGACGCTGGATAGAACATTCTGGTCCCTCTGTAGTGCATGTGTTGTTAATTTGTGGGAGAGTTTCTTATCACGCCCCTTGCATTTTAATTTCCAAACTTAATTGTATTTTATTTTCTACTATAGCCCTTTTGTCAGTTCCTAGGTCAGCTCCATCAAGTCATTGTTTCATTTCACTTGCATGTGGGGCTCACTTGTCAGTGGCAGTCATTTTTATTTCTCTTTCTCGCTTCATTTTTTTTCTTCTCCTCCTAGGCTTGTCTGGCTCTGGTTTCTGCCCTATCTTGACAGTCTGGTGATTGATTGTTAATTCCTATAGCAGCAGTTAGTTACCATTTACCATGATCATGTGTGTTACAAGTCCCAGCTTCACAGAACAGCATTGGCGGTAATGATTTGCAACGCTTCACAGGCACTAGGGTTGAGTGAGCTATGGAAATCGAAATTCGTGCTCACGCACGCGATACTGCCCTTTGCAGTAAACCATCAAGAATCCGTGATGAGTAAGCTCTCATCTCTAAGGCTTGTTTGGGAGATTCAATCCTGGCCGGGATCCCAGTGGATGGACCGGGATTTTATGTGAAAATATGGGCACGGTTTTCTACTGCTATACATACGATCCCCTGATCAAAAGATAGCGTCACCTAATGAAACGACCATCAGGCTGCAAGTATGAAGACAGAATGCGATAAAAGTCTCACGGGGAATCTAGCCATTCGGTCTAATCTTTGTCCAACCACCTGTACCCTATTTTTTTGTTGGAATAATTGATGGTTTTAGACCAACGTTTAGCCAAGAGTCCAAGACATTTCTATGGAAAAAGAAAAAAAAAAGTGTGGTATATTGGTGGCCGTGTTACCAATAATCAAACACTCAAAAATCATAATATGAAGAGTATAGTAAGAGAGACCTGATGTAACCTCGAAACAAGACATGATATAATCTCAAGTTTTTTCTCAACTTTACTGATCTTGCTCGTAGACAGTGGTGTACAATATGTAGTCCCTAGCCCTTATAAAGTGGGAGGAGATAGGTTGACTTCTCAACAAAAACAAGCAACATGAGACTAAACTACACTAATGAGTAGGGGGACATATCCAGTGCAATCAGGATTTTGGTGCAATCATTGTGTAATCCAACTAAGAAAAGTTTCAAAAAATTCTAAAAAAAAATTGTGGATGTATATCTCATCTTACCCCATCTACATATAAAATTTCATGATCAAATTCGTCCTATGTTAAGAGTAATAAAAAAGACAAATTTCTGACAAACTTGAATAGTTCAAATGCATCCCAAATTTGTCTTTTTTGTAACTTCAAGCATAGAACGAATTTGATCATGAAATTTTATATGTAGATAGGGTAAGATGAGATGTACATCCAAGATTTTTTTCAGAATTTTTTGAAACTTTTCTTAGTTGGATTGCACGGTGATTGCACCAAAGTCCTGATTGCACTGGATATGTCCCCAATGAGCAGACTAGTATGCCGGCTGCCCCTAGTGGACCTAGTTTAGGTAGTGTCTACACCAGGGTTTCAAAAATCGATAAAAATCATGATTTTCGACCGTATTAAGCCGACTCGATAAACTATATCGGTTGAAGATCGGTGAAAATCGGTATATATCACTCAAAAATCAGTTTCCGAATTGTTTTGCTTAGTTTGCAGATTTTTCGAAGAAAACTGGTCGAAAATCGATAAAAATCGATCGATTTTCGATTTTTTTGACCGCCAAGTTCAAAGAGTTTGACTTTGAAACGGTCTAGTTTATTGATTTTCGACAAAATTTGGTACCGAACAGTGGGCGATGTCTGAGCTTAAAACGGTATTGTAATCCATAGTCTACACACTCGGGCTCTCGCAAACGGGTCAATGGCCCCCTTCGAGACAGTTTCTGATTGTGCAGATTCTGGATTATGGGAGAAGTTGCTTTTGATTATGAGAGAATCAAGCCATGTCAGCTACGCGTGGAGGTGGAGGACTAGACCGGTGAGAATCAACTGGCACCCGGATTTTGATTTTATGTAGAGAACAACTTCTAATTATGGATAAAGTTATCTAAAATTCTCACATTCGGCAAATAATCTAATTTTCTTTTAAGCAGAAACTAGCCAGGAGCTGTCTCGATTCGGGAGATTTATATATAACAGAAAGAAGATAAAGAAGTACATGGCATAGGAGGATGAGTATATGACTTACACTAGTTAAATTACTATAAATGGCCATTTTCGATTTTTTTTACGTTCTCCACTAGTTAAATTACTACAAATGGCCGGTTTAGAGATTTTTTAATGGTCTCCTGCAGACACGTACAAATGTTGACAATCCCTCTTTCTAAATAAATGTTATTCTAATTTTACATTTCCCTCAAAAGCACATCTATAAAAAAATTATATTACCTTTCTTCATTATATCTTTGGATAATGCATCCTACTCTAGTCTGTGATAGTAAATGATATTAAAAATAGTTAAAGGAAAAGGATATAGAGGGGAAAAAGATAGAAAAACACCTTAAAATTGTAAAATGATATGTATTTAATAACAAAATTTGAAAACTAAAATGACATGTATTTAGGATCGAGGGGAGTACTTGATAGTACCCAAATACCAGTCGCACTATCTAAACTGGCGCAACAAAAATATTCAAGGCAGTAAACAGATAACTCCAGTTATGCATAAACGTCCGCATAAACATCCATCAGGTGCGTGCAAATCATTTGTACGCTACCCCAAACATTTGTAAATTCCAGTATTACATTAAACAAGCGTCAACCCCTCATCCTAAAATTGCTAGAGCGCTGAAAATTTTGCTGAGCTCCGCATTGTGTTCAAATGGACAAAAGTATGTGCAAAATGCCAACACACAAGTTTGTTTATGAGGGCGCTGATTCAGCCCCGTCATGGAGAGCACAGCAGACGGTTGCTTTGTGATGTCCCTGGTAAACCCTGATGGCCTCTCCAGTTGACATTGTCCACAACCTTGCAGTAGTATCAGAAGAAGCTACAAGACGAGAACATTTCGTTTGGTAACCCAGAAAAATCATCGGGAAGGCGAATCTGAACATGCATAATGCGTGCTGTAGTGCATACCAGTTATCAAATAAGCACCGTCTACAGAGAATACGCAGTCCCAAACCCAACGTTGATGACCTGTGAAGTTTAGCTCTCGCAATATTTCAGGATCTCATTTAGAAAATTCACAACTTTCAATTGGGAGGTTGGACAAAAATGCTCGGAAAATTACCTACTAAAGTTCTTTCCAACTTGAAGCCATCAACATTCCAAATCTTTACGGTGTGGTCAGATGATGCGGTTGCAAGATACCTGCTAACAATCCCCAAGTATGTCATAGGAAATCCAAAAAAGAGCAATCAATAGAGTCGTATTACTTGGGTGCACTACTTTGAGAAAATATGTAATTAGAGCTTTAGAAGCAGAATATTACTGAGACTTCCACAATCACCAAACGCTTTTGGCAGATGAATGGCTAGGAAGCAAAGTTCAAAACAAGAATATATTGGAAGAAACATGGAAGTGAAAGAAAACACTAGTCATTTTACCAATAGTATTACCTGTTAGGATCACAAAATTCTGGTGAAAGCAGGCACTTCAGAATGTAGCAATCATGAGCTTGCAATTTATGAAGGGGTTCAAAGCAAGTCATTGTCTACACAAGAGATTTCACCAGCTTGAAAATCCAGATATCACAAGTCTATGTTTAACAACTGGTAGGCTAGTAGAACTGACTGACCTGAGTACCCTTAAGCAAACGCCAAACATAACATGTCCCGCGGTTATTTGCAGCAACCACCATACTCCCATCCCACATGACTGTCAGAGATCTAACAGCAATATCTACCTCTGGTACCTGGATAAATGGAACCAATACATCAAACTGAGTTCTTGCATCTCTTTCCACAGTAGTACATTAAATAGTATTGACTCACCAACTCACAACTGCATGAATTAGCAGCCAAATCCCACACTCGTATGTTTCCATTCTGATCACCAGATATTAGTTCTTTCTGAAAGATTGATGAGACAATGTTGGAACCAAATGGCGCAGGAAGAAATGTACAGATTACCAGGAGAGACAAATGTGGCCAATAAGAATGATCCCTATTGTATTCACCCATTCATGCAAAAGTTACAAACACTAATCAAAACTATTTGGTCCAGGTATAAGAAAATGAAGTTCAATAATAAAGATAACAAGTAGAGTAAGAGACTTAATAATTCCGTGCAAACATTAGTAGTGAACAGTGATCCTTGTGAGTCACCATCTGCATCAAAGTGCCTAACCAAGCCGTACCACCAGTGGGGAAATATTAGGGTGCATTTGGTTGGTGGGATGAGGTTGAATGGGATGGGATGGTCTTGTACCATTTGGTTCCATTGTTTTTGGGTGAATAAAATGGTTCAGCATCTATAGAGAATATTCCTCAAATTTGTACTTCACCATCCAGGATAGGATGGTTCTATTCGAGCAACCAAACACATGGATAACTTTTTTCTTGAACCATCTCATACATATACCACTTGATGCAAGCAACCAAACACACCCTTATAGATTGAGAAAGTATGGCACATGCATGTTCAATTCCCAGTCACCCTAGTGAACTCAACTTGTATACCACAAGAGTGAATACATAAACAAAAAAATAGTTTAACAGTCATATGCAGGCAGTTGTGTCAGCGTATTTACAAGTGACCCAAGATCCAACCAATATCAATACAATCTCCTAAAAAATATGGAAGTAATGCACACAAGTATGACTTTATTAGTTAACCAACAATTTTATGTATGCCCAAATGTAATGTAATCAATGAAGTAATTGGATGATGAAATTTGCAATCATTTAAGACAAGAAAGACTCTAACCTGATTTGGGTGTAGGACCACACTGTTGACAGCGGCACGGCTTTCATATTCTCGTTGACAGGTGGCAGTCCTGAGACCATATATGCACAAGAACAAAGATTGACATCAAAGGCATAGCATGCATCATAGCATCAAAAATTAGTAACATAAACACTAAATATAATTGGAAGGGGACTATTTAGTTCAGACATATCTATAAGTGGCACTAACACATGGGCCATTTGATGAGATTTGGACAGATCAGATTTAGAGAGAATTGAGTTGATGGGACCCCTCATGTATGATTGCTCATGTGAAGGGGTTGTTTGCAAATTCATCCATGTTGCTCAAATCCCCTTAAACCTAGTCCATACAAACCACATTCAATAGATCACATCGTGAGTTTGCATGATAGCACCTACAGATAGGTTTGCACTGGATCATCCACTCAACTAGAATAGTTGTTCAAGAATCAAGACTAATTTCTTTAGAAGAAAAGGTAAAGGAAAATAGAGCTGCAACTAGAGAAACAATAGCCAAGCAACACAATAAGTTGAGAAACCTTACCGTAAATCCCAGATTCTGACAGTACCATCCTCAGAACCCGAGTACATCCAGTTGCCATCACAATGGAACCCCACAGACATCACATTACTAGTATGTGAATCATAGCTAATTACCTGTTTGGTGCATCCTTATTAAATAAGGAACAGAAACATGTTGGCTCAGACTGGTTGCTTTAGAAAACATGTACACATACCGGTTGAGGGCTATTTGAATTAACATCGAAAAGGCGGATATGAGGATTGCCAGCAGCAGCTAAGAATCGCTTGTCTGGTGTTATTTCAAGGCGATTAACTTGCTGTGAAAGATCAGTTATCAGCAGACATAAGGCACATATGATTTCTACTAAACTATATAACTTTAACCTCCTCAAAGAGAATCACAAATAGCCCAAGCATTGGTCCATAATTATATTTGTGACTTTATAGATTGTATCATAGCCATACATGGAAAATGAGGAATTAAATTTTGAAAATTAAAAAAAAATGCAAGTATGGAGCTACATCATCCACCAATTACCTTGAACACAAATACAGAAAGAAGGTACTTCATTACTTTGGTCGTGTAAGAAAAAATATGAATAGTTATCATATTAAGCCACTTTTCTGAGAAAACACAGACATCTACAGAAAACTCAGTCCAACTATCCAAGTGGAGCAAGAAAATAAAGGAAACATGGCATTGACAGAACAATAATAAATATATTGGTATCCAAAATCCAGTGGTTCCTATACAAGACAATTGATCAATAAAGAACATCCTCTTACATGCTTCTATTAGTGAAGAAAAAGTGAAAAACTAGCTAAATGCAAAGGCAAACCATGAAATAAATTGTACTCCAAAAGAACGGACCATTAAGAGGACAGTGGTAATACTCACTGAATCTGGATACTGAATAGTGCGGTAACAGCGACCACTCTTGGCCTCCCAAAATCTGATTGTGTGATCATAACTTGCAGTTGCTAGAATGACAGAAGGTTGAGCCATTTTGTACCTCCGGCCTGCCCATACATCAAGACGCACTCAAAATGAAAACAGAAGAGTATAGCAACAAGCAGTGGCGGTCCTAGGACTAAATCTTAGGTATGCCGTATGCGGAATCACCAGTGCGGACCAAACAGTATTATTCAAAAGCAAATGAAGCCACACACAAACTACCATGCAACATACTAATAGGAGAAATGACACTAAACGGAATCAACTAGTACTATTTACTGTGCCCTGGTGAGCCAGGCAGCTCATGCAAAGCAGCAGCTTGACCTGCTAGCCATTTCACTGAGCATTTGGTTGGGAACACAACGACAACGTTGAATGCTGCCAATTTCGAAGCTGTTTCAAGCTTCTTATGGACAAAAATTAGCAAATTTGTGTTGCTCATATGGTGACTCACTGTTGCTTCTCTGCTCATACCGCTGGCCTCCCGCCGCGCTGGTGCCAGCCTCGGCGCTTTGCAGGCGCCACAGCACCCGCCATTGGCCCGACCACCAAGCTGCGCCCAGCCGCAGAGGCCACCTCCACGCCTCACCGCTCTGCCGGCGCAAAATTGCCCGATTGACGACACCGCTGGCCGCCCTAAGCCCCCGCCACCACGCCTGGACGCCACGCACCCCCCAGCCACCGCGCGCAGACCCAGACGCCGTGGCGTGCCTCGCCTCGCCTGCTCGCTCCGGTCGTCGGCCGCCAACCACCGCCCTCAGCCCGTCGCAGCTCAGTCTAGTGTTAGGAGGTGGAAGAGGAGACGTGAGGGGAATGGTCAAATGGAAGTCGAGTCGTTCTACACTTCCGCTCACTCGACTCGATCACTGGTGCTGTGACTGCCTCCCCTAGTCCATTCTTCTACTTGGCCAGTCCCAAATCAACAAAGGTACAGGCCCACGAATGAAGAAACCGGCGCCGCCGTCTGTCTCGGCGACTGGAGGGGGAGCTTGGGCAACAAGAACTTATAAACCGGAGTACTTGCATGCTCACACACGCACAAGCTTCTGAGGGAGAGCAAGCTTGCAGTTGATCCAACGAGAGGCTCATACAAGAACTGGATTTGGCCTCTCGCAGCGAGCGGAAATCGGGAAACGTGAGATCGATCGATCGAGGCTGGGGCTTACCGAGAAAAGAAACGCTAGCCCGGGTGCATCTAGGCCTGGGCATTCGGTTTTTGAAAATTTCGGTTTTGGAAATTCGTAAACCGAACCGAACCGAATAACGGAAAAAACCGAACCGAATAAACCGAATTAATTCGGTTCGGTTTTTTCGGTTATTCGGTTAACCGAATAACAAACAACAGGCAGCAGTCAGTCTGAAACTCTGAATGTCGGAATAACCAAACAAGTAAACAGGCAGCGTGACTACTGAAACAACACTAATTATAACATCACACACATCAATACTAAAATACATTCTAAAAAGTGTCCATTTCATTCTAAAAAGTGGAATATATTGCTCCAGGACAGTGAAAGCAGACTGCAACTAACCAATCAGGCCATTTGGGTCAATGTCCATTTTGCAACTAAAACAGGATATTCACTTACAGAAGTAGCAGCTTCCAGATCAGGTACTCTCTTGTTCAGAAGAACCTTTTCCTCATCCGTGAACAGCTTTCGGCGACCTAAGTAAAGAACAGATTATTCAGGGCAGCAATAAAAGAAATATACAATGTAAAGAAGTTGTGGCAGAACTTAGTCAGGAACACATCAAACTATTGTTTCGTCTGATAGACGAAACATGTCTGGAAATGATATAGATTCTGACACAAGTTCACATATTCTCTCTCAAAAAAAAAGTATTACTATCATCTAACTACCGGTTATGGTTACAGAGCAGAATAACAAGCATCACAGAAACCATACTGATAATATTTGAAATCCAGATTTATATTTATACATTCGAGCATTAAAGTAAGCTGAATTACTTTGTAATATTATTTTACCGTACATAGTATCTATCTTCGTCTTTTTAACTTTTGATAATGGCGCAGTTGACGAAGATGTACCGGCCGCTCTTGTATCGGAAGCCCGTCGGCTTGGAGAAGTGCAGCGACAGCACGTTGCCGGGGTACACCGCCACCTTGAGTATCTTCACCGGCCGCACGCTCGAGCTGCACCGGGAGGACGGGAGCCGAGCGCCTGGGGCTGCGCTGCACGCCTGCGCCGGGAGGACCTAGGACGGGATGTGCCGCTGCCGCCTGGGGTTGCGCTGCGCTGGGAGGACGGGAGGTGCCGCCTGGGGCTGCGCTGCACCGGGAGGGCCGGCGGCGCGGCGCCGTCGCCGCAACCCGCTGGCGCCTGGGGAAGATCGAAGACCGAAGACCGGATCTGCGCCTGGGGATTCTGGCTTCTGGGGATTGGGGATGGGGAACTAGGGTTAGGGTTGGCTCTTGTGAGTTCGAATGGAATGGTCCGATTGGATTTGGCGAGTGGCGACTTCACTTGGCCGACCGTGACCACTGATGACTGACCAACGGAGAAATCGGTTATTTCGGTAAACCGGGTTCGGTTTTTTACAATAAAAAAATCGGATCGTAAACCAAAAATCGAATAGTATTAAAATAAAAATCGAATTAAAAAACAAAAAAACCAAAATTATCGATTAATTTGATACAATTCAATCTTTTAGTTTCGGTTTAAAAGTACCCACTCCTAGCTGCATCGCCAGCAGAGGGGGCAGGACGACTAAAGTGGTCCCGACCGTGGGTCTGAAGGAGATCGAGGCCGGCAGGCGACGGCAAGGTTTCGTCGATGGAGGCGGCCGGAGAAGGACGGCAGCGGTCAGCGGTGGGAAGGAAAGGGAGCTAAGAGACGTGGGGAGCTGAGCTTGTGGGCGACTGGCCCGTGGCCGCTTCATCATGGGCTGGGCTCGGTTTTAAAGCCATCCAAACAGTAGCTTAGCCTTTTCTCCTTTTTTTAATCAGCTGGTCAGATCTGCTCACAATCAAATTAACGACAGGCAAAGTGCTTCGTGTGAATAACTAAATCGGTACATGCAATGTATTTGTACCTACTCAGATTGATCTGAGGTATTGATCTGAGGTATGTACAATGGTGTAACGTCAGCTCTTTATATACTTTGTCGTATAAAATGTTTACTGATAAAAAAAAGAGAAGGAGGAGAGAGAGTATAATCGTCTCTTCACGAAGAAACGATTATATAGACAATATAAAATATCATTATATGAGCTATTGTCACATCTTTTCATGCCATAATTGTAGGATCTCATTGAGACAACTTTAAGACGCCATCTATTATAAAAATTATCTTTAGTTTTATTTTTAGATGATATAGAAGAGTATATAGGCATAATCGTTTCTACTACTGTATATTATCTTAGCGCGTGTGAGGTCATAGGTTTATTACAGTGATTTCTCCCCTCTGATTGCATACACATCTTTAATATGTAACTTATCGATGAACCCGTATGTTGTATCAAGCTGGACTATTGAACTGAAATGGGCTTCAAACGGGGGTTTGTAAGGATCTACTAGGATAGTTTTCGTAGCGTAATACGCCGCGTGTGTTATTTTTTTCGTAGAAATAATTTTATTTTTTTCCATCGGCGTTTTTTTAAAAAATCATCGAGAAAACGCACGAAATGGTTGAAAGTATACAAACGCATCCGCAATTGTGCTAAATCGAAAGATCCTTTTCGTGAAAAATAGCCATAACGATCCAAACGCCACTACGTATTTTTTCGGTATTTATTTAGGGTTCTTTTAGGAAAGATCCACGATTTTCTGAACCAGAAGGTCCTCTTCGTTAAAAACCATGGGAAGGATCTATACGTAATTACGAATTTTTGGAGGGACCTAAACACAAAAAAAAATTGAGCCGAGACGACCGGCCGGCCGAGCCGAGCCGCGCAGCCGGCTCGGCTCAAACGCAGGAGGGGGCCGGAACGTTTGCAAGTATTTGATGATTTCTTTTTTGTTTTTACTCTTGTTTTGTACCGAAAAAACCAGACACATAACTGCCCTTTATCCTTACCATACCGATTATCGGTCAACACGGTTCGATTTGGTTTCACTCCCCCCTCTATCTCTCTTTATCCGCCACCATCAACATTGATCTTAGGCCCTATTTATTTAGCTTAGACTTTTTTTTCCTTGTAGCTTAAAGTCAACTTTTAGGCTTAAATAGTTTAAAAGCAATTGATTTTTACATGTAGTAGAAGTGGGTAATTTTACTCTAACTTTAATAGTATTAGTCTAAAATCAACCCTTAATAAGATAAAAAGGCGCATCTCCGATAACTTTTCGTTGAGTAGTGCTTGTGTGCTTTCCCTTGCAATGTAAGTTGCACAAATCTTAAAACAAGCAAAAGGGTAAGTAATCAACATCTACCTTTTATTCATACTTTAATATTTGTGTAGCTGTTAAAAAGAAAACCATGGAAGCACATCTCTTTGGTTTTTAGTTATAAAGAGGATTTTGGCTTTTGAAAAAAATTAGGTAAAAAGCTACCTATTTGTTTAGGACTGGGAATTGCGACTAGGATGAAAAGCTGCTTTGGGCTTGCTAGGCTGTAAAACAGCTGTAGCTAGCGGCTATGACTTTTCTTGAGAGGCCGTTTGGCAAACTAGCTTTTGTTCGCTATGGCTTTTCTCGAGAGGAGACACCGAAGCGGCACGTGAGCGGGGATGTCAATCGGGGAGGCGAGGACCAAGGCAGTGACCGAGCGAAGAGGAGGGAGACTAGGAGGGACAGAGTCGCCCAAGAGGGGTGGAGGCAGCGAGGAGGAAGACCGGGAGGGATGGAGTCGTCTAGGAGGAGTGGAGATGGTTGGGAGGGTGGAGGCGGCGAGGAGGGAGACCGGGAGGGATAGAGTCGCTCGGGAGGGGTGGAGACGGTTGGGAGGGGTGAAGGCGCCGAGGAGGGAGACCGGGAGGGACGGAGTCTGCCAGGAGGGGTAGAGATGGTCGGGAGGGTGGAGTTGGCGAGGAGGGTGACCGGGCGGCCGAATGGAGGTGGCCGAGCGGTGGGGAGGAGGTGAAGCGGCTAGGAGGAGGTGGGCCTGGTGTAGGGCGAGGAGGAGGCGATGTGGCTAGGAGGACGAAGTGCCGAAACCATAGCCAAAGCACGTCTTAGGGGACTGTGGCTTTTAGGTAGGCTTCGGTTATGGTTTCGAGGGGTAGTGACTGCATAGCCACCCTTTTGGGGTGCTTTCAACTAGCAGTTGAAGCATAGCCACAGCCTAGCCCCCAAACGGGCATTTAGGTTATAACTTTTTAGCTTTTAAACCGGTAAAAAAAGCTTAAACAAATATGACCTTAGATTTGTCATATGATCTCAAAGAGAGCTACCCTTATCTAGTGTGAGCAGGGTTTAAAAAACCGCGGTTTTTGATCAAACCGCGCCGACCCGGTAAATAAAACCAAACGGTCTTCGGGAGTGATTCAAATTCAAATTCAAAAAATTCAAAAAAAATTAGAAAAAAAATTAATAAAAAATTCCTAAAATTAGTATTAATTGTTATATGGACTCCGACATGAATTTTTTTTAAAAATGAATTTTAGAGATATTTTTGAGCCATTGGAATTGTTGGAAATTGAAAAACAAAAAAATGATGGCCTGTGGGCTGAAAGCCCATAGGCCAAACCTCATTTGGGCCAGCCAGGCCCACCCCGGTCGGACGACCCACTCGAAGGGCATGTGTTGCCGACACTCGTGCGAAGGGGTAGCTAGCTCCATTATCGCACACTGCTCGTTCCCCACTCCAGCAGCCGCCGACCGCATCACCGCCGCCCAGATCTGGCGTCGCCGTGCCATAAAATCACTGGAGAAGACGTGATTTTCACTTGGTTTGGTGTAGAAACCGAGCAATTTACCGCAAGAAGGTCGGTTTTCATCGGCGCTAACGAAATTCACGATTTTAGGTGATTTTTCGCTCGGTTTGTTGCGATTTTCGTTCGGTTTTTTGTGAAAACCGCTCGGCATTTGAATGACGTAAGAGCATGTCTATGTGAGTTCTTGTGTTGTTAATGGAAGCTAGGTATAAAAGTAGAAAATGACAATAAGAGCATATCAGTCAATCATTGTATGTGTTTATGTTGAATGAGTAGTTGATGCGCTACTTGTTGGCATGCTATCCGTGGATTCACTAGATTGTATTGTTTTGCTATGCAGTTGAATGAATATATATGTGTTGATTAAAGTTGGTACTTAATGTTAGATGGTTGATGACGGTGAAGGTGAAAAATAAATTGATACACATGGTGATTGTGGTGCTTTGATTATTATCGTTGTGGCTGTGAATTGTGTGATCATTCTTTGAGTCACACATGATGAATTTTACTCATTGGTTGCACATATAATAAAATTAGCTCATTGATGCATTCTTGTATGTAGTACCAATAATTGTTCAAATATGTAAAGTATGAATATTTATTATCGTATTATTTGTTCAAATAGTAAATGATACTATTTGTTCAAGTAGCGATATTTCTGCGTATGCTTACATTTATTGTGTTGTTTTAACAGATGGCAGATGTCGACATGGTGTGGGAGCACGACGAGAAGTTGGGTGCTAGATTTCGATATATGTACCGTCTTAAAGAGACAAAAGGAGGCGGAGTGACCCGATTCAAGCAACACTTGGCAGGACATGGTACGAGTGTCGTCCATTGTAGTAAAGTTCTAGCGGACATTTGCGAGTACTTTCAGCGTGAGCTAGACAGGACGAAGGATAAGAAGAAGAAAAGGAGAGATGACATGCTGAGGAAAGAAGCAGCAGCTGGAGATTCCCCACTGAGGCAAAGTGTACACTCAGAGTACACGGGCGATGCTGATGAGGAGGCCAACTCCAGCATGCCATGGTTGCCTCCAGGGTGGAGGTAGAATTTAGAAGCCGGGTAGGTGGAAGGTACGAGTACAGTGGTGGTGGCAGTGGCTCCTCTAGGGAAGCTGGAGGAGATCGCGGCGGTCTATGGTCGAGGATGTTTCGGAGTTCGTCGTAGTAAGAAAGATCACCGGCGGTGGGGGATTACAACATTAGTATGGCCCGTGCCCCGGTACAACCAAGGATTGACACCCATTCGTGGATATAGAAGGGGAAGGGTGGGAAGCAGGTAGTCCAATTTGGGTGGGCCAAATGGTTTCACTCTGCTGGTATCGCAGGATGAAAAGCAGATAGTCCGTACTTTATTAGTGTTGTGTGGGAAACACAAAAATATGGTAAGTGATTTAAAATAGTCGCTCAGTTGTATACCGATTCATAGCTAACATTTATGTTTCATTTGCCGGTGAGGGTATCCCATCCTCGAGTGGTCGAAATATAGATAGAAAATATTTAGACACCAATGAAGTAGAAATTAAGGAGAGCTTCGCAAAGTTCATGCAACAATGGCCTACGTACGAAGTAACAATCATGTGTGATTGTTGGACAGGGCCGACACACATGAGTATAATAAACTTCATAATTTACTATATTGGCACCATATTCTTCCACAAATCCGTCGATGCCACGGCGTCTCTTAGGATGCCTCTTACTTGAGTAAGGTAATTGGTTTTGTTTGTACTCTTCTGAAGTTGAATTAATGTACACATAATAAAATTGTCGTACTTTGTTTTATTTGGTCACACAGGAATATGTTCCGTAGTCAACGAGGTGAGTCCGATAAATGTGGTGCAGATTGTCATGGATAATGGTACGGACTACAAGAAGGCGTGCAAGCTCATCGCACAGCTGCACCATAACATAGTGTGGCAACCTTGTGTGGCCCACACCATTAATTTGATGCTGAAAGAGATTAGAGAGTTCTCAATGACACCTCGGTTATTGAGAGTACAAGAAAAATCTCTTGATGGATATACAACCATTCCAAGATACATTGTATGATGAAAAAGTACATTGGAGGTGACTTGGTCAAGTGGAATGCAACTCGTTTCAGTACTAACTATATGTTCTTGGACTGTTTCCTTCAGTGCTGAAAGCATCTAGGCCCCCGAATTTCCGGTTAGTTTTGGTAATTGATAACAATAGAGTTTTGAAGTGCTATTGTTCTTCTATTGAGTATATTTGAGTACAGGTTGGCTCAAAACAAAATGGACAAGAGAACATCGACGCAAAAGTAGAAGATCAATGCAGCAAGGCTAAAGGACCCAAGTATAAAGTATAAGGACCATTTCATAGTTTTACCGATCTCGGTGGTCGAAGAGAAAAGATAGGATTATTAGAATAGGTGTCGTACTATTAAGAGGGGTCATTGTCGCAAATTTGACGTTGAGAAAAGGTGTCAAGGCTCAAATCATATTTTATTAAACATCTCTAGGATTAGTTGTTGAAAAACAAAATCAAAAGAGATTAAAAATGGCATTCTTGTCTCACAGGGGCGGTATGACCGCTGGTACTTGCGGTAGCACCGGGCCTGAAGTGCTACCGCAACCCCCTTGCGGTGTGTTTTTTCCAAAAGCGGTGTTTTCTTGTACTCAACGTACGGTATGACCGCAAGCCCTCATGCAGATGACCATGAGCGGTTATCTGACACCCTGCAGAACACAAGCCAAGTGACCGTTGGTCTTGACGACTGCATTAATTACCCACCAGTGACCATTGGTCATAGAGGAGCGGTATGACCGGCCATGGGTGCGGTAACACCACCCTCTCAGCACGATTTTGAGCCACTTTTAAACAATGGCTACATTTGGTTGGTGAGGGTTATAAATACCCTTCCACCTGCCATCTACAACAACTCTTGGACCTCATTGAATACACTTGAGCCCTTGTTTGTTTCCCACACTCTTTGAGCTTGAAATTCACATTAGAGAAGAGCTAAGGGAAAAATTGAGTGGAGCATTAAGTGATTGAGCCTTTGACACTCAAATTCTACTTCAAGCAAGCGTCAATACTTATTACTCTTGGAGGTTGCCGCCTCCTAGACGGCTTGGAGGCGTGGAGTTTCGGTGATCTTCATAAGAAGCTTGTGTGAAGGCAAGGAGCTCGCCTACCCGGAGCGGGGAAGAGCTACCACGAGTGATCGAGGAAGGCTCGAGCAAGTGGAGCCGGCTTGAAGGAGTTCAAGCCACCTCAACGTGGAGTAGGGAGACCGGTAAGTCTCCGAGACCACGGATAAAAATTCTTGTGTTCTCCAATTGTGGTTTGCATTGTTCACTCTTTTATTTTATTTCTAGCAAATTGATCATCTTGGTGCAATATTTGTTTAGTTGTTAAGTATTCGAGTAGTGGAAAATTATTTGGTAATCACTAAAATTGCTAGATATTAAAAGTGTTAAAATTGCCATTTGTGCTTGGTAGTCACTAAACTTGATCTTAGCGTAGAAAATTTAAAAACCTCCTATTCACCCCCCCTCTAGTCGGTATCCTTGATCCTACAAGTGGTATCAGAGCGAGGACTCTTTATTTGGGCTTTACCGTCTAAAGAGTAAGGATGGCTAGTGATGGGGTGTCAATAGGCAAAGCGCCATTTTTCGATGGCACAAATTATGCTTATTAGAAAATTCGTATGACCGTGTCGGTATTTTGAATACCAGCAAGTGAATTTTTAGTCAAGGGGTCGCGAGTTCCCTCTCCTTGAATGGTCAGACTCAGGGAGCCCAAGAGGTATACTGGTTCGGGCCGAACGTCTCTACTCCAGTTCGTGTGGTGGATATGTATTACTTTGGGTGCAAATGACTGCACGGTGTTACAAGCGAGGGCTATGGACTAGCCTTGAGCGCCTCGAACGAGTGGGAGAGCTCGAAAACCTGGAAATGCTAAGGGCTCGAAGCTGTAGGAGCGTTCAAGCCGTGCGTGTGAGTAAGAACTGTTTGCTCGTAAAAGCCGTCCCCTTCCCTGAGGGTCCTGCCTCCCTTTATATAGACGGAGGGGGCAGGTTACATGGGAATTTGGAAAAGAAAGGATGGGGTGTCCTACGCCTAGGAGTCCTGGTCTTCGGTCTTGGCGACTGACCGGTGTCTGCTCACCCCGATGTTGCCTTGGTCGGCGCGGACGCCCAAATGCCTTAGGCGTGATTCTGGTGTCCGAGTGCTAGTTTTACGTCGTAGTTCGACATTGCCTTGGTCGGCACAGACGCCCAGATGCCTTAGGCGTGGCTCTGGTGCCCGAGTGCTAGTTTTACGTTATAGCTCGACGTTTCCTTGGTCGGCACGGACGCCCAGATACCTTAGGCGTGGTTCTGGTGTTCGAGTGCTAGTTTTACGTTGTACCTCGACGTTGCCTTGGTCG